>JACVEP010000153.1:94235-107750 GCA_018137895.1 Diaporthe sp. DP-2020a | reverse complement strand
TTTTTCTTATAAATTTATTCTTTTTATAAAAAAGTAATATTTATTTTATTTTAATTAAAAAGGTTATAATTATTAAAAAGTATTAATTATTATATCTTAAAAAATAAAGTAAAGAATATTTATTATATATATCTTATCTTAAGATATTTTATTTATATTTTATAATTCTTATAACTTTATTTTATATATATTTCCTATATACCTTAATATCTTTTATTTTTATATATAATAATTTTTTAGCTTTAGCTTATAAAGATAAAGTTTAAATTTAATAACTTAACTTATTATTTCTTTTTATTTCTTATTAAAATTATATTTAATTAAGATTTATATATATAAATTAATAAATAGTTTTAATTAATTTATTATTTTATTATTATTTTAAATAATTAAACTTTTAATAACTTTTTTAATATTATTAAACTTATTATAATAATAATTATTATCCTTAATAAAATAAATATAATTAATATAAATATTTTTATAAAATTTAATAATAAATTAATATTTAAAAAAAGGTATTATAATAAATATATTATTAATATAATATTTAGCTATATATATAAGGTAGTAATTATAAAGGTTAAGGTTTTAATATTTAAAAAAGGTAATAAATAAAGCTATTTTATAATATATATTTCCTAAGTTATAAATAAAAAATATATATTTTTTATATAGCTTTTTATTAATTCTTTTAATAAAGATATTTATAATATTATAAGCTATAAGCTTTTAAATATTTTAAAAAAAGAAGTTATAAGGTTTATTAAATAAAAAAGGAGAAAAAAAGTTAATTAAGATGCTAACCTTCTTAGGCTTATATAATTATTAAATAATATATTAATTCTAGCTATAATTAATAATATTATAAATATTAATATTAATAATAAATATATTATAAAGATTATTTTTAAAGATTTAATTAAAGTATAAAATATTAATTAAGCTAAAGTAAATATAAATATCTTAATTAAAGAAATATATAAGCTTATTAATAATAAATATTAATTTATATTTGTTTTCTTTTTATTAATTAAAAAGGATAATTAATATAATAATAATAAAAAAAGGGTATTAAATTAATAAGAAAGAAGGTAATTAAAGGGTATATATTTTTAATTAAATAATATTAAAGCTAACCTTAATAATATTAATTAAAAAAAGAAAGATATATAAAAGAAGAAATATTAATAAATAAAGTATTAATTAATAAAAAAGATATAAGTTAAATAATAAAAAGTTTAAGAAAGGTAGTTAATTATTTAGTAAATAAAATTAATAATAAAAGCTTATAATATATATTTTAATTAAAGGTTATTTATTCTTTCTTTTTTAAGAAAAAATAATAAGTAATAATTTTAAGTAAGTTATTAATAAGTATTCCTATTAATTAAGTTTATAAAGGGATATAAAAACCTTTTATAGCTTTTTAAAATTAATAATCTTTCTTTCTTTTTTATTACTTTAATAATTTATATATTATTTTATATCTTTAATTAATAAAGTTTAAATATATTTAATATATTATTTATCTTATTAATAATAACTTAAGTTTTCTTAAGTTATTAATTATAAAAAGCTATAATAAATTAAAAAGCTAATAAATAATTATAATAGCTTCCTTATAATAAGGGTTAACTTTAATTATATAAACTAATATTAATTAGCTATTATTTATTAATATAAATTAAATAACTTATTTATTCCTTTTATACCTTCTTTAATACCTATTTTTTTTTAATTATTTATATAATAAACCTTAAAGATATAAATATTACTTTAATATCTTTTTTCTTTATTATTTAAATTTTATTTACCCTTTTTATATTACCCTTATATCTTTACCTTTTATTTTATTTTAATTAAAATTATATAAAATAAATAACGTTTTTATAAAAAATATAAATATTTTATTAAGGTATTTACCTTTAATTAAATTTAAATTATTAAAAATATTAAATATATTTATTAAATTTATATTTAATTTAAATGCCTTAATTCCTTTTATTAAATATAAAATAAATAAAGTAATAAAGTAAATAAAAGTTTAATTATTAAAATTTCTATTTTATAATAAGTTTTTTAATAAATATTATAATATTTACTTCTTAAATCTATATAATATTTATAATTAAATTAATTTTAATTAAAAAGAAAATATTAATCTTTCTTAAAACCCCTTTAAAATATATATCTTAATAAATAAGCTTTAAATTAATTAAACTTAACTTATAAAATATAAGGCTTATTTTTTATATTTTAATAATTAATATTATAACTTAAATAAAAAAATTATAAAAATAATCTTTAATTAGTTTCTTAATATTTCCTTATACTTTAAATTTTAATAACCTTTAAGATTTAATAATTTTTATAAGGCTTATTATAAATACCTTATAATAAACCTTTTTAATATTAAGGATTTTTTAATAATTAAAGAGGAATTTTATAATAATTATATCTTAATTATTATTAAATAATAGCTTTTAAATTTTTATAATATTATTTATATTTATAATTAGCTTATTAAATATAATTAAAGGATATATAAAAGCTATTAATAAAAGAAACTTATTTTTAATTATTATTTTATTATTATTTCTATTTATTACCTTTTTTATTAAGAAATAATAATTTATACTTAAATAATTAAAAAAATAAAAATTATTAATATTTATTTTAATAAAAAGATAAAAAAAAGAAATATTTAAATTATAATTAATATTATTAATTTATATTTATTTTATAAGTTATTAAAAAAAAAGAAATAAAAAGAATTTAAGATAATTATAATGCTTATAACTTTATAATAATATATATTTAATTATAATTAATAAATTATTAATTTTATTACATATTTTCTTTAAAAGAATTATAAGAAACTTAATTAAGAGTTTATAAATTAAATTTTTAATAACTTAATTAAAAATATCCCTTTAAAGTTATTAAAAGAGAAAATAATAATATAGATTTAAATATTTATTATTTAATTAAAGCTAAATAATATTAATATACCTCTTTAAGAACTTAAAAATTACTTAATAATATTTTTTAAAAATTCTTAATATATTAAGAAGATATATAAGTTATTATCTTAATAATAAATTATTAATAAGGATTATTTTAATTATAAAATAATAAAAAGAATATTAAATAAAATTAATTATTTATTAATTTCTTTATTATTAATTAGCCTTAAAAATTAATTTAAAAAGATTAATCTTTATTAACCTTTTAATTATTAAATATTTTAAATAATAATAAAAAGATTTATAAAGGCTATAAAAAATAAAATATTTATAATAAATAATATTTTATTATTTATAAAAGGTAAATTAATAAGTTTTTATAATCTTATAATTAAATTACTTAATAAATATAATAAAAATTAATTAATACTTTCCTTTAATTAATAAGTAATATTTAAAATAATAGCTTTATAAATATAATAAGTTAAAGTTTATAATTATAAAATATAATAATAAATTAATATTAGCTAAGCTAAGATTTAAATTTTTATATTAACTCTTTAAATTAATTATATTTTTTAAGTAAATATTATTATTAAGTATTTAAATAAAATAGTTATTAAAAAAAAAATAGTTATTTATAAGTATTAAATAAAGGAGTAAAATTAAAAGAAGGGATTATAATTAAGAATAATAAATAATGATTTTTAAAATTTAGCTTTTTATTCTTAATAAGGAATAAAAAGGCTAGAAAGGGATATATTATTAAATATAAGGAATATATTATAATATTTTAATTATTTTTTTCTTTAAAAGCTATTATAATAACCTTAGCTTCTTTTTATTATTTTAAATTTATTTTAATTAAAATATAATTAATTCCCTTTTATTATTTTAAAGTTATATTTTATAAATTTTATAATTATTTACTTTACCTTTAAATATTATAGCCTTTTTTTATTCCTCCTTATATTAAAGTGCCCTTAAGTATATAGCTAAGGCTTTTAACAGAATACTGCTCCACCGTATTTATAATGCTTGTTTTCACTATTATAGTTAAGATTACCCTTAGTGGTTCCAACGCCTTAATCTGCTATAATATAAGCTGAAGTTATATAACATTAAGTAACCTTATCTATATAATTAAATACGTTAATATTAATAGCAACATCTAAACTCTCAGCAAGGATATAGATCTCAACCTTATAAAGGCTGCCAGTGGCTGCTTTTTTCGGCCGTTTTCATGCTGCTCTAGTAAAGTTTTTAATATATATAGCAGATAATTATAAATTATTTAATATATATAATAAAAAGGGGTGTAAAGTATTCAATATATATAACAAGGTATATATAATAAGAATTAAGTATATTTAATAAGTAGTAATAAGCTAATAATAAAAGGGTTATTTAAGGTTATATATAATAATAAGGAGGAAAAGGGGTTTTTTTTTCATATAATTTTAAGCTTAAAGATATATATCTTGAAATTATTAATATAATCTTTTAAAAGAAAAAGGTTATTATATTAAAATAAAAAGCATAATTATTTTTATAAAGAGATATATATTAAGCTTAAGTATTAATTTTATATAACTTAAGTTATAAATAATAATATTAATAATCCTTTAGCCTTAATAGCTAGTTAAATGCTACCTTTTATTATTATTATAAATAATTTAATAAATAATATAAAAAGCATTATAAAATATCTTAAAAAGCTATATTAATATTTTAATATTATAATAATTATTAAAACTATGGCTAAATAAAAAGAAATATAAGTAAAATTAATAATATAATTACTTAAAATTAATAAAGAATTAAGGGCTAATAAGGTCTTATACTATTTATTAAATATAATAAAGATAAATTAAAAGAGTAGAGTAGTATTAAAGGCCTAGGCTTTTAATTAATTTAATAATAACTAGCGGAAGATATATAAAGCTATTAAAGCTATTACTTAAATTATTAAGCAATTATTTAAATAATAAGGCATATTTATTTTATTTATAAGTAAGTAATTATATATAGCGTTATTAAATAAATATTTAATATTCTTTATTAAAGATTGCCTTAATTATATTATATTATATAATAAGCTAAAAAAGGTTAATAAAGAATAATATATAAAATATAATCTTATTTAATTATTAATTAATTATATATTCCTTATATTATTTTCTTATAAGCTTTTCTTTAAAGATAAACTTTTTAAGTTTTATTAAAAATAGCTAGCTATTATTATTAAATAAGTATTTATAAAATAAATAAAGAGAAAAGGATTATTATATAGCTTAATTATTAATATAAAAGAAGTAGCTAGCTATAATATAATCCTTTAGTTATTTATAATTTAAGTTATTAAATATTAAGTCCCTTATTATATAAATATACTTATTAGCTATAAGCTTAATATAAATATAAAGATTAACTTTATTAATATATATAAAGTAATATTAATTATATATCTTATAATAAAGAATTATATATATTAAGTTTAAAGGTTATATATAAATAAAGCTTATAGCATAGTATAAACTTATATTTAATAGCTAATTAAAAGTTATTATAATTAATTTTTATAGCTAAGCTTATAGCTTTAAATAAATTAAATACTTAAATATTAAATTCTAAATAAATAAAGAAATTAATTGCATTTTATAAGCTATATATAGTAATAATAAAATATTTTATATATATAAATTATTAACTTAAATTAAGGCCTATTTTATATTACTAATTATTTTAATAATTATATATTTTATTAATTTTTTAAATACTCTTTTTCTTAGCCTTTATTTAAATTTATTTATTTTTCTTTTAATATATTACTAAGAACTTATAATATTACTTTAATAAATATAAGTTAGCATTTTTAAATTATTAATACTTATATTTAAGGTACTTAAGAGCTTTTAATGCTATTTATTATAAATAATATTTATAAGTTTAAAATTAATAATAGAAAATATAAATTAAATTTAAGCCCTTTTTAATTTATTAATCTTAAAAAATATTACCTTAATATATTTAATATACCTTAAATATATAAAACTTATTAAATTTAAGATAATTTTAAGCTATATTTAAAATAACAATAATATAACTTAACTTCTTTAAAAAGTACCTTTATTTATAATATAAAATCTATTTAACTAATATTATAAATAAATAAAATTATTAAATATTTTTATTTATTAAGCTGCTTTATAAAATAAAACTTTATAAAAAGTTATAATTAATAATAAATTAATATTTATATTACTTAAACTACCTTTTTATTATAACTTTAGCTATAATTATATAAATAATTAAGCCTTTAATATAAAAATAATAATAAATAATAAAGAAATTAAATCTTTAAAAAATAAAATTAAGAAGATTATAATTATAAATTAATAAAATAAAGATAATAATAAAAAGATTTATTTTATATTAATATCTTTAAAATATTTATTTAATAAAAAAAAGAAATCTAACTAAAATAATAGCTTATATATTAAATCCTTAATTAATAATAATAAAGCTTTATAAATAATAATTTAATAATTATAATTAAGCTTATTTATTAAGATTAATAAGAAATATATATTACTTATTAAGTAATAGATAAATAAAGATAAGCTTAGCTTTATTAAGTTATATATAAAAGCCTTAATAGTTAAAAATATATGCTTTAAAATAATAATTAAATAATAAAAGTTTATTATATTTATTAAATATAATAAATAATAAATATATTAATACTTTTATTTAGCTTTTTAAAAGATTATTTATATAATAATTTATATATAATTTAGCCCTTTATTAAAAGGTTAAGATATAAGCTTAAGATATAAAATATTTAAAATTTATAATTTAAAATAAATTAAAGTTAAATAATTTTAATTTAATTATATATTTTAGCTATAAAGTATAAATTTAAAATCTTTTAATAAAATCCTTATATTTATATAAATAATAATTATTAAAGATATATAAGCTATTATTATAACTTATAAAGTTATTAAAATAAGAAAATTATATACTTTAATAAAAGATAATAAGGTAAGCTTATTAATTTAAGGCTTAATATACCTTATAATATTAAGAATTTTTAACCTTATTTTTAAAAAAAGTATTATTAAAGCTATTATTATTTATATTTATTAAAAGTAAGTTTTAAATTTAATTTTTTTAAAAGTTAAAAGAAACCTTAATATATTTAAGATAAAAAAGATATATATATTAAATATTAAATATTAATAAGTAAAAATAATTAAAAAGCTTATTATATTATTTTATATCGTAGAAAGAAATATAATTATAATTATAATATTAATAAATAAATCTAGCTTTTATAACTATATATTTTTTATAATTAAGATTATAATTTTAATTAATAATCTTAATTAGTTATATAAAGGTATATTTATCTTTATTAATTTTATAAGAAATAAAAATATTAAAAAAAATAATATATAAAAAAAGTAATTTAATAAAGTAAGGTTAATTAATAATAACTTAATATATCTTAGTTTAATAATTTAAAACTTATAAAATAAAAAAAAGTAGATATTAAATGTTTAAAGCTTATATAACTTTTTACTAGTATTATTAATTTTAAGTTTAATAGTATAATTAAGTATAATATCTTTTTATTTATTATAATTAATCTTTCTTTTAAGTATATTATAAGTAGTATTTATATTTTTAAGTTTATTTATATAATATAAATTATTTAAAGATAAGCTTATTTAAATTTAAGTAATATTAATATAGTTTTAAATAATTAAGATATTTATAAATATAAAATTATTAATATAAATAAAAGTTTTATTAATATAAAGAGTAAGAATTAATTAAACCTTAAGAAATATAAATTATTATATTATTATTTATTATATAATATAATTAGTAAGGACTTAATAATAATGCTATTAATTATTATTATTTAAGTATTTATATACTTAAGTACTTATCCTTTAAATAAATAATTCTTTATATAAAATAATCTTAATTAATGCTTTTTATATTTACTTAATATATTAATATACTTAATAATAAATCACTATTAATATATTATATTTTATTTTTTAAGTAATTTATATAAAACTAATATATATAAAGTATTAAGGCTATTAGTATTAATTACACCTTAGCCTTATTTACTCCTTAAAAAATAAAGTAATTAATAAGCTTAATAATATTTATTAGCTTAAAGGTTATTATTATTTATATTATATTATTAACCTTAAGGTTTTAATTATCCTTTTTATTATTAAAAAGAATATATAAAAAGGCATAAAAGTAAAGCTATTAATATATATAAATAAATATAATAAAGGTTAAAGGTATATTATCTTTTAATAAAGAAGTAAAATAAGCTTTAATGTAATTATAAATAGTAATTTCTTTAACCTTAGCAGCCTTTATTTTATCTTTCTATCGTTTTAACTGCTGTTATTACTTAAACTTATAATCTTATTAAGCTTTAATAATATCCTTATTAAAGTAATTATTATTATTATATATTTTAAAGTAATAAAAGGAGTATTTAAGGGTTCTTTAAGATAAATTAATTTTATATAATATATTATTTTATATTTCTTTAATTATAATATACCTTGCTTTTTACTTTTAATACTACTTTAGTTATTATTACTTTTATATAATAATTTATTTATATTTAATATATTAGTTTATATTATTAAGTATAATAATTATATTAAATATAATTATACTTTAACTTTCTTATTATTTTCTTTCTTATTAAATAAGTTACTTAAAGATATTTTTATTTTATTTATAATAATATTTTAAGGGTTTATAAGTAAGTATAAGTATATAAGTTATATTAAAATAAGTTTAAATTAATTAAATAAAAGCGCCTTAAGAATATATTAATTAAGGTAAGAATAATGCTTATTAAAGCTTTATTAAACTAAAGCTTAATAAGCCTTACTTAATATAAATAAAAAGGGCTAAATTTAATATAAAAGATAAGGTAGTATTATATACTTAATATTATAGCTAATAATATAACTTATTTTAAAGAATTATAATAATATATATATAAAATAAATATAAAACTTAAAGGCTTTAATTTTTTAAAATTAAGCTAAACTTAAATTATTTTAATACTTTAATATATATTATTTAAAGTAAAGTATACTTTTATTATTAGAATATTAGCTTATAAAAGCCTTTTAAAATTAAAAAGTTACCCTTTTATATTTTAGCTTTTTTTATAATTTTTTAAACTTATTATTATTACTTCTTAAAACCTTTTATTAATATAATACTTAAGAGAAAGCACCCTTTATCCTTGCCTTATAAGCCCCTTTAATAAAAATAATATTATAAGTTATTTATTAAGATAAACCCTTTAAACCTTATATAAGCAGAGTAATAAAATCTAAGTAAATAGCTAGTAAAAACTAAAAAGAGGAAAAAAGTATTAAATTAGCTAATAAAGAAAATGATAATAAAAATAAAGCTAAATAAAAAGAAATTAATAAAAAAGGAAAAGAAGATAAAAAAAGGAATTTAAAAAGTAGTAAAAATAAAGGAAATAAGTATAAAGTCTTTAGCTAAGCTTATATAAATATTATTAATATATTATAAAATATTAAGGTAATAAAGGTTATTAATTAAAATAAGATAAAAGTTAGTAATTTTAAAGAAAGTAAATTAAAAAAGATAAAATTTAATTAAAAGGTAATTAAAAAGATAATTTACTTTAATAATAAGATTAGCTTTAATAATATCGCTGCTATAATTAATATAAAATCCTATAATAATTATATTTTTAATTATAAAGCTTTAAGCCTTCCTAGGTTAGCTATGGATTATTTATTAAAAAGAAGCAACGCAATTATAAATTATAAGGTAAATATTAAGGGTTTAAAGAATAAAAAAAAAGACTGTAATTATAATATGGATATTATAGCTATAATTAAGTTAATAAGCTTTTATAAAATGCTATAAGATAAAGATAATAATATATTTATTATACCTTAAGCTGTAAATATTATTTATAAGCAATTAAAATTAATTAAACTATTAATATAAAAATAAGGTAAGAAATTTAGCGTTATAATTATAAGGGGCGTTATAAAATAATATTAAGCTTAATAGCTTGTAATAAGAAAACTTATAATAAATAATATAAATCTTACCTTTATTAGCTTTTAATATAAAATGAAAGCTTAAAATAAGCTATATATAATAACTCTACAAAGTATAAAGTATAATATAATTATTATTATATTAATTGCCCTTTAGCTATTAAGTATAAGCTTTTTACTAATAATTTTATTATTTATAAGCTAAGGCTTATTAAAGTAAGAAGTAAAAGCGTTAAATTAGCTTATTATAATAAGGAAGTAATATAAAGTCTTTATATTTATTAAGAAAGAAAGCTAGAGAAGAAAGTAGTTTTATTTTAATAATAAGAAAAAGAAGAATTAATATATAATTTTAATTATTTTTATTTAAAGGCCTTAAAATAATATTAATAATATTAAGCGTAATAAAGATATAATTATAAAAAGAGTAATAAGTAGAATTAAAAATATTTATATTTAAAAGGAAAGTAGTAATAAATATATAAATGCTAAAGATAAATAGTAGCTTAATTTTTTTAAAAAGCTATTAAGTATTAAGTTAATAAGGAGCTATAAAGTTATTATAAGAATTATATTTAATATTAATACCTTTATCTTATAATATTAAATTTAAGTAATATATAAAGTAATTTAATTATTATTAAGTAAATAAATAGTTATATATTTAGTTTTAAAATAAATAAGGCTTTAATTATAATTAATTTTTATTATTAAAAAGCTAGAAGCTAAATCCTTAATTAATATAAATAATAATTAAGATATAATAATTACTTTAATCTTTATATTTATATAAGCCTTTTTATATTAGCTATATAATTATAAATTATATTATATCTTAAAAAGCTATTATTTATATTTATTTAAAGCCGCTTTTTTTATTTTAATATTTTTAGCTTTATTATATATTCTTTATATATAAGCTATTTCTTACTTAGCTAAGTAATAATAACTTATATATTAAGATATTTAAGGTTATATTAAACCCTTAAGATTTTATAAGCTAATATTTTTATTATATAAATAAAAATAAAATTATTATTATATTTTTAACTTTATTATTTATTCCTTATATATAAGTTATTTCTTACTTAATTAAATAATAATAATTTATATATTAAAATATTTAAGGTTATATTAAACTTTTAAAATCTTATAAGCTAATACTTTTATTATATAAATGAAAACAAAATTATTATTATATTATTATCATTAATATAAATATAAATATCTTTTTTATTATAATTAAAAAAAAGAAGAAAAAGATTAAATCTTTTATTATTTTAAATTAAATATATTAAAAAATATAATATAATAATTATAATAAAGAAGTTTATTTATTTATATTTATATCTTAGCTTTATTTATAATTATAATTAATACTTTTAAATTATAACTTTATTATATTTAATATCTTATTAAATATTATATTAGCTTATATTAAATCCTGCTTACTTTATATTAAAGTTTATATTAAAAAATAAGTAGGAATAATAAGCCTTATATTAGCTAAAGATAATAATATTAATAAAGATAACTTATAATAAGTAAGAATTAAGCTAGTTAAATTTAATTTTAAAGATAACTTTAATAAAAATTATAATAAATCTAAAGATAATTAAAAGGAAAAGCTATATTATAAAGTAAAGAAGCAGCTTAAGTTATAAATAAATAGTAAATATATAAAAAGCAGCATTTTTAAAAAAAAGCTAAATAACTTAATTATAACTAAAAAGCTTAAAGTTAAAGACTTAATAATAAGGTTACTTTATAATTGTAAGTTTAATAGGCTACTTAATTAAGATATTTTAATAGTATAAAAGCTATAAAAAGAAGTCGCCTTAATACTTATTACTTTTTATAATTTTAAAAATAACATTAAAATTAATAAGCTTAATTTTTATAAGAAAGAACTAGCTAAATATATTAAGCGTTATTTTAAAATCTAGAAGATATATAGGTTTATTATTTTCTTTATTATAAACTTTATCTTTAAAAAGTTAATTCCTTAATAATAAATATAATAAATATTTAAATATATTATAAAATAAAGATAATAAGAAATCTTTAATTATAATTTAAAGAAGCTGCTAAATATTATATAATATCTCTTTTATAAACCCTTAATTATAAAAAGAAATATTTATATTACTATATTAATAACTAAAGATAATACTTAGTATAATTATTTATATATTAATTTTAAATTTAATTATTATAATATTTAAAAAAGATAAAAAGATAAATAATATAAATTTAATAATAAAGTAGCTTTAAAACTTTTTTTTAAAAAGCTAATAATTTAAAAGGATTTAATAATTTAAATATATATTTAAGACTTTCTATTATAAAAATACCCTTTATAAATACTTAATATTAAGTTTAATTAATATATATAGGCCCTCTTTATAATAATATTAAGCTATCTTATTAAGATTATAATTATATTTAAACTTAATAAATATAATAATTATATTAAAGTAGAAAGTATTTAGGCTTTATATTATTTAAGATTAAATTACTTTTATTAACCTTAATAAAATACTTTATAATATTATCTACTAATAAATAAAATCTTAATTTTATAATTAAAAGGGCTAAAAAAGGCGCTAAAGTTAGCTTATTATATATAATATTATTAAGATAATTAGAATTAAATTTAAGCTTATAATATATAATATTATTAAAATAATTAAAATTAAATTAAAGTAAAATATAATAAATTAGCTAAGATCTTTTTATATAAGGTTAATCTAAGTTATTATAAAACCTTTTTTAATATATTAGTATCTTAGCAGCATTTTAATATATATAAAGGTTAACTTAAATACTTATACTTACTTAGCTATAAGTATTTATTTAATTTATTTAAAAAGATACTTTAATATATTTAAAAATAATATAAATATTTACTTTTTAAAATATTTATATTTTATTTAAAAGAATATAAGGTAAAGCTTTATAAATTAAAAAATATAAAAAGATATATAAATTATGTTATATATATTTTTTTAATAGAAAAGATTTATTAAACATTTAATGCTTATAAGGTTATAATAAAAAGCCCTTTAATTCATTATTATAAGTAATTAAATATATTAATATAGGAAATTACTTTAAATATATTATTATTTAAATTATTATAATAAAAAGTAATGCGGCATTATTAATGCTAAGGATTAAGTAGGCTAAGGCGCTAGATTTATTAAAGGTTTATAATAATAAAGCTTTTTAGCAAATTAAGTCCTTTTTAAAGAGCTTAGATAAGGATAAAGATTTAATTTATTAGTATATTAATATTTATAAAGGAAGTAAAATGAATAAACTTATAAAGTAATATATTATTAAGTTAAATAATAATTAGAAAAGATAAATAATTAATTATTCCATTTTAATTCTACTTTTTTAATATATTTTTAATATAATAATTAAAAATATAA
>JACVEP010000153.1:24019-89336 GCA_018137895.1 Diaporthe sp. DP-2020a | reverse complement strand
TTACTTTTTAATTAATTTATATTTTAAATTTAATTATTTAATTTATTTTTAAAAAAGATAAATATAGAAATTTAAAATATATAATTTAAAAATTTAAAGGTTTTATTATAAATATATAATTAAACTATTATATATATTAATAAAACTTAATTTTATAACTTATACTTTATATTTTAACTTTAAATTAAAGGACTTTAGCTAAAATATTAATATTTATATTATTTAAAGCTAATAATATTATTAAATAAATTTATTTCAATATATTTACCCTTAATTATAACTAAGATAAAAGAAAACATTAACCCTTTATAATATAATATATTAATATTAATATATATAAAGATATATTTATTTATAAAGTTTTATTTAACTTTTATAAAAACCTTAAATTTATTAATAAAAATAAAAAATATAAGCTAAGTTTTTTTATTTATAAGGATTTATAATATTATAATAAAGATAAATATTATTAGCTTTAAGGAATATATTAATATTATTATAATAAGCTAGTTAGGATTTACTTTATAAAGTATAATAAATATTAAATATTTATTCTTAATAATATTATAAGCTATACTTAGCTTTAAAGATATACCTTAGCTTATTAAGATTATTATATTAAAATAATATAAAAATTAATATAAAATAATACTTTATATTATCTTTTTTATAAATATTTTAACTTTATAATTAATAAAATAAAGTAATATATTTTAATATATAATAATAAATAATATAATATCTTTAATAATAACTTTATATTTATAAAAAATAACCTTTACTTTTTAAAAAAATATAATAAATATAAGTTTATTTTTTACTTATTTATTTTTATTATATATATATATAATAATACTTATAATCTTATTTAATTTAAAAAGTTTAATATATTTAATATAATAAAGTTATATATTATTTAATATAAGAAAAGACTTAATTTATATAATCCTTATAATTATAAAGATAATTTTATTAATAATAACCTTAATAATAAAATCCTTAAAAAGGTTTATAAAGTAAGCTAAGTAATACCTTTTTTAATTAACTTAAGATATATACTAAGGCTATTAAATATTTTTTTTAATTTTATATAAAATTTAAAATAGCTATTAATATAAATATAAGCTGAATTAAATAATATTATAAATAAAATTAATAATAACCTTAAGGCTAGCTTAAATATATATTTTATTATTATATTAAATACCTTTTATTAATTAAGTTATAATAAAAATATATAAATTAATTAATAATTAAAATAAATATAATAATAAAGTTATATTACTTTTAATTTTATATTATTTTTAATATATATATAAAAATCTTAAAAAAAAATAGCTTAAATTTATAAGAAATATATAATTTATTAAGGTAAATAAAATATATATACTTTTAAGAATAATAATATATACTTTAAAAAAATATAAGTAAGGCCTTATTAAAATATAAAGTAAAGATATAGCTTTATTTTATATTAATTTAATATTATTATTAACTTTAAAATAGCTATATTAAAAGTTAAAAAGTTAAATAATAAAGTATTATAAGTCTTTATTTACTTTAAATACTAAAGGCTTTAATTAATAATTTATATATAAGTTATATATAAAAAATATAATATAAATAAAATCTGCCTTTATTTTATTAATTTATATTATAAGCTTATATTTAATAAGATTAAGTATAAAATATATATAGCTTTTAAGTTAATTAAAAGGGTTAAGGCTAAAAAGGTATATTTTAATATATAAGAAGATAAAAAATATAAATATATTTAAGATATTATTTCTTTAAATAATATAAAGTTCTTTTTTAATATAATTTAATAGCTATTAATTCCTTTTTAATTATATAATTAAATATAATTTAAGATTATAAATATTATAATTAATAAGCCCTTTATATTTAATATATTCCTTATTAATATTAAAATAATTATTATAAGCTATACCTTTAAGCCCCTTAAGCTTTTTATTTTAAAAGTTAATAATAAGTATTTATATATTATTATAATTAATTATAATATAAATATTGTTAATTTTTATTAAAATATTAAACAGTAATTCCTTAGCTATATTATTAAAATTTATAAAAGGGAAGGCGCTTATTTAATTAATAGCTATTACTTAACTTATAAATAAACCTTAATAGCTATTAAGTTAAAGCTATATAAAATTAGCCTTAGATTTAATAGTAGCTTTATCTTTATTAAATATTTTAAAAATAAGTAAGATTAATAGGTTATTAAGTTATTATATAAAAAGATAAGTATACTTAATAAGTACCTTTATAAAAAGAACCTTTTAAAGCTTTATAATTATTAAAGGCTTATAAATTTAAAAACCCTTTATTATTTATACTTTTTAAAAAACTTATTATATAAATAATATTATTAAGTAAAATAAGATATTAAAAAGCTATATTATATCTTATATTATATACTTATACCCTTTTAAGTATATAAAGGGGTATTAAAACAAACTAAGCTTAACTTTAAGCTAGCTAAGAATGCTAGCTTTTAATAAAGTATAAAAAGTATATAAGGAAATTTATAACTTAAGTATAAGATATATTTAATAATATATTTTAATATTAATAAAATATTACTTATTTATTTATATAAATAAATAGATTTTAATATATTAAACTTTTAACTTTTAACTTTTATATTATAAAATATATAGCTTTTTATTAATTATTTAATATTTTAATGCTTACTTTATTATTAATATTCTATATATTTTTAATAAATATTATTTTATAATAAAGTAATTTAAAGTATATAAAGGTATTTAAAGTAATGATTTTATAAGGGTTTATATAAATATATATATAATATTAAATTTAAAAGACTTTTTTAATTAAATTTCCTTAGCCTTTTAATAACTTAAATTCTAGTATCTTTAATTATACTTTTTATTAAAAAAACTTTTATTATTTATTTAATATTTATCCTTAAGTATTAATATAACTAGTAAATTATATTTATATAAAGTAGTAAGTAAAATATATATTATAATATTATATCCCTTATAAGTTAAATTAATATTTTTAAAAGAGTAATATCTTATATAAATAAAAAGAAATATTAATAGTAAATAATAATCTTAATTATAAAATAATAAAGCTATTATTAATTATTTAAAATTATTTTAATAAGCTTTTTTTATATTATAAGCTAAATATTTAAATAATAAAGCGCTTAATTATAAACTTAATTAAAATAAAAATATTAAAGGAAGATATAATAATTAAAAAGGCCTTAGTTTATAAGTTATTAATTTATTATAACTTAAATTTAAATAAATATATCTATTAGCTTTTATTTAAATATATCTTTTTATACTTAAAGGTAATAATAAGCTTTAGTGGTATATTTTAAAATAAAAAGGTTTAATTCTTATATACCATATAAATTAGCTTAGAATTAAGCGTAAATTATATATTATAATATTATAATTAAGTTATTATAAAAATATAAGTTATAATTAATTTCCTTATAATAATATTTATTTATATAAGCATAAGACGCTCTAATAATATATTATAATTATAATTTACTAACCTTAAAAGTAAATATTAATATATAATTAATACCTTACTAAGCTTACTAAGGGCAACATACTGCTTAAATAATAATCTTAAAACAACGGCTTATTAATAATATTTAATAAAGCCTTATTTTAAATTATTATACTATAGCTAATTAATTAAGTACTTTAATAAAGCATTAAAAATTAATGCTAAGAAATAGCCTAAGAAAATCTTATATTACCTTTTTATTACTTAGTTAAATAAAGTTAATTTAAATTATCTTAAAAATCTCTTAAATAAGTTAATAATATATTTACTTTTAACTTTAGCTTTATAAGAAATATAATATATAAATAGGCCTTAGCTTTTAAATTAAATCTTTAAATTATATTTCTTAATTTAATAATATATATTTAAGGCTAAAATAAATTAATAAGCCCTTTATTTTATTTAATTATAAAAGCTTAAATTATAAAAAAACTTAAGTGCTTTTAATTTTATTTTATATCTTAATACTTTTTTTTAAAAAGAAAAATATTTTATAACTTATTACTAGTAAATAAAAGAGTATATAAGTAATTATAAATATTAATATATAAGATATTATAAGGGTTAAGCTTTATAGCTAATTTTAATATAATATAGGTAATAATAAATAATATAAATAAATAGGCTGTTTCTTATAAATAATAATATTAAAGTATAAGCCTTTAATGCTTATTATTAATAGCTAATTAATCCTTTAATATTATTAAGTAATAAATATATTATTTTTAACTTAATTTTATTACTTAATATATAATTATATTTATAAAGCTAATATTAAATATAAAGGAGTAATAATATCCTTATAATATCCTTCTTTTATTTTATCTTCTTAATCTTATTAATATTTTCCTTTTTATTTTATAATTTAAAGCATAAATAAAAAAAGTAATATATATTATTATATGGAAATAAAATATATTATTTTAATAGTTATTATTATAATTAATTTAATAAGCTAATAAAAGATATTAATAAAAGTTTTTAAAGTAATTATAAATCTTATAGTTATTAGTTATATTATTTTAAGTAATAAGATATACTTTTTAACCTTAAAGAATTTAATATAATAAACTTATAGCTTTATATTTATTTTAAATAAGTAAATTAATTAGCCCTTAATTTTTATAAATTCCTTAATATTAATTTTAATAAATTCCTTATCTTTAATAAAAGATAAAAATTATAGCTTAAGTAATATATTCTTTTTATTATAGCTAAAGGCGCCTTAATTAAGCAAGTTGCTTAATTTAAATATATTAATATTTATAAATATATTATTAATAAGTATTAAGCTATATTTAAGTATCTTTATTTAGCTTATATTATAGGATAGCTTTAATATTTATTCTTTTAAGGTCTTAATAATAAGTAATAAAGTTTATTAAATAATTAATAATCTTATATCCTTATTAAAAGTATTTAATAAACTTAAGGAAAGCCTTAGCTACTTTTTAATATAAGTAATCTTTTTATCTTTAAGTACTTTATATTTAATTATTAAAATAAGGCTTAAATTTAAAATATTATTAGCTAATTTATTATTAATTTAATTTACCTTTCTCCCTTATTTTTAAGTAAACTTATTCTTAATAAAGTTACTTAAAAATTAATTATTATATATAGCTAAAACTTAATTATTAAAGATTATATTTAGTTAACTTACTTTCTTAAATTATCTTATAATTAATAATTATATATATTATTAATATATAAAATAACTTATTAAGATATATATTAATAAGATATTATTTATAAAAAGTCATATTTTAGCTTATATTAAAATCTATCTTAAGTTAAGGTGAAAGAAAAGGTTAATTTTTTTAATTATAATAAGGTTAATCTTAATTATAAGCGTATTATAAATATATTTATAAAGGTAATAGCCCTTAAGGGCCTTTATGTTAATAAGTATGTTATAAGTATAGTAGCCCTTATCTTTAAGCTTATATTTATATTATATTTTCTAGCTACTTTATTATGCTGCCTTTTATAAAATATTAAGGCTTATTATTAGCTTATTCTTTTATTTTATAAGGATATTTATATATTAAAATATTTTATTAAATTTTTTGCTATAAAGGTATAAATTAAAAGTATTATATATTAATAATATTAATTCGCTGTAATAAAGAAGTATAAAATAAATATATTATAATAAGTTTTATATTAAAAGGGGATATCTTAATAAATATATATTAAATTTAAATAAAATTAAATTATTACTTATATATAAATTTAACTTTATTAACTTTAAAGGTTATTACTTAATTATAATACCTTTAAAGGTTATTATAATAGGCTAAAATAAAATAAATAATATAGCTAAATTAATTATAAAGTAAATAAGTAATATAAAGAATTAATAAAAATATTATTATATATTATTTAATTTAAGTATATTATTAAGTATTATTATATTATTAAAATTACTTTTAATAATATATTATGCCCTTACTTTAATATTAAAGATTAAATAAACTTTTTATTTTTAAAGTTATTAATAACTTTATAAATCTTATTTACTTTATTTAGCTTAGATATTAATATCTTAATATAATAAAATTAATATAAAAAGTTTAAAACTTTATTACTTTTATAATTCTTAGTTCTTAGCTAGGACTTATAATTTACTTTTATGTCTTTTTAAGAATCCCTTTATCTACCTTTCTTTTTTTCTAGTTTTTTTTATAATTATTATAATTTATTCTTCTTTTACTACCTTTATTATTATTATAATCCTGCTTATTTACTTATTATTTTAATATTACTGCCTGCCTTTATTATTTAAAAGAGTTAATATTTAATAATAAATACTTAATAAGTATATAATACTTATATAAAGGTACTTTATAATTATCTTTAAATATATATTAAGATATATTTTATTATTAATTAATTAATAGTAATTTTACTTATAAATAAAATATCCTTATCTTTTATAAACTTAATATAATATTTAAAGTTATTAATATTTATATTTATTTTTTACTTTAGATTTATAATATTATTAAATTAAATTAAAGGGCTATTAAATATCCTTATTTCTTTTTTCTTATAAATAATCTTATATATAGCGTTATAATTTAAGTAGGTAAAGAAATTAAAATAATCTTTAAAATCTTATAACTTATTATTAATAATTCTTATAAGTTCTTTATATTACAGGTTTTTTTATAAAATATTGCGCCTTTAAAAGATAAGATATACTAGCTTATTATATTATAATTACCTTAATTAAGACCCGCTGATTTATATATTAAAGTTATAATATACTTAAAAGACTTTATTAATATTATAATCTTTTTTTATTAATTATTTACTAAAGAGTTAATTTAATAAATCGATTTATACCTCCTTTATCCGCTTAATAATAAGCTTTTTTATATAAGTAAGTTTCTCTTAATTAATTATCTTAGCTTTTATATTAATAAGTTTATTTATTATTTATTTAAAATTATATTAAATATTTAAATTAAATTTTAAAGCTTAAATATTTAAAGAGATTAATTAATAAATATTATAATAAATAATTAATATTATAAAATTAAAATTATTTAATTAATTTCTTTAATATTAAAGTTATAAGTATATTAATTATAAAGTAAGTTTATTACTTCTTTAATTTAATAAGCTTTAGATTTAATATTATCTTCTTTTCTTTTATTTTAACCTTACTTTTTATTATATACCTTAGCAGTATCTCTACTTTTATTAACGGCTTAAGCCTAGCGTTATACTTACTTTAAAGGCATTATAGCTAAATTAAAAGTATTTAAACTAATTTAAAAAAAGGAAGAGGCTAAATTAGACTTAAGATATATTAAAAAGAGATATAAAAGGTTTTTAAATAATTTAAAAATAATAGCTTATAATTAAAACTTATTTATTAATGCTTAATCTTTACCTTATATTATTAATATTAGTTTTTTAAGTATTTTTATTATTAAAAAGATAAAAGAAATTAATTTAATAATATAATATTATAAATTAGCTTTAATTGGAAAATTTAAGGCTTTATAATAACTTAAGGTTAGTTTTATTATTATTATATAATTATAGAAATAATATATAAATATATTAAAATACTTAAGTAGTTATAATGATTTTGCTTAAGTAGCTACCTTTAAAAAAAAATAGTAATTTATAATTATAAAGATAAATAATATATTTATAAATATAGCCCTTAGTATATATATAACGCGTACCTTTATATATATAATATTTCATATTATATTAACTCTACTGTTATTATAATAAGTTATTCTTATTAATATTATATTAAATATCCTTATTTATATACTTATTATAATATAAATTACTTAAATTTATAATGCTAGGTATCTCCTTATTAATATCTTTATTATTATTATTATTAATAAGGTCTTTATTATTATACTTTAAGATTAAAATAATTTAATTTTTATAATATTATTATAATATTATATTTAAGTAATTAAAGGTGCTTTCTAATTTTAAACTTAATAAAATCTATTTTATAATTAATTAATTTAATAAGTTATTATTATATAATGTTTAAGTTAACTTATATAATAATAAAGGCTGCTTAAATAAAATAAAAGCACTTAAGGGCTAAGTAAAAGTAATATAAAAAAAGAGGGCTTTAATTAATTATAATCCTTAATAAGTATATAAGGATTATATTTATAATTATATAATTTATAAAGTAAGCCTAGGTTTATATTAAATGCTTAAATATTAAAGCTAATTTTATTTATATAAACCTTTTAAACCCTTTACTTTTAAGTTATATTATTAAGCTTATTAGCTTAGCTATTATAATTTAATTTACTTTTAAATAATATTTATAATATTATTTAAAATCTTTTAAGTAAGATTATTTATTAAGATAATATTATTAATATTTAAAAAGGTTTTTTAAGATCTTTATAAAGTTAATAAAGATATTAACTTTAACTTTAATATATTAAAAAAAAAGTGCTAGAAAATTCTCGAATAAATAAAAGACTTTGCCTTTAAAAAGTAAATTAAAGATTTTTATTAAAAAATTAAATTTAATAAGGTTAATTCGTTTATAATATATATGATAATATTATAATAATTATATTAAGATATATTAGTTAATTATAATTTATAAGATTTAGCTAAGCTTTTATAATATAAAATAAATAATATCTTATAATACTTAAAGCTTATATTAAGAAAATACCTTTCTTAATTAATAAGTAATATAGATTTATTATAAGTAGTTATAAGCTAATAGCTATAGCTTATAAATTACTTAAATATATTAAAAACCTTTAAAGATAAGTTAAATTACTATTTATATATATATACTTTATATTTAGCTCTTTATAGCTAGTAAATAAAGGTTAAAAGTAAAGTATATAAAAAGTTATTTAATAAGTAGGTAATTAATATATTTATTAAGTTTTCTTTTAATAACTTTAAGGATTATTTAAATTTACTCCTTTAAATTAAAGATATTTAATTTAAGAATAGTTTTAAAGATAGTCTTTTTTTTTAAATAGAAATAAGGATATATTAATAGTATAAGTAGTTAGATAATACCTTAATTAAAACTAATATATAATTATTTAACTTTATTATAATAAAGTATATTTTAATAAGAAGGAAATTTAATTCATTAAATAATATTATTAATAAATATATAAGTATAAAAGTAATAGCTAAGTCTTAAATATTTATTATAAAATATAATTAATCTTGCTTTTATTTAAAATTAAAAGTTATCTTTTAAAGTATTTAACTTTAACTTTAATTACCCTTTTAAAGTTATTAAATAATATTTAAATAGCGGAAAAAGAATATTAAAATAAGTCTTATTAGCTTAAATATAAAAGTAAGTATTAGCTTAATTAATTAAATATATTAATAGTTAAGTTAACTTTAATTTAATAAAAAAAAGAATTAAAGCCTTTATTAAAAAAATTAATGCTATTTTAATAAAGCTAAACTTTAAATTATAATTTTTATTAAAAATATAAAGGCTAATAAATAATAAGGTTTTTAAGCTTAAAAGGTAAGATTAAAAAAGTAAGCTTTTTAATATTAATTAAATATTAAAGGTTAATAATTAGCTATTTATTAAGATAAATAAAGGCATTATAGCTAATATTTTAAAAGCAGCATTAAGGGTTTAATAAATTATTAATTAAATAAAGTTCTTAAAGGCTAGTAAAGAAATAATTATAATTATTATAATGGCCTTTAAAAAGAGAATGATAACTAGTAAAGGTAACTTTATAGCTAAAAGTATATATAGCCCCCCTGCTATTTAAACGATTTAGTTAATATCTTAACTTAAAAAGTTAAGTATAAAACTTAATAAGTCTAGCCCTTTTAAATTAAATGATAGCTTTAAAAGGAGTGTTAATATTAATAATAAATTATAATTATTAAATAATAATAATAATCCTGTTTATAAAATAAAAGCATTTAATATAAAGGTAAATAAAGAATTTAACTTATAAATAAAAGAAACATTTAATTTATTAGTAAATAAAGTAAGACTTAAGGGTAAAGGTAAAGCTAAAAGTAAAAGTAAGGCTAAAAGTAAAAGTAAAATTAAGGTTAAAGCTAAGAATAAAAGTAAAAGTAAGGGCTAAAGTAAATAAAGTAATAAGTAGTTTATAATTTTATAATAAGGGTTATTATAAGTAAAGCGTATTATAAACTTTTATATATAATATCTTTATTATATTAATTTGCTAATTTATATATAATATAACTCTTACTTATAACACACCCTTTTTTTAATATATTAAAATATTTTTATTATATAAACTTAAATGCTTTAAAAGAACGCATTTCATTTAATTCTATATTTAAAAAGATTAAAATAATATTATTATAAAGCGCTAATTTCATTTAATTATTATTATTAATTAATTCTTAAATTATATAATTTATATATAATTAAACCTTAAGTAATATATTTTTCTTAATATTTAATATTATAATATAAAAAGATTAAGCATAAGAGTATTATATAAAAAAATTATAATTTATATAATTAAACTTAATAAGCAACTTAAATTTTCTTAGCTGTTAGCTTTATAATTTAAAAGAAATCTTTAAGCTAGCTATTTTATTTATTTTTAATTTATAAATTATTAAAACTTAAATTTTAAAAGTAATGCTTATTAAGATTAAATATAAATAAAAATATATCGATTATATAAAAATAAGTATAAGTAAGAGTACTTTTAGGGAGGGTAAGGGTATTTTAGGGGTAAAGGTGGCCTTTAAGTAGCCTTATTAAATAGCTAATATATTTAAATATATTCTTTAATATAGTTATATATATATAAAATTAATAAGCTTAAGTTATAAATATAAAAAAGCTAGTAATATTAATAGTATAATATATTATTAATTGTTTATAAATAAATAATATATTTAATGTTTATAAAGATAAATAGTAATTATAATAATAATATTAAAAAGAGGATATTAAATACTGATTTTATTAATAATAATTTTAAATTGTTTAAATATTATTACTTTAAATTAAGGCTTTTTATACCCTTAAGATATATTTAAAATAAGCAGATAAATATTATAACTTATAATTTATTAATCCTTTAATAAAGATTATAAAATAAGCTTCTTTTCTTTTAATTTAGCTTATTATATAAATTAATTATAAAGCTATAATATTTAATTAAATAAAAAGAAAATAAATAATTCTTATTAAAGTAAATAAATAATTTTAATATTAATATTAATATTAATAATAATAGTTTATATATTTATAAAAAGGTTAAATAAATTAAAAGTTATTATAATAAAGCTATAAATAAAAGTAAGCTAAATAAAAAAGTAATAAAATAATTTAAAAAGCATTATAATAAGCTAAATATATAATTAAACTATAGATTATTATATAACCTTTATATTATTTTAATCCTTCTTATAATACTTATAATAATCTTATATATTATAATAATCTTAGTATTTAATATAAATAAGTAATTAATAATTAAACTTATTAAGCTATATTAATATATATTATTAAGTGTTATTATTAACTCCTTTATTAAGCTTAATTATAATATAAAATAGCTTAAATAGTATTATAAGTAAGTTATAATATATTTATTTAAAGGGGCTAACTTATAAAATATATTAAAAGGGAGTATATAATTATATTTACTTTATTATTAAATTAATAAGCTATAAAATCTTTAAGCTTAACTCTTAAATAAAGAATATAAGAGTAATATTATTTATAATATATATTTATTAAAGGCTTAGTTATAAAAGCTTTAAAAGTTAATTAATAAGTTAATTAATATAAGTGCTTAGCTAAGGGCTATTATATTATATAAAGTATAATAATGCCTTATTAAAAGGGACCTATAAATAATTAAAATGCTATAAATAAAGTAGGTTAAGGTAGAAGAAATAAAAGAAAAGATTAAAAATATTATAATTAATATATTAAATGCTTAAGGTATTATATTAAAGGCTTATTAATTTAAATTATATTAAAATATTTAAAGCAGCTAAGTATTTAATAATAACTTAATTTATTATAAAGATAAAGGTAAATTAAAGGCATTAAAATAAGTAAAAATAAACTTTTTTAAAGTAAAGTTAAATATAAAAATAATGCTTAGCTTTATAAATTAAATATATTAAGACTTTAATATAATAATAATAATAATTAATAATTATAATATTATTTATTAAGGCTTATATAATAATAAATTAAATTTTTATAATATATATATATAAAGCTTTACAATTAAAGCTATTAAAGTTTTAAAGAAATAATAAGATTTAAATAATTAATAAAAAAAGCTTTATCTTAAGCTATAAAGCCTTTAAATAATATAATATAAAAAAAACTAAGTATTAAAATTTAAATATAAAAGGATATTAGCTAGGCTTATTCTTATAAGATTTTATAGCTTTCTTAATTAAAAATATTAAATAAAATTATATTTTATTTTTAATATTATAATTAAATATATAATATTAATATTAATAAAAAGGTTAAGTGGATATATAATATAAAGAGTTAAAATTAATAATTAAAGTTATATTATATTAATAAGATTTTAATAAAATAAATAAAGCTATAATAAATTATTATTATAAATTTATTAAATACTAGTAAAATAAACCGTTTAAATAAAAAACTAATAATCTCTAATTATTATTAAAAATAACTTAGTAATATATAAATATTATAATACTATATTATTATAATTATAAATTATCTGAAAATATATATAATATATTATTAAAAAGTTATAATTTATTATAATTATAATTAAGATTTAATAATTAATTTATTTATAAATTAATATTAAGTATCCTTAAAAATACTTTTTATTAAGGCCTTAAGCTTATTTAAATTAAAAAATTTTAATTATTATATAAATTCATTAATAATATAATTTATAAACTTATAATTATTATACTTTAAATAATAATATAAATATTAAAACTAATTATATTAAATTTTAATTTATATATTTTAATTAAGAGATTTATATATTATAAAATTATAAGATTATTTAATAATAAAAGCTTATTATTATTTAATAATTAATATATAAAGATTATTAATTTAGTAATTAAATAATTGCTTAAAGATATTTATTATATATAAACTAGTATCTTAAGTATTTATATAATTATTATAATATAAATTAATTATAATACATTTTAATAATATAACACCTTATAATAATCTTTTAATAATTAAATGAATAAATAATTAATTATTATAAGGCATATATTTTAAAAAGGGTACCTTTTAGCTTTCTTATAATTATTATTTAATTATATTATATTTACTTTAAATTCAAATAATTATATATTAGCTAGACCTTATTAAATATATTATATATTCTTATAAAAAGTCTTAATAATAAATTTTATTTAACATTAATATAATTTAAGTAATAAATAATTAATATAAATTATTTATTAATATAAGCTAAATAATAATTTAATATAATATAATAATCTTTTATTTTATTATTATATAATTATTAATTTCCTTAAAGTAATAGTTATTTTTATAAAAAAGTAATTAATAATAAGAAAATATATTATATTATTTAAAATATTAAGTTATAAATATATAAGTAAATATATAATAAAGAGAAAAGAATATTAAAAAAATAAATAAAATAAAAGAAAAGAAAGAAAATAAAAAGAAGGAATAAAAAAAAAGGAAAAAAAAGGTATGCTTATTAACTTACTTAAGTATCTACTTTAATTATTAAAGGTTAAGATTAAGTATAGTAATTATTTAGCAAATAACTATGTTTAAATTATAAGAAATTAATAAATACTTATACCTTTTTACTAAATTTATATATATTATATTATTATAAGCATATTAATAGCTAAAAGCTTAATAACGCAGCTAAAGCTTATATTAAAAGGGGGAGGCAGGCCTTAATTTTAACCTATAATTTAATATAACATGCTAATTATAAGCATAAAGAGGCTAGTTATTAAAAGTTACTTATAATATAGTTATATATAAAAAAATAGCCGTTATATTATATTTAAAGAGGAATATAAACTAATAAAATATATATTTATATATTAATTCTTTTAAGAGAGGATTTAACTAAGCTTTAAATTAATTATAATACTAAAAGTCTATATAAACGCCTTTTTTTATTAATATATATTTATAATAATAAGCTAAATAATATATTATTTAAATATTTTAGCTTAATAATAATATAATAAGTTATAATTATAAAGATAATAAAGTTGCTTTAAGCCTTATAAAGTTAAATATATAAGAGAAAAGCTATATTTAGTTTAGCTTAATTATATTATTATAATAATTTAAAGGCTATTTATAAGCATTATATAATTAATATAGCTATTTTTTAAAAATTATAAAATAAAGAGCTAAGGAAGAAAAGTTCTTCTTATAAGCTAAAATATAAAAAAGGTAGGCTATTTATATTATATTAAGGCTTAAATAAAATAAATTAATATTTTATAAGTAATAAATTCTTAGCTTTTAGCTTTATTATATAATTAAGTCTTGCTTTAAGCTTTAACTTTTTAGATATTATAATATAATAAGTTTATATATTATTGCCTAGAATATTAAGTAGGTATCTTTAAGTAAAATAATGATTCCTTATAAGCTTATTCTTATAATATAGATTAATTAAGTTTTTATATTAAAGCAATCTTTTTATAATTAATAATAATAAAGATATTATTATATTAAAGTAAGCAAGTTTAAGTATATTTAATAAAGCTTATTATATTAATATATAATAAGTAGAAGCTTTATTATAAGCCTATTAGCCTTAATTTAAGTAATATTTTTAATTATAAAATATAAAATAAAAAAGATATATAAATAATAAGCTGCTTAAAGTAAAGTATAAGCTAAGGTCTTATATATAAATAAATATTATATATATCTTTATAAGTTAATATATAAATAATATAATCTTATTTATATTTTATTATTTTTATAAACTATAAATAAGACGTTAATAGCTTTATATATTATAATTAATATTTTATAATAAATTTATCCTTCTTTTAATATAATTTAATATTAATAATTAATTTAAATATCCTTTAATACTTAGCTAAAAATAATATTAAGGTTTTATTAATTTTCTTAAAAGGTTATTTTAATTTAAAATATATAAATTTATATTTATTTATAATAATTTATTTAAAAAAGATAAAGTATAAAGCTAACTTTATCTTATAAATATATAATATATATATAGCTTTAAAACTCTTTATATATAGCATTATAATAAGTCTTAAATATTATAAAATAAATTAATTTAAGTTTTTTAAGAATATTTATAACTTTATATAATAAGCTAATAATTATCCTTAGTATTAAGCCTTTTTTAAATTATATTATAAATATAAAAACCTTATTATAAAAATAGCGATTTTTCTTAACCTTTAGGAATTATATTATATAGAATACTTTAATTATTAAATTCTTAATACTTTTAAAATATTAATATTATTTAATATATTAAGTAATATTTTATATAATATTTTATAATTCTGCTCTCTTTATTATTATCTTAATATTAAAGATAATATATAATAACCTTAAGATATTATAACTTATTAATAAATAGTAAATTTTATTAATTAATATAAATAAATAAATATAAAAATTATATATAGCCTAGATTTAATAATAATTATCCTTATAGCTATATATTAAATATAATAAGCTAAGAATTCTATTTATTTATTTTATAATAATAGCTATAATTATACTTATTATAAATATAATAAATATAATAAATAAGGAGATCTTAAGCTTATTATTTCTTAAGTAAATATTTATTATATTAAGTAATAAATATTTAAATAAGTTAATAAAATTATAAAGATTAATAATAATAATATAAACTAAGGCTATTATAAGCTATTATAATAAAAGAATAAATTATTTAAACTTAAAATCCTTACTTATATAAATAACTAAAATTAAATATTAGCTAAATTAATTATATTTAAGCTAAGGTATATAGGTTATAAAAGCTTGCTTTTAATAAAAAATAATTTAAAACTTAATATAGCTTATAATAAATTAATAATATTTAATATAATTTCAAGTAATAAAGAGATTAATATAACTAATAGCTTAAGTTAAGCCTTAAGCTTATATATATTATTTCATTAATCTTTTTAAAAGAGATATATTTATATTATATAAGAGACTTTTATTTTAAAAGGTAATAAAATTAATATATATTAATTTCTTATAACTTTTCTTTTAAAAAATAATATCTTTTAATTTATAAGCTACTTTAAAATATAAGTTTACTTTATTATTATCTTATAGGATAATATAATATATATTAACTTATTTAACTTATTTACTTAATATATTAATATATATATTATATTAAGGAAAAATCTTATAAAAGATTTAAGATTTTAAAAATAAATTTATAAGGTTAAATTAATAATAATCTAAAATAATTAAGCGCCTTAAAAAGAGTAAGCTTTTATTTTATAAAAAGTATATCTTTAAGTTTTAGCTACTCCTTATTTTAGCTTATAATCCTACTTAAGTGCTAATTATAAAAAATAACAAATTAACTTAACTTTTAATTTTAAATATAAATAATACTTATATTAATCCTATTATTATATATTTAGCTTAAAGCTTATTAACTTCCTTATATTTAATATAACTAAAGTTATAATTAATATCTTAACCTTAGCTAAGCTAAGCCTTTTTATTATTATTATTAAGAATTAAATTATACCCTTTAAAATTACTTATAATTAAAAAGATATTAAAAACTTTAAATATATTATAATTATATAAAGGTTTAAAATTAAATCTTAAAATATTAATAAATAAATTTATAAAATTAAATATAATATTATATATTAAGTAATTAAAATAAGCCTTTTTTAAAAGGATAAAAATAATAAAGAATTATAAATTAAGGATATAAATAATTATATTATTAGCTAAGATTTATAAAATATACTAACTTCTTATACTTTAAAGAATAACTTAAAGGCTAAAATAAATATTATTAAAAATAAAGGTAAGGTTTATATAAATAAAAATACTTAAATAATTAAATAATAATAGGCTACTATTATTAATATTAATTAAACTTATAAAGTAATTAATAAATATAATTAAGTTATTATAATATTATTAATTAATTTAAGTATTTAGAGTATTAAAAAAATTATAATAAGTTTTAAATTATTACCTTTAAATAAAAATAAAAAGGAAGTTATATTTATTAATTTATAGTACCTTAATATTAAAGAATAATTAAAGATTTATTTTATAAAAAGTATAGCTATTAATAATATATAATTATTTATAATAATTAATAATAGCTTTAATATAAATATAAAGGTTTTATAAAACCTTAAAGAATAAATATAATTATTAAAACTTATTATAATAAATAAGCTAAAACTTAATAAGTAATAATAGCTTAAGAAATTATAAAAAGAATATTAAGCTATAATAAAGGGAGTAATTAATAATACTATTAATATTAATTAATAAGTATAATTTTAAAAAAGTAGCTTAATAAATATAAGTATTATAAAACTTAATAATAATTATATATTTAATATAAAAAGCATAAGTAATAGCTGCTTTTATTAAATAATATAATAATATTTTATTACTTAAAAATATTATTATTAAAAGGGTAAAAAGAAAATTAAAATAAAAGATAATAACTTCTCTTTAATTATAAAGATATATATATTAATAAATATAAGATTATTATAATACTTCTTATTATTATATATATTTATAAAAGTAATATTAATAAGGCATTTTTAAAATTTAATACTTAATGATTTAATTATAAATATATTCACCCTAACTTTATAATCTTCCTATTAATAAATATTAAAATATAAAAATAATATTTATATAAATATATTATATTTAAAAATAATAAGTAATTAAATATAATATAATATTAATAAATATAATTAAGTAATAATATAAATAAAGAAACTAAAGATTTTCAGCGGTAAAAATAAATAACACTCTAATATACACTTAGTTCCCAGTAGGTAAATTAAGGCTAATATTAAATTATATAATTAATTTAACTTTATTATTTAATCTTATTATTATTAAATATTTTATTATTATTATTAATTAATCTTAAGCTAATAATTCCTGCTAATCCTTTGAACCCTAAGTAATTTAAGCCTTAAGATATAATCTTAATATTAATTATATTAATATTAATAAATATTTAATTAATTTAAATAAGCTTTATTTAAATTATAATAATAATGCTTATAAGCTTTAAAAAGTATTATTTAAGGATAATAAAATTAACTTAAGATAATAAGCTTTAATTAATTATAATTACTTAATTTAAAAGGATTCTTAACTTAATATAAGCCTTTATTGTCTTAATAAAATATTTATATCCTTATAATTATATATATTAAGCACTTATTTATTAATCTTAATTTAGCTAATTATTATTTATATTATACCTTTATTAATATACTTATTTCTTCTTTAAAAAGAAAGACCTTTTTTTATTTATTTATTATTAAGTAAAGGTAAGTTAAGAAAAGTAACTTTATTAATATACTTATCTTTTTTAAAGAATAAAGCTATAAAACCTCTTTTAGCATTAATATATTATTATATAAAAAGTATATTATTAATAATAATTTAAGTATAATATATAAAATATTAAGCTTAAGGGCCTTGTTATTTAATAATAATATAAAGATCTTAATTAGGAAATTAAATAAGGCTTTAATAAAATTATTATATTATAAAACCTTAATATATTAAATCTTTAATTTTATTCATTTAAATATATTAATAAGAAGAAGCTAGGCAATAAGTAAGATATATAAATATATTTAAAGTAGTTCTTTATTAGTTATATTTTCTTTATATTTAATTTATTTTATAATACTTTAAAAAAGGCTAAACTAAATCTTTTATTTTTAAATTAATAAAATCTTATAATTAATAATAAAGAGTATTAGATCTTAGCTATTATTAATACCTATTTATAAATAATAATCTTAAAAAGTATATTAATAATAAAGCTTTATTATAATAATATTTATATTTTATATAATAAGGATAAAAAAGCTTATAAGTTAATATATTTAAAATATTATATTATAATTTTATAAAGAAACTTATTAAAATTTATTAAATAAAAAGGGCTATTTTAAAGTTATAAATAAGCTTATTTAAAAAAAAGAATATAAAGAAAATCTAAGAATAATATAATTTAAAGATTTTCTTTCTTTTATAAGAATTATTATTTATAAAAGCTATTATTTATGAATTTTAATTTATTACTTATTTTTTATTAAGAAAAATATTATAATTATCTTTATTTTAATAGCTAAAAGTATTAACTTTAGCACCTTATTTAGCCTTTTTACCTTTAAAAATAAGGAATATTTTATAATTTTCTTATAAATATTTTAAGTTAATATTATTAACTTTAAGATATAAATAATTATTATAATTAATTCTTATATAATTAAAAATTAAGATTTAATTAAAACCTATATTATAAATCTTATTTATTAATATATTAAGCATTTAATTTAAAACTAAAAAGTTAGCTTAATTAATAAAGGCATCATTATATATATATCGCCTTAAAGTAACCTTTATCTTTATTATTAGCTTATATAAGTATATTATATAAATAAATATAATATAAAGGATCTTATTTAAGGTTAATAAAATATAATAATATATATCTTAATAAAGTAGTAAAGCTAATTTATATTAAGCTTAAGCTAAAGGATTTCTTTTTATCTTATAATAAAGCTATTTATATTTAATATATAACTTTTAAATAAATTTTCTCCTTTTTATGCTTTAGTTAAACAGCTTATAATATTATATAAGGTTATTATTATTAGCCTTAATAATAAATAAAAACCAGCTAAGCTTATTATTATTATAACTTTAGTAAATTAAGAAAAATAGCTAATTTTAAATATTTTTATTATTAATTTAATTAAAAATTTCATCTTTAATTAAATTTCTTATAAACTTATTACCTTTAAATTTTATTAAGAAGGCTGCTATCTTAATAGTAGCTTACTTTTATAAGATAAAAATAATAAAGATTATAATAAAAGTAATATAAATCTTTATAATAATATTTAATTTAATAGCTTTCTTAAAACCTTTATTAATTTAATTAATTATCTCTTTAATATAATTATAAATAATTATATTGTTAATATTATATAAGTTAATATAAAGCTTATTAATAATTAGTTATTATTATCTTTTAATATTAAATAGCTTAATAGCCTTATTACTACCTTTAATATCTTAGCATTAAATAATAATCCCGCTAGCCTTAATATAGCTTCTTTTAATTCTTTTTATAATTAACACTTAATTTAAATATTTAATAAAGCATAAGATAATAATTTTAATAATAATAATTCCTTTTATATTATTATAAAATTAATCGCTATATTAATTAATATAAATAATAAGATTCTTTTTAAGATATAAGCTTATCTTATTAATATATTATTATTATATATTCTTAATCTTATTATATTAACTTATATTCTTAAATTATTATATTATAAAGAGCACTTCCTTATATATTCTTAGCTTTTATATTATAACTACTATTAATAATAAAAAAGTTTTATAAATAAATAATTTATTTAATATATAATTATATATATAAACCTAGTTTAATCTTTATACTAAGCTTTTTATATAAGTTTTATTTATTAATTATATTCTTATAATATTAATTATATAAGGCATTAAAGGGGGGGAGGAAATAATATAGGCTAGCTATTTAAGTATAATGGTTTTTAAATAAGGTTATATAAAGGTTTATATATATAGCCTTATTTAGCCTTAAGGGTAAGCTTAATATTATCTTTTTTTATTTAAATTAAAAAAAAGCCTTAAAATATTAATTAATTATATAGGTTTTATTAAATTAAATACCTTTTTATATTATAAGTTTATAATTTTATAGCTTAGTAAATCTAGCTACCCTTTTTATTTATATATTTAAATCCCTTTATTATCTTCTAGTAACTTAATTAACTTATTATTAATTCTTATACATTATTATAAATATAAATGCTTATTAATAAATCTTAAAAGATACCTTTTTTTGCCTTTATTTAAGCTTAATAAATTTAAAAGCTAGACTTTATATAGTAATAAAAAGGTTGTAAAAATAAAAGGAATTAGGCCTTTAAGACCGCTACCTAACTTCCTTTTAATATATTAATATTTATAAATTATCTTTCTTTTAATCTTTATTAAGGTATCTTTTTATATATTTTAAGTAATTAAGCCTTAGTAATACTTAATAAGATTACGCTACTTTTTAATAAAATTATATATTTAATACTAGAATTTAATTTATATAATAAGGTAAAGCATTTATTATATTATTAATTTTATATTATAGCTATTAATAAGCTATATTATTTTATTTAAGGAAGAATTTAAGGCTAGTATGCTAAAATAATTATTTATAGCTATGTTTTTAAAACATTTAAGCTTAAAGCCTTAGATTATTTAAGTAAGGTTATTTATTACTACGCTACTTTAAATAATAAGGAATATATAAAAGATTTAGGTTTTTTATATTATTAATAATATTTAAGTCTACTTATTATAAAGATTTTACTTTATTATATAATTTAATTAAATATATAAACCTTTATTTATATTAAATAAAGAGTATTTAAGGTTATTTTCCTTATAATTTATAATATAAGTTATAAGCTTCCTTTTCTTTATTATTAAATATGCCTTCTTTTTACTTTAAGCTTTTTTTTTTATTAGCATTTAAGCTTATTATCTTTTTAAATTACTATTATTTAAATCGTTAAATTATTTATTTTTAACCACTTAACTTATAACTTATTATAAGGTATTATTAAGAAAATAAAACTTTTTACACTTTTTATATTTAATATATTTATATAAAATGTAATATATTTTTTTATAATAAAGTAAAAATAAGCTATAATTATTATATACTTATATATTATTTTAAATAAGCGGTTTATATAATAATAAGAAGTTAATTAAGATTATAAAGTAATTAGTTAAATTAATAACTTAATAATATTATAAGTATTTAATAATTATTATTTAGCTTAGGCTAGCAATAAATATATTAAATAAAAAGCCCTGCTCTTATAATTAACAGGGGTAAATAAAGAGTTTTAAATGCTGCAACTATTAATTATCTTTAATAACCTTATTATTATATATATTTAATAAGTATAGCTGCTTGCTTTTATAATATAGCTTTTTATAAAACTTCTTAAAATAAATAATATTAACTTTCTATATAAAGATTTAAAGCTTATATTTATATATTACTAGGTTTATTAAGCAGAAGTTTATATCTTTCTTATAAAATAATATATTAAAGAGTTTATTACTTATTTATTAATAATAGCTATTTATACTTGAAATATATTATAGTTTTAATAGCCTTTTTTTAAAGTAAAGTATCTTATTAATATAAAAGGTAAGTAGCTTCTTAATATAATAAATAATATTAATAATAAATAACGTGTTAAAGAGGCTATTTAAATAAGTATTAATCTTATTATTTATAGGCTTTATTAATATAGCTATATAATTTAGAAACTTAAACCTTAAATTTATTATAAATAGAAAGATAATATCTAGCTTTACTTTAAAGTATTTTATAATATATATAGCTATAAGATTATATATTTTCTGCTTTTTACTTATAATATTATATATTAAATATATCTTTCTTATTATACTTTTTAAGCTTATAAGCTTAAGTAACTTAAATTTATTTATTAAAAACTATTAACTATTAAATATCGTCTTAATAAATAATATTAAAGCTTTTTTAAAATGCTTATTATTAAGTAATATTTAATAAGGAATAAAGAAGGTATCTTATATTATATTATAATAAGCTTAGCTATTAGCCTTTCTTTAATAATTAAGTATTAAGTTATTTAAGTAGCTTATTAATCCTATTAATAATAATAGTCGCCTCCTTAGCAAGCTTATTATATAAAGACTCTTTTTAATTACTTAAGCTATTGCTTTAGCCTTATATTATATTAATATATTTTATACCTTATTTTATCTTATTATTTTTAGCTATAATATTTAATCTTTTATTAAACGCCGTTATATCCTTATCAAGGATATATAAATTTACTTTAATCCTTTTTATAATACTGCTCTTTTTTATATATATTTTCAGCTTAACTTTAAATATACTTAATATTTTAAGTAATATATCTATAATTATATTAAGCTTATTATTAAATATAATATATTAGATTTTATTATTTACGCTTTAAATTAAAATATAAAGTTTTATATATAAGCTTATAAGGTTTATATAAATATTAATTAATAGTATAGATAAGTTCGAATTATATTTATAAATATAATTAAGGCTTATAAATAAATAGCTATCTGCCGCCTTTTTATAATAATATTCTTAGGTATATTATTATAACCTTATCTACCTTAACTTATCCTTAATTCGGTTAAAATGTATCTTAATATCTTTTAATATTTATAAAACGTTTATATTAATTATATATATTTTATTAATTTATATAAATTATTTAAATAGCATTATATTTATTGCTATATTAACTAAGTTATATATTTATTTACTTTACCTTATAAATAGCTATATAAATAAGCCTTCCTTTATCCTTAATATTATTTTAACCTTTCTTCCTTTCTTAATTTAACGCCTTAATACAGAAAATAACGCTATATAATTATAAAAAAAAGATACCTTATAGCTACTTTTTATATAAGTCTATATATTTATTTAAGCATTAACTCTTTTTATATATATAAAGATTTATATTTAAGCCTTAATTAGTTGTAAAAAGTTTTAAGATTATTATTTTAAACTTATTAGATTTAAAATATTAAGTTTAAATTATATAAGCTAAGTAAAATATATATTATGCTATATATACCTTATTATATATACCTTATTATATACACCCCGCCATATATACCAGATAGTTTATACCCCCCCCTACTATATATACCAAACAATTTACAGTCACCTGCCATATATACCAAAAATTTTACCGGAGCAGCACGAAAACGGCCGAAAATGGCCTTCTTGGAATCATTACCCACATCACCTTGGAGATGATGCCCATGACTTATGCAGTCATGAGGCCACAGAAGCTTCACATAACTGAGGCTATCCCGCTCCCTCCAGGAATGACGAACGGCGATCTGCCGCATGTTCTCCGACCAGAGACACCCATGACAGAGGAGCAGCGCGCCAAGGCCCAGGCCGCCTTTGAAGACAAGGCCCGCAACAGCTTTTACGCGGAATGGTTTTGGTTCCCGTACACCTCAAAGGTCTGGGTCAACTGCTGGGATACAACGGATGACGCAGAAGGCGAGGTCGAGTATCCTAGCGACACCCAGGTGGTCATGCAGTGGTTCCAGACCGTTGCCGCTCAGGTCTTGCAAGTGTCTGATGCCATCGCCGATCTACAAGACACATTCGCATGGACCCAGACTACCTTGATGTCTACAGTGGCACTTTACGTTTTGCCTGAGGTCACATATGACCAGCCAGCCATCAAGACTCAGCTCCCCAACGCGCTGCACTTCCGTCGAGCTGTTCAAAATGTCCGCGTGCTGGACACCGAGATGCAGATACCCCTGCTTCCAAAGTCCGGAGTTCCTCTCTCTGAGGCAAAGTTCGAAGACGAGATTGACTTCAGCAATGTGCAACGCGCGTGGTGGGCCGCTATTCTCACCGCATACAAATACCAAGACACCTGCCCCCAGCGGATGCCACTGGAGATGCGCATCACAGGCCCGTCGCAAGTGATCATGGCGCCCTTCCGGGGTCACAATCTCGGAAGCGCCTCGATCGAGATCCTGACGCTGGAGAATATGCGGGACAAGGGGTGGCACGACTACGCCCAGGAGGTACTCGACCACTGGATGGACCTCAAGGACTCGCGGGGGGATTACCTCGCCACGCGGCCGCATTGGGCTAAGGAGTGGTACAGCTTTAAGGTCCGGGGCCAACCGATGATAGACTATGTACGGCAGTCATACGTACATGAGATAAAGGAGTTTGTCTTCCGCCTGGGGCAGATTGCGAAGAAGCAGGGGTGGAATTTGGAAGAGGCGAGAAAGCGGTTCGGGAATGATGCGTTGGACGTGCTTTTTTACACGAAGCCTGTCGCCTCTCTGACCAGCGGGGTGCGTTCACAAGTCGATAAGCAGGAGCGGCCATTCATCACAACTACACCGGTCATTATCATCAACTAGTCTACCGGCATTCCAGGTGGGTGGACTTCTCACATAATGTGAGCGACGACAAATGAATTGGAAGCCTTGACTAGTACATGTTTGCTTATGCTCAAAAAAATAAACACGAGGTGCAACAGTTTCAAGATCGAATTTGGGAACTCGGAATAGGGATTTAGCTTGAAGATGACTTTGGAGTTTGGCAAAGGTGCAAAGGAACACCAGATTGTCCAAGATCGTGGCAGGAGAGGCCCTGTGTTATCCTGCCATGCGAATGACAAAAATAAAAGGGGGGCTTTTAGTACGCGTATTTGCTCTTGTGATTTTTGGCCCAGGATCCTGGGCCACGATCCTGGGATCCGGCACTTGAGATCAATGTGAATGCAACAGCTGGTTGCGCTTCTCAGTCTGCTGAAGTTATAAGAATTGCCTACTGCTCCCTTTCTATAGTCAGTGGTATATTGACTGGTAATGTGAACTTTATGGAGATAACACTGCTGTCATAATATTTCTCTTCTTGCCCTTTTAGTTGAAATCCAACTTGAAAACCTTAACCTATAGGGGTATCTCTTTTAATATCAAGCACGTTCTATCTGGGTATCAGAGCAAACCTGGAATAGTATATAAAACTACTATAATGAAACGATCACAACGGCTTGGACTCAATGTCCATCTGAAATAAAAAGAGTTGCCACTGAAATGAGTCCCAGAGAACTGAAATATGTGATACCACCGGGAATTAATAATTACTCGGCATCTGTTGATGAGGAGTCGTTGTGATTGTCGTGATATTCCGTTAGAGCGGCAAGAAACATGTGAGAAACGTCGCCACCGATGGCACGAGTATCAACGATATCCCTGCATCAAACAAAGGTACATCAGCGAACCATAGGTACTCACGGCAAGTTGAAAAGGGGAGACTTACCACTTTTCTTTCTTCCCAAAATCATCCAGATGGGCCAAATGCTTCATGCCCTCCACATCATCCCCGAAACGGAGGAACTGGAACATCACATGTGTCCTGTTCAGACCGCGGCTCTTCATCTCCTGCATCAGGTTGTTTATGGGCACTGTCAGTCCACTGCCAGGCTGAACTCCTTCTCCCCATTTGCCGTCAGTGAATACGAAGATGGTGATAGGCTTCGACCTGGGAAAATGTCCAACCACCGGGAAAAAGTGTGGGAGACGTCTCATGATCCTGTCTGTGATCAGAGTGCTAAGGCTGCTTTCAATCCTTCCCGTCACAGACACATGCTTGCTGAGGTGCTGTCTGAGCTCGGTGATAAGCCCACTCGTGTGCCTGTTTTTGCTGATATGGTGTGGCTGTGAGACGAAGCTTAGCTCCAGGTGATCGGGGTCGATTCTCTTCGCGATGTAGGCAAGGGTTCGAAAGGCCTCTTCAACTTGGTCGGAATGCTGCTTCATGGACTCAGTGTCGTCAATTAAGAAGAGGTGGTCGCGCTTTTCCAAGTTGCTGATGAGTTTCTCAATGTCCTTTTCCACTCTTGGGCTGACCCGCCCGCCCATCTTCTTCGCTCTCCGGTAGTCAGCGGCATCTTGCATAGACAGAAGAGAGCCCGTCTCTGATAAAGATCGCGGCGCGTTGTCTGAATCTTGGTGAATGTGCTCGGCTGATGGTGGCGGGTTGGGAGTGGTGAGGGGGCGTCTGAAGGAAAGGCTGGGACGCTTCGGATTTGGTGACGCCAAGGCACCCAAGGGAGCTATGTGAGTTGGTGAACGCGGCGATCTCGTAGGGGTGGAGATTTCTTCACAGTCCCAGGCACCATCAGTACTACTTGTGGAAAGTGCAGGACTACCTTGAGGTGTGAATATTCTGTTGGCTTGGCCGGAGGGTGGTGGTGTCTCAGGCTCATGGAGAGCACAATGCGACTCCGGAACGTGAATAGATTTGGTGGACTGCGACCGATTGCGAATTGGTAGTTTGGGCCCTGATTTTACGTCTTGAACTTCCTTCTCGAACTTGCTGTAGAGTAGCGCGGCTTGTAAACGAGCCTTGGGGAGGACCATCATGTGATCCTCGATGATATCCAACACGCGAGGCGTCATGTCGTCATGAGAAGGAAGCTTAGTTCGAATGTCACGATGCACGGCATCGACACAAGCGAGCCGCTCTGAGCCGTTGTGAAAGGCAATCTCGTAGCCACTGTTGGCGAAACCCTTGATGTTTTCTAGTTCCTCCCGGCGACGACGAGAATATTCTTTCCTTCCGTCCTCGCCTTCTGCGACCCATGATGCAGCATCACTGAAGACAGCTCCTGCTGAAAAGATGTCGGCGTCCCACTTGATGCCATTAGGGCCAATCCGTCTGAAGCCCGAATGATGACTGGACTCAGGGGCACAGTATATCTGGTTGCCTCGGCGGTCGACAGCTGGGATGTCGGACGTGTCGCCTCTGATGTGTCTAATGTGGCTGTGCCCGAGATCGGCAATAATGGGGGAGAACTGATAGGGTCGCGAAGGAGAGCGTATCTCGAGTAGGATGTTATCCGGTTTTATGTCCTGATGCACCAGCTGGTATTGATGTGTAGACTCCCCTGGGAGGATCATCTGATGGATGCGATGCAGACCTACGTTCAACTTTGCGAGGCTGTCCCAAAAGTCTATGATGTCCTCGAAAGATCGCGGCGGAGGTCTCTTTTGGAAGAACTGGAGCAGGTCACCTCCTGCTACCCATTCCATGACAAGGTTGTATGTTTCTCCGTGTTGGAAGGCGGCATGGCATTTGACGACATGGTCGGTGGAGAGCGGGTCGTGGGGTAGTCGCGCAAATGCCTGCGCTTCGTGCCGATAGTGTTGTTCGTGATGTTGGCCGTGATATGTTTTGAGGATGTAGAACGGGTTCGTCGCTGGCGTGCCGTCACTCTTCAGAGAAAGACCCAGTTAGAATACGTGGACACGTCCAAACGAATTCCCGTTGTTGGTTTCAGTCCTCCAACTTACCTCGACCAAATCGTTACAGGATAGATGGAAGCGGACTTTGGTGATAGCAGCTCTGTCAATGTGGGACTGTGACCTAATCGTCTCTTCGCTGGAAAGCGGGAGGATTCTTTCGGGCGGCAGCGATGTATTTTCAAGGGCGTCTCGGTTGAGTATCACCGGGAAGAATATCCACTGGTGAGCTTTGAATTCGTCGAACATCGACTCGTGAGAAGGAGACTGTATCCATGACCCCGGAAGGGTTGTGTCCGGAAACCTTTGATCGCAAAGCCCATTTTGCTGGAAGGCCGGGATGTAAGACAACTTCCCTATGTAGACCAAGGTGGAGAATACACGAAGGAAGCGGCTTCTAATCAGGTCATGCCTGGTAGTAATGCCTTCAGAGTAGCTCTGGCAGGCCTCCCGGATCCTCGCACTCGTCCAATAAATAAGGAGTTCGGGGAGGGGCACGTAGTGTTGCTGTTGACCGCGTCCGTCTCTTCCTTTATACTCGGCCTTTTTGCGCCCAACAAAGTCGACGAAGGCATCGGTAGGTGCCGAATTCGAGAGACGCCCTTGTATGGACGGAGGGGTCTCGGTGATGCCATGGGAAGTCTGCTCGTCGGCTGGGGTATCAGCCTGGGCCATGACCAATGCTGCCGTGACAGGCAAAATATTGGTGCCCCTAGCCGCTGCTTGTGTATATCTGGTGCTGAATTAATGCCCTTGCAAAGAAGAGCAACCGAAGATGGTGGAGGGTGGCTAGCTTGTGTGCTGTGTGCGCTGGGGAACTGTCCGATTTGCAGTTTGACGCATCTGCGCTCTGTTGTACGCAGTGCCGAAGGCGGGGCAGGCTGGATATTATGTACCGGGGTGGGGGGGCTTTCAGGAGGCTTTTGTGACAGGTTGATGGCGGGTGGATGCCTCGAGGTTCGACGCAAGCCTTCGATCTCGGGTTGTTGCCGACGGAACGATATATAGAAAGTTCGAGCTCAAGCTTGAGCTGGCAGGCCACTTCCACATTCGGTAGACTGACTTTGTTGATTCGTAATAGAGTGATTGCGTGTTGTCTCTTGCCGCAAGTCAGAGATGGGTCCTGTCTGCCTAATACGTCGGTCAGTAGGGATCGCCGGCTTACGGAGGCCCATTAAGGCAACCCGCACTAGGACAAGAAAAAGGAGGGCTGGCTTGGTGACACAGCCTTTGCATATCGCAGGTGTAAAAGTCCAATGCCAGGTGTAAAAATACCGACCTGCAGGGAATCAAGCTATTCCGAAAAAGGGTTCGCTAATACTGCCTGGCGATAAGAGCATCAGGTATTACCATGAGACTACATCAAAGGCGACTTGGAGCAGGCCTGGGCCATCCTCTGATGCCAAGCCCAGATTGTAGGCAAACTTTGCTTTGTCTGGCTTCGGCCACACTGTGTTTTTTGAAGTCAACTGTGTATTGGTTTGTCTGCTGTCTGCTCAGATTTCCGCCTATCCCTCCGTGAGATCATGCGCAAAGTCTCGAACAACTTCAAACATCTCCTTGCTCTTCTCTGGTAAAGGAATGTTGAAATCATTCTTTCTGCTTCTGTTTCTCAACTGCCTTTTAATCCTTTCAAGGGATATCTCATTGTCAACAACCAAATGTCTATGGCACCGCAAGAAGTGGTTCTCGCTAGCCGCATCTATATGGCTATTACAAGGCTGTCATTATTTTCTTAGCCACAAGCTATAGATAATTGTGTTTAAAACCTATTGTTATTGGCATTATATTTTTTTTTAATGGTGAGTGTTTAAGTATTTATCACTATGTGACGGGACTGAATGCATACTGTTTAAGAAGTATATGTGTACAGATAAAAAATGAGACCCATTCGCTTTGTCTAGAATGAACGCTCCTTTACGCAGTTTGAAGGCAAGAAAATGGTAATGAGTAGCTGGTCGATGATGAGATGTACAAATATTCGAGTGTCATGTCAGCTTCTGACTTCCAGTTTATGACTTGATGGAATTCCATATCAGTCGTTGGCGAAAAAGCAAAACCTGTAGATATTTGCATACCTACCTAGGTATGTATGTTCTAGAAATCTGGTGAAGAAGAAAGGCTCCAGCAGGGAGAGGAGGAGCAACGCTCATGACGTGGTACTATGGACTGTGCACACCAATGCCCGCCTCCAGTCCCTTTTCCATGTTCTGATATGCTACGTATTCATCAGATAGCTTACTGCGTTTTTCCTGGTAATAGAAATATCCCCAGCCAGCCAAGGTCATCAACATGATGGGACCAGCAATCGAGGCAAACAGTTCGAGCCCAACCCAGCTGGTACTCCATTCCCCAAAATTGAGAACCTCGTCAAACTTCAGAATTCCACTACTGAAGAATGTCTGTAAAGAAACAGTGGATTAGTTGGGTCGGTATGCAAAAAGGTCGCGGAGATATTGCTTACGGCTACAAAGGTGCCAGGAAGAAAGATGAGCGTCCATATAGTGATAACATGCATAGAAACAGCTTCTCTCCTCGACTTGATTGACATAACGTGCATGCTGTCGGTAGAAATTTTGGCCTGCATTGCTAGAATTTGCCCTTGTTTGGAGAAGAATTCCCCCAACCGCATGTTTCTGTATTGAAGAATGTCATTGAACTGTACCATGTTAGTTCCTGCTCCACAACTTACACTGGGAAAATAGTAAGGTACCCACCAATGCTGTACTTTTATCTAGATCTTGGAGCATATCTCGCAATCGCGCTTGATGACAGTCCATTTCCCGTACAGTTTTGTCAATGCGTCTGAAGAAGCCATCGATGTCCTCGACATAGTCATGTAGGTCTACAAAGGACGAAAAGTTCTTGGAGTCGATAAGGCTTTGGAAGTACTGCTTTACTTCCTCGAGAAGCCTCTTGTTCTGAGCTAGAATATTGATCCCCTCTTGGAGCCGGTTTCCAAGACGATGAAGTGATTGAAGCTGATCAAACGAGAACACCTCACCGAGGTCCAAGTCTTGCATCTGACCGTCAGTACTCGTTGGACTTCTGGACACCGGAGGGGTTGGCTGGTTTAGTTGGCTGTCTAATCCCGAAGCGGATTTGAATAGTCCAAGTAATCGGCCAGACCTCGCGGGGGAGCTCGGAGTCGCTGTATTATCAGAAAGTCCGGTCCCTTGGCGAGACGACAACGTCGCCCAAGTTTCGTTCTTCTTGAGGGTCTTTTCGATGCCTTCGTCCCTAGACAATTCCAATACCGGTGTGTATTTGGCAACATTTCTGGGCCTACTCAGTATTTCTTGGAGATAATCAATGTATGACTCCCAATTCTCGGCAGACCATTGAAATATTAGCGCGTGAGATCTGAGGTTGGCCAAGAAACAACCCTGAACTGTTTGTGGATATTCGGGACGTCGTTTGCGATATTCATCTGTCGAGGTCTGGAGGCGTTCTCTAATCAATTTCTTCCCTTTGAGTATAATCCAAGTCGATCGACGGTACACAACGTCGAAAGAATGGTATGCTGCTGTCTGGCGTACAAGCCAGGGGTCCTCCCGTTTTTCATCTTTCTCAACGCCAATCAGATTGAAACAATGTTCAACTCGGAAGCCAGAAAAGTGCAACGATGGCACTGTGAGCCTTGGCTGAGTCTTTCCCAGGCTGGTCTCATAGAAGAATTTGGTCCGAGTGTGAGGGTCTTCTCGAGCCCTGAAAGTGAACAAGATGTCCAAGAAGGACGGCATGACTTGGGTGTGGCTCAATATCAGGAGCATTTGCTCTTTCTCACACGCAAGGGCAGCCCGAGAAGAGGCCGATTGAACGAAACTATTGTTTACAGTCAGAACAAGATCACATTTTTAAGTAGAATGGCTACCCCACATGTATCTCTCAACTGGGAGACTAGTTGCCGCAGTCATAATCTGCTGGATATCCGCTTGAGTTTGCAAGGTTGTGAGAGTGTGGTCTAATACCATCCACGTCAATTGACATACACTTAGCCTTAAGTCGCAATCTGAAGAGAGATTTACCTTGGCTTGTGGATTCCAGACTCCACATTTGCACCGGTATCCTGGGATTGAATTGGAACAATTTTATCTTGGAATTGTCCAGGATAGCTCGATAGGCGGCGAGCTCATGTTCGAACTCCGACGGACACACGAGGTTGGCTGGGTAGTCGACCCACCTCTCGCAAGACAACGAGAATTCTAACGCATCGTGTTCCGTCGCTGGGAGAGCCATGATGTTTGGGAGCGGGGTTTCAGATCGGCTGAAGCTCTCAAGCTGGGATGGCGAGTGCAATTTACCACACCTTGGAGCGCAGACTCCGGGTCGAATATATGTATTCAATGTGAAATATTCTTCTTACAAGGCTACGAGCTCCTCGATGATTATGCCTTGGTGTGACCCAGCTCCAAGAAATGCGGGAACGATGCACTCATAAAGGAAATGTTGTGTTCTTTTTGGAGTTCAAAAGTGGAAAAAGTCGCGCAGCTGACAGCACACCTGCGCTCACAGGAGACCTGCATGCCCACCGGTTGCACAAATTGGGTCTAAGCCCGGGTGATCAGAACAAGGCGGCTTCTGAAGGGCCAGTGCAGAGACAGTGACATCTAAGCGGGGACAAGCGACCTTATTCGTCGCACGATTTCGTGACCAACGTGGCTGTAATTAAGCAGTGTGCCAGGAAGGCGAGACACAGTGATATATTTTCGGCAATACTTGATGATCACGGTGCAATACATGAATACGGCGCATGTTTCAATCTCCACCAGTCCTCCGTGTCCCGAGCAGCTGCTCATAGCGTCCGGCTGGTCATTTACTCCCCCCGAAGCGGCGTGACAGAGGCCAAATTACTTGGCAAGACACGAGTGTGCGTCATTCCTCCTCCTCACGAAGATTTTCAAAGATATGTGTTTTCTCTTCCTGTTGCAAGTCAGCGTCTAGTGATGCGCATACGGTCAGCTGAAATGGCAGTGTCTCACCTGCTTGAGCGCCCTAGGGACCTTGAGCGTGTACACATTTCCGTCCGAGAGCTAGCGATTCTTCAATCAGCATCTATTTCTCAGAATTGAAATTTGGCTGGCAGTGCTTGAGAACAAATGACAAGTCACAAATGCGTGAAGCTCACTTCTGCGGTAAGGTAGAGGCTATCATTGGGGAAAACCTTGCGCAGGTACTCGAGCAATTTGTCTTTCCGCAGGCGGTAGGCGGAGATGGTGTCAACTGTCATTGACCCCATGACCTGTCTCTTGTGCTGAAACTGAGCAAGATTCTGAAGTTTTAATTATCACTGGTTCTCGAGAGCTGGCGTTCGCTTGTACGTTCCTCGAGGAAATGGGCAGACGGCAAGGCAGATGGCAAGGCATATTTATCTACCCGCGACCACCGGCAGCCTGCATGAGAGCTGCGTCTGATGCTTACACCTCTAGCCGTGTGAGGAAGGTGAGACCAGTGAGGACAACCGAACGAGTGCTATTGCGATTGGTCGTGTCGTCTCGCGTGGGAATCACAACAGCGGCTGAAGAGTGAACAAAAGAGGGGTCAACTTGAGCCTCATTGCCAGTAAACGCAGCCATTCACAGGCGCGTAGATTCATTCTGCGCCAGTTTTTGGAAGCCCAAGCTAAGCCATACATGCATGAAGGCACGGGCGCGGGCCTTTCTCCATGGGTTGGTAGGACCGGAGCGCGAAATCTCCAGTTGTGAAACGTGACTGCCGCCCAGTTGATGAGGACTCCAGTGATCTCCGGGGAAAGTGAGAGTGCCACGCAGGGTGCTTACAAAATCTCACCGGCCCAGGCTTTGTCCTCCCACCTGGGCGCCCCACGACCCCCCTCGACTCCAAAGTTTCTGCCGCAGCCTGGTGACTTCCTCTGATCAACAAAACCTGTCACTCATTTGCAAACAATTGACTCGTATCGATTTCAAGAAAAGACACTAGGTATTCCTTTACAATTCTACTTCCTTCTGTTTCCAATCCCCGCATGAACTCTTTTCGTTCTTTTCTGTGAAAAACGGACCCCAAGACATGTTGGCCGGGCAATGTTAATTGTCACACAAGACAGCGAGGACCTGCCTGTTTATCAGCTGAAAGTGCAACTTTTTTCACCTTCATTATTGATTAGCTGGATGTCCAAAGCCATCTCACGTCAGATGTCCCACGGGCATGCCGCAGCGGGCCCTGCAGCAGACATGACCCTGGAGCCTATCAACAGTAGTACTGAAACAGTTGTGGACACCGATGCTTCGCAGCAGGCGGACCAGAAGCCTAATTTGTGCATTTCTAAATTCCTGCAGTGTAGTGTTACATGGCAGACTCTTTTCCAACGTCTGCTGGATCGGGGCAACAGATAGAAGGCGCAGTGATGCATAAAGTCAAACCCAGGCATATCAGCTCCGGCCAGGATTTTCTCGTCAAAGGCTGCAAGTAAGGTGGACGCACCCATACCCGTAAGAGTCGTTCTAGGCTTGATATTGTGACTACCTGGATTAAACATGATTTATTCACCAAATGGCTCGGCTGGTTATTTCAAAAGCCTGCCTATCCGTGACAGTGTCATCGCAGAGTTGCATTCCCAACTTTGGCTGTGGTAGAAATCATTCTCCCGGTTGAAGTACCGCAGGAGACCGTGTTGCAACACTTTGAGTAGATGGTTCCAAAAATTAGATCACATATGACTTGAATAAGTCTTACAGGGACTTAGCACTGACAGGGAAAAGTTGCCATTGGTAATTCTTCAAGGCTATGGTGGCATGGAAGGAAATGCGGACGTGTTCTGTCATATGCAGGGTTGGGATCGAGGTTCGAGAGTCTCACTGTCCTCCAGAGCCTCACTCCTGTCCGTTCCTACACCACCTACCAGAATAGACAATTGTTGTTCATTTTTGACACTGCACACAATAGTGTTCTGATCTACGTGCTTGGATTGGAAGATCTAGCCCTTGGAGAAAGTCCCATGAGGAATCGGTTGAATTCGACAGCGACTGAAGGGAGTTTGACAGAGCGCAGGACGGTAGAAAATATGACTGAGCACACTTCTCCTGCCAAAAGAGTTCTTAAATAATCATATGTGCTTCTAAGTGTAAAGAGATCAAAGCTCTTTCTCCTGATAAGCCCACGAAAATCAAGAACGAATGAAGGAAGCAAGAATGCTGAAGGTAGACAATCTCAACATCAAGACCAAATGAAGAATCTCAGTCTCAGTTTCATAAATTCTGATACCTTTCCCACCAATCCATACAATTTACCAGCCCTTAGTTGTTGTTGCACGCGAGGTAGCCTTGAGTCGCAGCAAGGGAGCTGCAAACATGAAGAAGTCAGTCTTCTAAATCCAAGCTGGTGTAACCTTGGCAATTTGTGACCAAACATACCATGCATTGGTGCAGTCCGTGGCGGATGTGTCGCCACACGCTTCGAGACAGTCCACCTGAGTGGCAGCAACATCCCTGTAGCAACCGAACAGGCTGCGACTATCGAGCTGGATTGGAGTCGCAATGGCAGCAGCGGCAAGAGCCATGAAGACGGAAAGCTTGAAGAACTGCATTTTGAAGAATTTACTTGAAGCGATTCTGGTCAATGTCTGGGATTGCGAGGTGCTGATGCTGGTGGGAATATAGATGGTGTGGGTGGTGATGGAGAGAATGAGTTTGTCGAAAGCCAGCAGGCGCCCGATCGTGTATTATACTCATTCCTACGGTAGATTGAACTCAGCTTTTCTCTCACCGGTGTAATGACAAGGCTGGGACCACAGCTACAGATGCGAGGCGAATTCAAGTTGTTTCAGCCTCGCCTCTTCCGGCTCGCCACAAGTCAGCCACTGGGGCTTGTCAGCCAAAATGTCAGCACGCTGGTCAGCATACTTGGCAACAGGAACTCGAGGCCGGAATTTCGCCGCTTGAGAACGACGATCTCTCCACGTCTGGAAATGTAATCAATTTCACGAGTCTAGCGGGAGAACTTGCCGACCACAATTTTGCCCCCTCGCCATCCTAAACCACGCTCGATATTGTTGTCGGGTGCAGGGTATGCATTATGAGCATTGCGGCTATTCTTTTCTCCGAAGGCTATTATAATAGCTTCGGTTTCCTCTCGTTGCTTTAGATTCATCCTAATCAAAACACAATCAACTACCCTCTATTATTTTAAAGCTATAATTTGCAAATTTTGTAACTATTTGCTTTGCCCCTAAGTACTATGGCCCTCTTTTATTCCTCCTTGCGTTAGAGTGCCCTTAGGCGTACAGCTAAGGCTTCTAGCAGAACACTGCTCCACCGTATTTGTGGTGCTCGTTTTCAATATCAATCATCACCCATGAAGCAGTATTCAACACGAGACCGACAATTGATTCTATGATCCTTTCCGCTACTCTAGTGTTGCAGTATGAGTGCGAACTCGATGCGGTCCAGGTCCTGAGGAGGCATTTGAGCCTGCCTTGTTTAACCTATGCTGACTTTCATCCTTTTTCTCGATTTATCAGACTCTCTGGAAGCTGAAATTCTAATCGAATTCTGAAAAGAGAAAATGATTTATTTCATCTGTGAATCGGGAGCTCATTGCTCCTGCCGACGCTTACGATTCCTCCGAGCGATGAAATACGAGATGAGGTAGAGAAACGACATTATTAAAGGAGTCTGGGGCCGTATGTACACGATGGTTGGTGCACCAGATTAAAATGATGGACTTCTTTGACACTTATTCGAGAAATCCTCATTCAGGACATAAGAAGAGCTTCATCGCTGTCCCCGATCGTCTGACCCCTGAGGTCGTCCGCGGATATGTCCCACCTGAGTCAGGTTTGGAAGCAGAAACACGGAATTAGATATTTCGCAGTGTGCATCCATACTTATGCTCACAGTTTGCAAACAGTTCATATAAACCGACGGTTGAGGAAATGCTTTTCCACTACCAGCGTGGACTGCTTGTTCCCAACATCGGACCGGGGTTAGAGGGGGAGCTTGCAAGGGCGCTCTTGCTATTCCGTGAATCCTCAAGACCTGTTACAAAATCATGTGCCGACTGCTACGTCCTGGGCAGATCGAGGCAAGTTTCACCCCCCAGATAGCCGAGATCTTCCACTTGAGCCGAGTGTGGCGGTGTATGCGCGGCGCTTGGATTTGATCACAGTTTGGTGGTACGGCAAATCTATCTTGGAAGGTTATCTCGAGCCGGGCGCTTGGAGGCATCAATGCCCAAGGGAGCTAGTTGTTCCCACGCGGTCGTACACGTACGGCAAGGAGCCCGTGCTGATCGCCGAACTCTAATTCAAACCGGAGACAGGGCCTGTTTCTGCCAAGCCCGTGCCCTCGGCCGTGGTAGCACCAACAATGGTAGACGTCCTCCGTAGCACCGCCAGATATTTATTGCATATTCGTATGATCCACCGGGCCTATCCGTCTTATTGCAAGATTCTTAAACACCCATCTATCTCTCTGCACATCATACCAAGATTTGAGCATCCGGCTCATTGCCGCTGGTAGGCGTTGGGTTCCCGCTACGTGCGGCACCAGTCAGTCCATGAGCCTGGTTTACGTTCTTCCTTCCCCTTCATGCCCACTGTCTCCGCCAAATATCTCACATAGTCAAACATCTGCTCTCGAGACGCTGCTCGCTTCTTTACGAGTAGGACCTGCTCTCTCAAGACAACAGACTGCTTTTTTGCCCTCAGAGGAAAATGTGCGACTATTCGGAGTACGGCATACCAAGCATAGAATGGCTGACCCAAGCGAGAAATGTTCCTTCGTTTTCGCCGCAGTGTGAATCGATCGTCGACTGGCGGGGTCTATTCAACAAGCAGCGGGAGGCGACCACGGCGGAGGAATTCAAAAGCTTGGAGCCACACGTCCGGATGCAAGACTATTCGGTGCCAACGCGTGATGGCTCGAGCATCGAAGTGCGAAGCTTCCGGCCTGCAAGCGTGGATGCGGCCAAGATTTTACCCGTGTACATGCATCTCCACGGCGGTGGCTTCCTGTTCGGCACGTTGGCGACAGAGGACGCGATCTGCGCCCGCATCGCCATCAATGCGCAGGTCGTGGTCCTCAGCGTCAATTTCCGCCACACGCCCGAGCATGGCTATCCCACGGCGTGGAACGACACGGGCGACGCGTTCGAGTGGCTGCATGATCACATTGGCGAGCTAGGGGGTGACCCCGAGCGTGTAATCTTGGGCGGCATCTCGAGCGGCGGGCAGCTGGCCGCAGCCTTTGTGCTGAAGAAGCACCTCGGCAAGGCCAGCGCGGGGCGCCCAGCGATTGCTGGACAGCTGTTACAGATCCCCTGCTTGGCCATCATGGACTGCTACGAGCCGCAGCGTAAGAGGATCAAGAGCAGCTCCGTCTCCTCGTATGAGCAGAATAGGCTCGCGCCGCTGATGCCGCTCTCTGTTTGCCGATTTTTCACAGATTTGTTGAAAATTGAAAGTCCGCAGGAGGATGATATCGAACTCAATCCGGGAAACGCAAAGCCTGCACAGGTTCGGGGTCTGCCCCCTACGGTATTCACCATCACAGGCTGGGATCCTCTGAGGGATGAAGGTTTACTATACGCGAAGATGCTCGCGGAAGCTGGGTCAGTCGGAATACCTGTTTTCTCTTAAATCACTAACGGCTGACTGAAATGAAAATTAGAGTCCCAGTTGATGTTCACATATTCCCAGGTCTTCCGCACGGCTTCAGGAGAGTGCTGGGCGAGTTGGCAGAGTCTGCACGATGGGACCGGGTCATAGAACAAGGGATCGCATGGATACTTTCCAAGCCGACAGCCAGTGGCTCGTTAGAGATCAAAACGAAATAGACGAGAGCATCTATGCAAAGATTATCGGAAAGCACGCGGACCAGAAATTAGACAACTAGGCGTAATAGATCACATTGACCGTAGGAATAGGCGTCAAAGCAAAGAATCAGGCCAAAATTGACAGCAAGATGATAAGATATACACGACAGGGGGCATCTTTTGCTTTCTTGGCCAGGTCCTGCAATTTCATATATCCCAAATCAAGCCTTTGTTTCCAATACGAGTCGTGGTGTCAGCTCTGATGGAACGAGTGCTGCAGCATCCTCAGCAAGACTCGCCATCGTGTTGTTGCCAATGATTTTCAGGACAGCTATGCTGACTTCGAAATTTTTGAGGAACCAGTCGCGAATGCCCACTGAGACTAGAGAATCAAGGCCAAGATCATTGCTGCGTTTTGCCATGAGCTCTTCGTCTGGCATTGTCACGAGAGACACCCTACGGAGCTGGGATGCAAATGCCCCTGTCATATTATCAGAATGTGCTGAATTAGGACGCCATACTAGACTTACGTTTGACAACTTGTTCCAGGTCTGTTCGGTTCTCGCAAGCCTTGAGTATATCCGACAGAGACTCAGCGGCAGCTTGCTTTTTGCCTTCATCACTCTCGGCTCGATGGACAAGAAAGTCGGAAAACTTTGGATCCGAAGCCCAGACAGGGGCTTCAGGCGAGTCGGACTGCACGTCCAGGAGACCAGTAGATAATTCCGGCCCATGCTGAGAATCTGGGTGACCGGCCTCAATTGCTTCCGCAATGAGTTGGTGAACGTCTTCTTCGGAGAGACGCATCAAAGCCATCTTTGATATAGTCAAGTCGAGGGCTTTCCTATCCTCTCTTTCCATGTAGCCGACGCCGGAGATCGCCCCTATGTTGAGAGCTGTCGCAGCTAGACCACGTCTCCGGCGTTGAGCAGCGAGGCTGCACACGTATGTATTGGCAGCACAGTAGTTGGCCTGGCCGGGATTACCGAAGAGAGAGCTGACAGAAGAGAACAGAATGAAGAAGTCAAGCGGTTGGCTCCAGAACAGCCGGTCCAGGTATATACTCCCGTACATCTTCGGGCCGATGACATCAGTGAATTGTTCAATAGACATGTTGGCGATGGATACATCTCGGAGGACTGCCGCGCCGTTCATGACGCCTGCGATTGGGGGCAAAGTTGCATCAATAGTCTCTTTCACCGAGCTCAGAGAAGCCTCGTCAGTCATGTCACTAGTAGCTAGTTAGTACGTCTTTTGGGAAAGAAGCGGGATTCAATTTACCATGATATGATCATTATCGTAATCCCGTTTCGTTCATGTGACGAAATCCAGTTGGGGTCGACTTGAGGGCTCCTGCTCGTCAAAACAATGGATCTGGCACCGTGGTCGATCATCCAGTCGCACAAGGATACGCCCAGGGCACCAGTCAACCCAGCGAGCCAATACGTCTTGTCGCCCCGGAACAGAGGCCCAGAATCAAGACTTTTGACGCGAACAGGTAGCAAATCAGACGACGTCCAATCAACCACATTCATTGGGCTGTCGGGAAGTGTGCCGCCGGCAAGATCCCCAAGTCGCACAGCTCTCGCTAGCATGGCATGCTGTTCGTGGTTCTCATGCCCTTCGGCGTACTCTGCGGCCCTCTCGAGGATCTGGGTCAAGACAGGGGCGGAGCTGACGTGATCACAACCGTGGAACGAGTAGATCGTTTCAGCAGACTCTATACGGCAGCCTCGCGGGAGACTTGAGAGAAGGGCGGATTCAGACGGGGACCTTGGAGTGCCTTGTGCCCAAAACCCGACAAAGCATGCAGTGTTGGCCGGTAGAATGCCGCTCAGTGCGGAACGGCTCGAGTGTGGAGGGATCTTCAACCAAGAGCTGGGGGTTTCTGGGTCCTTGTTATCGACCGTGAAAACAACGAGCACACCTTTCGTTTGCGCATGGGCCGAGATAGCGTGAGCGACCAGTTTTGTGGGATTGTGTACAACCAGTGTTTGACCAGCGAAAAGGTGATAGAGAACCGTCGTCGCAACCAAGTGAGCAGCAGTGAGGGCAAGAAGTAACTCCATGGAAGAATGTGTGGTCGAGCAGCGAATCGCACAGGTTGGTGAAATTCTAAGAACTGATGCAGGTGACGAAACAAGAGCCAGGTAGGTGGACCCGGAGCTAATCTCAACCCCCAGAGCAAGAAACTTGTGACCTAGCGGGGTATTTATGGCCGACCAAATCGTATGCGTAGTGCGTATCTCGATCAGAGGCTCTTTGCTGTCAGCTTTGCCCAGTCTTAGATCCTTGAAAACACATGCATTTTGACTTGGCTCCATGGCGACGGGACAGGTTTTGATATCCACCTCGTGTGTGACTGCACGCCGCGTAGAATTGTATCGATTGTTTAGCGTGGTCATATGTCGAAGACGCGGCACCAGCTCCCGTTGTTGAGGATCCATAACAATCTCCGGTTCAAGTGGCCAAAGAACGTTGGCCCTTTCTTCAGACCTTGCTTGGAGACGGAGAAAGGTCTCGGCGATCTTACGGACATCCAGCTTTTCGAGGTCCTCTACATCGAGGAACTGGACGCGAAGCCCGGGTGTCTCGTTCCTAGCCGTCCGCCCAAATCCGACCATCATATTGCTGAACGGCTCCTGCCAGCGGCGGCCACTTGTAAGCCAAAGCAAATCCCTCGCCGCTCCGAACGTTTCCTTCAAGGCAGAGAAACGTGCACTGGTGAGGTCTTTGAAGATCGGTTGGTCAAGCTCGGTCAGGCAGATAACTGGTGAGCCAAGCCCAATCTTCTGGTACGCAACGTCCTGAAGCGTCTCAAAGATGTGCACTTCCGTGACAAATTCCTTCAATATGGCTTTGAGCTTGTCGGCGAGAGCCGCGCTGCGTGCCGTCTGGCCCCCAACAATAGCCAGGGTGTCGATTGGAGGAAGTATAGAAGGCGTAGAAAGTGGAGCTCGAAGAAAAGTGACTACATCGTCAACTGCCTGCGAGAGAAAGAGCGATGCGCCGAAGAAGTCTTGGAGCTCATCTGGAGCGGTGACATCAACGCCAGAAAAGCCGGTGGATCTAAGCAATTTGTCCCATTGCTCGGTGGAAACCAATGGTGACAACACGCGTCCATCATCTTGACCAAGCCACCACCCTGGAAGGGTGCCAAAGATCACACCTGGAAGGCTGCCAGGTTGGATGCTGTTGTTGGCTTCGCCGACTAAAAGAAAGCCCCCAGGCTTCAAAAGCCTACGGGCGTTTCTCAAGGTCCGCTCAAGGTTAGATGTAGCATGAAGAACCGAAAACGCAATAACCAAGTCGTAGGCACCTTCGGTGTAGCCTTGCTGGATCGGGTCTTTCTCCACGTCGAGAACTTTGAATGCCACACGATTTTCATACTCAGACGACACGGCATTGATATTCTCGGAGAATGCCGCTGAGATATCAGTGGCGGTGTAGGTTTGAAATCTGTGGCCGATGGCTCGGAGGATACTTTTCGTTCCACCACCTGTGCCAGCGCCTGTTCGAAGTCAGCAAAACCAAGAATTAGTTCTATTTGTGGTTGATGGGACTGACCTATTTCCAGAATCTTCATGTGGCTGTGACGACCGACGACGTCGCTCGCCGTCCTGCCGATCCACGATGACAATTGTCTGAGCCCGAACTCGTCCTCGTAGTACTGATCCAAAAGATTGGATGCACGGAGTACCTCCAGCATATCACACTTGTTCTCAAGAGCCCGTGGCATCTCCTGGCCCACGAGGTGCATAAGTCGTACGTCTGCTCGTCCAATGTATGGGCGGCTCGCTTCCATGACATCTTCTTGTGTATCACTGAGCCATGACTTCTTCGCGTACTTGTGCTCTCCGACTTCAACCAGTCGAGTAATGTGTTGAGCGTACCGCAAGTAACTGCTGTATTGAGAATCTGACCTCGATGGGTGATCGCAGGCGACCGTGTGATCAAGCTGTCTCAAGTAGAAAGTGGAGACCCGCACTAAAACATCCAGAATATCTCTATCATGCTGGGTGATCATGGTATCGCATGCGACAGATCGGCTTTCGGGACTGCTGTTGACCCAGTGCGTCCCGAAGAAGACCTTTCTATCATCAGAAGCAGACGTCTGACGAAGAGGCATGACTTTCAGCCGTTGCAGCTGAATAGCCGCGTAGGGAATGTCTTCCGGGAAAATATTAATGTCTCCGCAGAACCCACTGTCTTCAGTGGCTTCGTGTGTAATCGTCGTGTCGACCGGTGCGAACGTAGTCGTACTTTTCATAGATCGACAGAGACCTGGGCTCACTCGGATGAGCTCGCACCTTTGGGGCAAGTAGAGGCACGAAAGTCGATCATTTCCGGGATACCCATAGGCTGGGAATATAGATTGGAACGCAGAATCGAGTTCCGCGGGATGAATGAGTGCCTCGCTTGCATGTTCACTCCGCATTACCTTAACCGAACATGAGGAGTTCGCGTGTTTTCGCTTGATTGATGCCAAAGATCCAAAACGGCCACGGAAACCTAGGCCCAGTTTATCCATTACTTGGTAGAATCGTGTCGGGTCTACACTGACCATGTGAGGTGGCGTTGGCGCGCGATGTGGCATCAGTGTTGGATCCGTGTCTCCCCAGAAGACGTCGATGTCTGCACTGACAGCCAACGTCAACTCGTTGGCCTCCGCTCCAATGGCGGCAGAATATGTGAATTTGGCGCGCGTGTGATCTGGTTGCAGCACGGTAATATCAACCAGGGAAGTCAAAGCCTCGACATCCTGGTCCAGTGGAATAGCATGATGTATGACGAAGTCTCGCATCTCGACTAAGCGCATTTCCCTTCCATTTGCTAGCGAGACCAGAGCCTCCAAGGCTGTGCAAATGTAGCCTGCTGCAGGGAAGACTACCTGCCCCTGGACCTGATGGTCAGAGAGCCAGTCTATCTCACTTTCACGCAACATATTCCTCCAGCCCATGTGATGCGGCGCGCTATCAGGACATACATCCCCTAGTAGAGGGTGTGCTGGTTGACTCCTCAAGCGCATCTGTCGAGAAAGTCGAGACTCGTGGCGATAAGTAGCGGTATGATTCCATTGGTATGTAGGCAGGCCTTTCACGACTTGGAAGCGGTGTTCGTCACCACTCATGAACCTCTCGTAGCTGTCCAGATTGACGGCGTCAACACCGAGGTGCGACCATAAAGTTCCCAAGCTCGTTGACATCGCCTCAACGGCATCAGTGCCCCGTGAGAGCGTTCCCGTGTAGTCAATCTTCCTTCCCAAGGTAGCTTGCATTGTTTGAAGCGCAGGCTGTTTCAGCGCCGGATGAGGGCCAACCTCGATGGCGAAGTCGAGCTCGTCCGTCGAAAGCGCAGTAGCAAGCGCCTGCGAAAACAACACGGGCTGGGTCAGATTCTGGGCCCAGTACTTCCCGTCGAGCCCTTGCTCAGATGTCACCGGCTGATTGTGCACGCTTGAAATCCAGGTGCAGCTCGCCCCCGTGAGCGTCTGCGCTTTGATGTGACATTGGTGTAGCGAGCTGACATAGCCATCAAAACACGGTAGCATATGGCGAGAGTGGTATGCTCTGTCTACAAATAGACGCCGGTTGAATATGTTCCCCTCATCTAAGATCTGTTTCATTTGTGATATCGCGTCCTCGTCTCCAGAGACGGTCACACTGGAAGGTGAATTACTGGCCGCGACAGTCACGCGCCCAGAAAATGATGCATTTCCGCATAGCACCGTTGCTGTCGCCATCGGAAGACCGACAGCTAGCATGGCGCCTTTCATGTTGTCTCCATTGGGACTGCAAGCGGAAAGAACGTGGATTCCGCGGTAAAATGCAATGTAAATAGCATCCCGAGCCGTAATCCAGCCAGCTGCATAGGCTGCGGCAGTTTCGCCCGAGGAATGGCCAACCACGGCGCTGAAGGTGATGCCGGCAGCTCGTAGAAGATCGACGAGCAGGATTTGGACAGTTGTGCAGAGGGACTGTGCCATGGTTGCCTCCTGAACACGAGACTCAGGGGCGGCGGCTCGGAGTTCAGCTTTGAGTGACCAGGTAGGGCGATCTCCCTCCGGGAGTTCGGCAAGATATGATTCAAGTTGCTCCACGATCTTGCGAGCAGTTGACGACTTCTCAACCAACTCGGCTCCCATGCGTGCGTATTGAGCTCCTTGTCCGTTGAAAATCCCAAGCAGTTTTGTTTCTCCTCCCTCCCAAGCCGTACGCGCCTTGACAGTAGCGCTCGAGCTGCCATTTTCGAGGTAAAGACGGATCTTGGAGTGCAGGTCACTCACAGAGCTCGCCGTGAACGACGTCCGGTAGTCAAAGGTCGATCGACGTTTTCGCAGAGTCCAAGCCAAGTCGTCAATATTCACTGAGGGATTGGTGGCAAGAAATGCATCGTAAGCGAAAAGATTGGCTCGGAGGGTTCGCTCTGATACCGCAGAGAACACAAATGGTGTGAATAAGTGGCTCGCCTCTGGCACAGCGGAAAGACTTGACTGCTGGTCATAACTCTCGACAATAGCGTGAGCATTGGTACCACCGATGCCAAAACTATTCACACTTGCTCGTCTTGGTTGACACTCTGTGGCATCGGGCCATGATTTAGCGGCCTGGAGAATCTGAACTCCTTTGTAAAATGGTTCGACACGGTGGCTCAGGTTATTGAAGGAAAGGTTCGGGGGAATGTGTCCATGTTGAACCGCTAATGAGGCCTTGAGAACGCCCGCAATACCGGCCGAGCCTTCGGTATGACCGAGGACCGTTTTGATTGAGCCGACATATAAGGGTGCTATCCGGGGTTCGGCATCATCTTTGCCCTCAGAAAATGCTCGGTAGATGGCCTCGGCCTCGACAGAGTCCCCAGCTGGTGTGCCCGTGCCGTGTGCCTCAAAGTAATGGGGCTGATCTCTAGATGCCAAGGGATCAAGCCCTGCCTTGTTGTATGTTCTCCGGATCAAGGCCTTCTGTGCAGACACACTAGGCATGGTCATTCCAGGGGTAGCGCCATCGTGGTTAACGTCTGTTCCCCTGATGATGCACTCGATGTGGTCTCCGTCTGCCAGAGCGGCGCTCAGCGTTTTCAGCACGACCGCTGTCACACCGTCACCTCGAGCACTATAACAGTATTTATTAGTTATGAAAGTAGGGATGATGTTGGGCAGGCATCAAAATATTACTTACTAGCCATTTGCATCCCGATCCCACATACGACTAAGCCCATCTGGGGAGAGAAGCTGGAGCTTGGACATGGTCACATAATTCTCAGGCCCAACAATGACGTTGGTGCCACATGCCACAGCCATTCGAGAATCACCAGCCCTAAGAGCCTGGACTGCCAAATGAAGGGCAACAAGGCTAGAGGAGCAAGCAGTGTCGAGAGTTACCGAGGGACCATGCCAGTCGAAGAAATAGGAAAGCCGGCTCGATATGCTGCTTCGACCAGTGCCAATAACCGAATACTTCGGAACAGTTTGGAGGTCCCGGAACAGGTTCGACTCGTAATCACACCACATTACGCCGACGTAGACCCCGGTATCGCTGCCCTTGAGACCTTCGAGCGTCATACCAGCTGCTTCAACCGCCTCGTACACGGTCTCCATCAGCAGCCGCTGTTGGGGGTCGGTTGCCTTGGCTTCCACTGGCGTCATGCCGAAGAATTCGGTGTCAAAGAGATTAACATCTCGATCCAGGAGGTATGATTTCTTGACATTGCAACGGCCATGATAAGACCCATCTGGGTGATACCACCCATCTGCGTTGAAGCGGCTCTCCGGGATGATACTGCGAACGTCGCGTGGCTCAAGTAGAAGCTTCCACAACGCAGAGGGTGAGTCGGTACTGCCAGCAAAGTGGCATCCACTCCCAACAATGGCTATAGGCTCGGGGGGCTTGCAAGACATAGTTGCTAGTGTAAAGTTCTGGTTTGGTTGGAAAATGAGTTAGGACGCGAGAAAGGCTGGTAACAACGAGGAAGCTTGCAGAGTACCGACGACACCTCTCCGGGACCAGACTCGTGCTTGCACCGTTCGTGGTTTAATATCTACTATATACATAGAGTCTGGTCCTTCCTATTTCCGTGACATGATCACCTGGTCATGAAGATCCCCGGTATCTGCAAGGGCTAAGAAGCTTGCTCAGGGCCTGGGGCCTGGGGTCTGGACTGACTGAGGCCTTCGCCGTCGTACGATAACAATATTGATCAACGCAACAACTAAGGCGCCTGGTAGCATAAACACGCTCCTATTGCTGCAGCATATGCAACTTCCTAGTCCAAGCGCGATCCCGTTGAAAGTTTAACAGGCCCCAGAGAACGCTACAACTTGGTCGGACGTAGCCACACCAAGGGCACTTGGCTATTTTAGTAGCATGGCATTCAGGTTTCGGTGCGAACTACGCGTGGGCTGAGGACGATCTCAAACTGAGTTTAAAGTTAAGTTCAGTAGTATCAAACAGCCAAAAGGACAGGGATGTGGACACGAATGCGATTTGGTAGCTGCAATAACCGGGCCAGGGGTATGGAGGAACACCTGCAGCATGGGAAATGAACGGTTCTGGTTCTTCGAGTCATGTCTCCGAAGGAAACATAAGATCGGAAGACAGAAGTAAGAAGACTTATTAACTGTGACACGTACTAACTAGTATGTAAAGATAACCAGCCTCGCATAAGTGGACAATGCGCCTTGGATCATGACTTCACTTACCAAAGGCATCTCGTCTGCTTGGGCAGCTGATCTGGATCTTTACTCGCTTTCAAACAAGAGTTGTGACCGCTACTGGGGCAAGATCGCCACCGTAGCTTTGCACACGGGCAACGATAAGTGAGTAGCAGCGATGCTGGGGGACGGTTTAATCTGTAACGTATTCCCTGTTGTTGACTTCGAGGCCCATGTCTGTGGCAAAAGGAGTAATGCTTTGCGCGCCTCGGCAGATGATGCCCACAAGCCGTAGGGTACTAGATGGGCATAGTCGCGCCTTATTCTCCTGCATACGTACTGTGCAATAAGCTCGTACGAATGAGATTGAGCCGAGGCTGCGACAAGGACAGGCGAGATAGACTATGACGTTTACGGAGACTCAGGCAACTTCAGACAAGTGGAATCCGTGCCCAACCACTCTAACACGCTACCCTGGTTATCACGAGGGCCCCGGTCGTTTTCACAACCAACCCTTGAACTCGTTCTATTTCACATTAGGCACACCGCTCTACTCTATTGAATTAAAAGGCACGATATGAATTCCTTAACGGCTTAGCTACTGGTTAGTCAATAGAACGATATTGTATATTTGCAGTTGATTATGCTGTTTAAGGACATCAGATGGTACCAAATCTTGTCCCATGCCTTGAAGCCCTCGGAGTATCACTTTAACCGATCAAAGTCTACGTATATATTGAGTAGGAAAGGGAACACCTGCTCAGCACCGTCATCAGGCCACCTCGGTCCTTTTCTGATTGACAGTATCATTATGGCTCCCGCCGCGGTGTCGAACACGGAGACTCTCCCATCTCGCTCTGGGAAAACAAGATCATACCCAAAGCCCCTCAAGTCCTCGGGCGCGCTTGCCAAATTTGAATGGGAAGATGTAACACCTGTCCTAGGCAGAGAATTTCCCACGGTCAATCTTGTGGATAACATTCTGCATGCTGCCAATTCTGACGAGTTGATCCGTGATCTTGCGATCGACAGTGCGTTTGCTCTCGAAGTGTCCTGTAGCAGTAAATCCTGACTGATCTTCACAGTTTCGCAGCGCGGCGTAGCCTTCTTCCGCGCCCAAGACAACCTAACCGACAAGCTTCAGAAAGAACTTGTTCATCGCCTAGGCCAGCTTAGTGGAAAGCCTTCGGATTCCACCCTTCACGTCCATCCTATCCTCAACAACACGACTGAGTTTGGAGTTGTCGACGCCGAGATAAGCCCCGTCAGTTCGATCCAGCGGAAGGCGCTCATTCACCTCGCACCTCCACCCACCAAGCGCCGCTATGACTATTTCTCCCAATGGCACTCAGACATTCAGTACGAGCCGGTTCCAGCGGACTACACGTCCCTCCGCCTGACCCAGCTTCCCAAGACGGGCGGTGACACGCTCTGGGCATCTGGGTACGAGCTATATGACAGGTTTTCAAAGCCGTACCAGAAGTTCTTCGAGGGGCTCACCGTGACGTGCGTTGCAGATGGGTTCCTCAAGTATGCCTCGACATACCCTGATATGGTTAAACTCTATGAGGAGCCCCGGGGAAGCCCGGCGAACGTTGGGAGCAGCCTCTCTGCCGTGCACCCAGTAGTCCGCACCAATCCGGTCACGGGTTGGAAGAGCATTTTCGCGTTCGGGCCGTTCAGCAGGAGGATCAATGAGCTAGAGCTCCAGGAGTCTGACGAGTTGTTGGAGAAGTTCGGGCAGATGATCGTCGAGAACCATGATTTGCAGGTCAGGTTCAAGTGGAGGAATAAAAATGATATAGGTGAGTGCATCCCGTGTGTAAAATTTCATGCCGATACCATAACTGACACTTCGCAGCAATCTGGTGAGGTTCTATTCAGATTCTGAGCTTGTCTCCAGATTCTCTTGCAATTTCATTTTTACCCGCATCCGAGAAGCACGTCATGAAGTACTAACAACTGAACATAGGGATAATCGGTCCGTGTACCATTGTGCGACATATGACTACGATCAGGGCTATGGAGAAAGGGTTGGTATTCGTGCTGTTGGTATCGGCGAGGCACCGTATTTCGACCCGAACAGCACATCTAGGTCGGAAGAATTGTTCGGTACCTCGGGGTGATTATATACAAAACTCAGGCGATAATTGTTTTTGCCGCTCTCCACATGACAAGTAGAGTGCGTAGAATTTGGAAACAACTGGCATTTTCTCATGCTCTCATACAGGTTCAACCTCATGTGACTGTTTTGCATCAGAAATCTTTGAACCATGTAAGATCTGTCTAGCCGCAAGTCCCAGTCCAGACTCTGTTCACTAGACTTTGTGGATTAAACTTTGTTTATTGCACTTCTTTTCCGTCTTGGTGGGCTGTCGAGGTCATAGGGCCTCGTACGAGATCATATGAGGTTGAATTTGGATATCATATATGTACTAGTGCGCACGGTCGTTGATTTGTAAATGCTGAAAAGAGCGATGAGTTGAGTATTCTGTCTGTGATGCCGAAGAATTTACAGATACTCGTATTAGTACAGCAGATCAAGGAGTTGGTTAGAAATAATTGATATTCTTCAAACCTGTGGAAAGTGTGTATTCTCTCTGTTCTTATAGTATCTGTCTTATGCAAAAGCTGTCTGCGTCTGGAATTGTATATTGTTGTCTTCCAGAGCATGCAAAAGACCTCAGGCATAGTTGTCTCAATCGACCTATGACTTGTCACAACGGACGGCGTGGAAATCCTTGTCTCCCATCATCCAATCATGCCCATGCCCAGGGGTCTTTCCCAAGAATTGAAGGTAGTCCTTTATGTAATCTTTCCCGTCACAGTGCTCACTCCTATGGGTATCAAGATCACATGTTAGTATAACATGGACATGTTAGGTGGTTTAAGATCACAGACAGAACGCTGTTCTGAAACACTCTGGAGCCAAAGGGAAGGGCTTTCTTACTTGAAGAGGTAGCAAGTATAGGGCTTGTTTACACTAAGTCTGTAAATACCTTTTTCGGGTAGGACAACTGTGAATAAGAGATTAGTTAACTGGGACTAATAGTAGTCCGTCGAAACACATACCACACTTGCTGATGATATCGCTGGAGGTTTCTTCTAGCTTGAAGTGGCTGTGGTCTTCCCATTCAATATCGATCATTGTGTCCGTAGCCATGGCTTGGTGTGCCAGGAAGGCAGCAACAGTTGCAAGGGTTATTGTGAAGATCTTCATGATTATTTGTTTGCTCGAGTAGTCATTCGTCTGCTTGTGCTTCCTTTTTGAGTTAGGTAGTGTAGCGATTTGATCGACTTTCCGTGGCGGGATGAGTGGTAGAATCAATATTTTCTCAGGGGTTTCGCTTTATAAAAGGACCGTCATTCCCCCTCTTGTGTTGGCCTCCAATGCGTGGAGTGCGGGTTGAGACCCCTTTATCTCAGTCAAAATGGGTTGGTATAAGCCGTCATCGAAGGGCAAAGCTACAGTGGGCTTTATTCTGTTCCTCTCGACCCAGTCCAAGCCGAAGTTTACCTCCCTGGTTGACCGCGGGACTCTGAGCATAGACTCGCCAGCTGCACACAAAGAAGCGACGCCCACTCCGGCAAGTTCGTGTTCCCGCCCATCACATATGACAGCCGAAGCGCAACAAAGGGGCATAACGCCCGTCATTGCAGACCATTCGTTGCAATTTTCACACAGAATCTTCATCCGGGGATAGTCTCCGTGTAATTACGTGCAAAAAAGATTGGCCACTGCTAAACGACATATCCAGTGAGTGGTACTATCCCAATTGAAGATCGCTTGACTGAGTGTCGAGGACTACAACGCTAGCTCCTGATGTGTTGTTCTACGAAAGAAGGTTGATGGCAAAATGAGCTTGAGCCATGTATAGCAGGTATCAACAATCTTAAGCCTTTGTGATGTGTACTCTAATACTCTTGTTCGCGTCCACGATCTGGAACATTGTTAAGAATGATGGCCTAGTTTGCATGCTCAAGTCGACCTGTCTATCCCCTGACATGGTCTTCGGCCGAGCTGACCGTCATTAGCCATTCCGTACTCAAATCTGCTTCCATTCAAGATAGCATTCTTTGCTGGAAACTCCACCTCTGAAGAGACGGCCAAACTCCTCTTGGGCACCGCGCAAACCTGGCCGTAGCTTTAGCCTGAATGGCCACTTCTCAATCACGGTGTGCTTGGTCTTCACGACAGCCCCAACCAGCTCAGGTGCTTTGGCGAATTCAAATTTTGCCATGTACCTAATACCAAAGGTCAGTGTCGATGTCCAAGTAAACAGGTCGAGCTACTTCCTTCTCCACTTACCGGTCAAAGGTGGAGTCATAGTTCGTGACACAGCCCCGAGCAGCCAAAATCTTGAAGAGGAAGGGGTCATTGGGAATAAGCTGCCTCGGGGAGAAAGACAGGTATTGGAGAATGCGCTTCATCGTTGGGCCTTGTGCAGTCGTGTGTGCACGTATCTCCGCGTCATTGATATTCTCATCCACAGCGTCCATGAACAAGGTGATCAGCGTTGCGTGAGGGTTGTCAACAGGGGTCTGGAGTAGTGGGATCATGCAGTTGAGCGTCCGCCAAATCCCCATGTAGCCGGCGTCCGCGATGTTGGAGACCTGCAATGCATGTGTTAGCTCGTGATTTTCCAGCTGCGGCGCCACCTTTTGCACTTTGCATACCTCAATACGACTGTATGAACCGTGGTTGAGGTATTTGGGGAGAGCAGAAGCGTCTTCATGGTACAACACAAACGAAATCTGCAAGGAAGAGAGCCTATGAAGAAAGGCCGCAAGCACTGTACGAAGATGGACGAACAGCTTGCCGTAGATATCGGCCTTTGCGAGCCCGGCGGAGGTGTTGTGCACTTCCTTTGCAGACCATCCGGTGAGAGGATCGGCATTGTCAGGCATGGACCAGCTCTGAGATGTCTGGAAAATGGTACTGCAGGTAATTGGTCTCAGAATTTCGTTTGAAGCATGTATTTGCATGACTTACGGATTGGGATGGTTGAACTCGCCACGCGGGGCTCCAAATGGCAGCAACAGTCCGTCTTCCCGAAAGCGAGTCAACGGGACTCGGTGAGTATGGGCCTGGAACAGAAGATGGCGATCTCGGTAATCTTTCCTGTCCTCAGCAAGAGTGACGGCCTTCCGGATCACATTGGCGCGCTCTGCAGTCAGGCCATCTGGGTTGTCAAAAAAGGTCAAGAGAGCATCCCATGCAGACTTCTGCAGCACAAGCCTCAACGACCGTTGGCCAAATCACCAAGTCTTTGCCTGAAGACTGTCGGCAGACTTTCCCTCGATCTTGTGACAAATATCCTGGACAATAGGACATACCTACCAGGGGGAAGGGGGGTTTTTGATTAAATCATGCAATATAATCATTTCAGGATATAATATTAAAAGATAATTAAAATTTAGAAATTATAGCTAAAGTCTACCCTAAGGTTATTATAAGGTTATTCATAGTGATATATATTAATAAAGAGATAGCATATTAAGGGTAGCATTATATTAGCCTAGGCTACTATATTATAATATATTAATACCTTATTAACCTTAATATTATTCTAAATTATAATAATATATCATCCTAAATATACTTATAAAAGGATTTTAAATATTAAAATAGAATTATTTAAGTAATAATATTTATATTTAAAATCTTTTTAAATCTAACTTTATATAAGTATAATAATTATAGCATAATATAATATTATTTATAAATTAAGATTAGTAAATAATTTTAAATAAGTAATAATAATAGCTATATATATATATCTTAGTATATTAAATAATAATTTTAAGATATTAAGATAATCTTATCTTAGAAATAGCTTATAATTATATTAATATTATCTTAAAGCAAGTTAGCTTTAATATTTTAATATTTAGGTAAATTGCATGGATTTCTTAAATAATAATATATATTAATAATATATACTTTAAGCCTATTTATTATATAATTATATAAAATTAAAGTTAATTATATAATAAAAAGGAAGTAGGTATTTAATATAAGTAATATTAAGTAAGTGAAATAATATTAAGGAGAGATATTAAGAATATAGGGTTAATTAAATATAAGGATATTTAAGTACTTATAATTTAAAGAGGTTAAAGTATTTATATTAAGCGCTAAATATATAAAGTTAAGGTTTAAATATATAATTAAGATTTAAATTATAGATATTTAGGGATGATATTAATAGGTCTAAGTATAAGGGTCTATTCCTTAAAATATATATATTTATTATATTATATATAATTATGTATATATATAATATTAATTTTTATATAATATTTCTTAAAATATAATATACTTATATAAAAATGAAAGTTTTATAATATATTATTTAATAGAATTATTATAATATTAATTTAATTTCTATCTAATTTAATAATATTTATTATAAATACTTAATTAAGATTATTAAAGTTTTAATTAAATAACTCTTAAGATATTAATTTATTTATATAAAAGGAAGCCTTAATAAAGAATTTATAATATATTTAATATAAGGAGTAAAGATAAGGAGGGGGGAGGGTTTAATTATAAAAAATGTTATATAATATAGATATATAAGCTATATCTTAAAAGTTAAGTTATATTTAATTTAAAGCTTATACCTTAAGCTTTTCAAGATTTAAAAGAAATATATATAAAATACTTATATAATTAAAAAAAAGATATAATCTTTATATTATATTAAAATTATTAATAGTATATTTCTTAGGTAGGAAATTAATGATTTATTATTTAAAATATTAAGGTAATATAAAATTAATATTATTTTATTTATTAAATCTAATAGCTATTAATCTTATTAATTTTATTAATCTTAAAGTAACCTTAATAGCTACTACTTATAAGCTATTTATTATAAAATCTTATAGCTTTTTAAGAATTATTAGCCTCTTTAAATACTTTTATAATTATCTTTATATTATTAGGTTTAAATCTTACTTTATTTATTTTAAGTTATATTATAATTAATTTATTATTATTAATTAACTTAAATATTATATTATTCTTCTTAGCTTTAATTTTAAAGTTATTTATAATTAATTAATTATAGGTTTTCTTAAGCTTAATAAGTTTCTTAAGCTTAATAAGTTTCTTAAGCTTAATAACTTTTTTATTTTTAATAATTTTCTTAAGCTTAATAGCCTTTTTAAACTTAGCAACCTTTTTAAGCTTAATAGCCTTTTTAAGCTTAATAACCTTCTTTTTATTTATAATAACTTTTATAAGCTTAATAGAAATTAATTTTCTATATATCTTATAAGTATACTTAATAATATTAATAACCTTTTTAAATATTTCTTTATAAACTTTAAGGGAATATATATAATTATAGGGTATATATTTATATTTATTTTTATTTAAGAATAGCTTAAGGTTTTTAATAATTACTATTAATATATTTATATTCTTTTAAGTATATTTATTGCTTATAATTAATTTATATATAAGTTTATATTTAATTAGTTTTATTAGCTTATACTTATTATTAATATTAATTTCATTAAGCTTTATTTCTTTTTTCTTAATAGCTTTTATTTTAAAACTATTAAGTTTTATAAGGGCCTTTATCTTAACCTTAGGTATTATATTCTTTATTAATAAATAAAAGCTATATTTATTAAAGGTATATTTATTATTAAGGTTTATTATCTTTATAAGCTTTTATAATATAAGGGTTATATCTTTTTTAGCCTTAATTATTAATTTCAAGATAGCTTTAAAATATAATTTATTTATTATCTTATATTTTTATAAAAGTTTCTTATTAAAGTCTTTAGCATTATATTTTAAATCTTTAAGGTTATTAAAGTAATTAATAGTATATATATAAGGAGGTAGATTATTAATCTTAAGTATTTTTTTATTAATCTAGGTATTAATATTCTTTATTATTAATAGCTAAATATATCTCTTTATTTAATATCCTATATATTATAAGATTAAATGCTATTCTTTAATCTTAGCTTAATTAATTATATTCTTATTTACTTATTTATTAAACTTCTCTTAAATCTTAAAAGTAAAGTATTCTTAATAACCTTTAGCCTTATATATATTTTAGAAATTTAAGAACTTTAAATTATAGGATTTATTATTAAGGCTAGTATATATATTTTAAAGTTTTTTTATAAAATCTTTAGCTTTATTAGAATTATAGTTATGAATTATTTATTAAAAAGGTAAAATTCTTTAAAATATAAATAAATCCTTATTAATAATAATATTATATTTAATCTTATATTTATAAATAAATAAGGGAGTATTATTTATATTTTTAATTATAATAGCCTTATTTTTTATTATTATTTATTAATATTTATTAAGTTTAGGTTAATAAATTTTCTTTTTATTAATATTAAGGCTTAACTTTTTATTTTTATTATTAAAAGTTTATATTTAATTACTTAATATAAGGCTATTTTTAAAGACTTTAATATCCTTTTAATTAAATATTATATTTTAATAAAGTTAAATTAGCTTAAATTTAAAATAATTAAAGTAATAAAAGAAGAAAGGTAAAAGAGTTTAAAGCTAGATTTTATATAAGCTTAATTTATTAAGTAAATAAAGAGATTAAGTAAATAAGACTTAACTTATAAGCTAAAATAATAAATATATAAAATATTAAATTAATTTTTATATTTATAATATTTATATTAAATAGGAAATTATTAAATAAAATATAATTTAATTCTTAATAATTCTTATAAAGTAAATAAATTAAGGAATTATTAAAGCTATATAAAAGTTAATAATAGATTTATAAGGTATAAATAAGTTAATAGTTTTAAGAAAAGCTTATTAAAGGGTAATAATTATAATATTATTATAATAATAATAATAATTATTATAAAGGTATTTAAGGAGGAAGTAATTATAATAAAAAAATTAAGGTATAATCTTTATTATAAAGCTATTATAAATTTAATAAAAGTAAAGAAGTTAAAAGGTTAAGAGATTAAAAATTAAAAGTTAACTTTTTTAAAAAAAGTAATAAGTAAAAGCTACTTAACTAATATATTAATTTAAGGCGCTTATTTAAGAAAAGTAAGTCTTTTTAAATTTAATAAATAATATTAAGCCTTATTACCTTTTATTCTTATATTTTAAGTTTAGTTATTATAACTTTATTATTTATTTCTTTTTATATATTTTATAAATATTAATTAAATATTAATTATTAATATAAACTTTTTAAAATCTTTATTATTATTATTTTTTAATTAATAAAATATCTTAAATAAAGCTACTCTTTTATAATTATATTAATAATAATTAGTTATTATAGCTATTAAGCCTTTAATTAAATTAAGAAATTTAAGGATAACTTAATTCTTATAAACTTTAACTTAATTATCCTTTAATATAAGTAGCTAAATAAGGAAGTTAATTCCCTTCTTAGCTATAAGAAAAATAAAAAGATTTATTAAGATAATTATTAATTATTAAAGAAATAAATTATAAATAACTTATTATAAAATCTTATTTATTTAACCTAATTTATTAGTAAGCTTATAAAATTATTAATAAACTTATTATAATTATTTAAATTCCTTAAAATAAATTTTAAATAATAATAATAAACCTTAAGTATTTAAATTATAGGCTATTAACTAAGTAAAACTTATAATTTAAATTAATAATAAAAAAGGAAATATTACTTTTAAAACTAGTAAATATATTTAAAATAAGGTTTTAAATAAGTATTAAATGCTTTATTATTTTTAAGTTAAATTAAATATTATATTATTAATTATATAAAGGAATTCATAGCCTTTAATAAAGGTATAAATAAAAGAGATTTAAGAATATAAATTACTTATAATTATAAAAATATTAGCTATATTAATAAATATAATAAACCTTAAGATCTTTAAAGCTAATCTTTAAAATACTTATAAAAACCTATATATTTCTAAATATTATTAATTATTAATAAATCTAGATAAGCTAATTAATAAGCCTTATATAAAATTCTATTATAATAATAATTATAATTTACTTTTAATATATATCTATTAATATATTAACCTTAATCTTAAAGTATTTAATAATAAATAGATTTATAATTTATAAATTAACTTAATCTTTATAATTAATATAGCTTAAATATAATAACTTCTTAATATTTATAAATTAATTTTATTTAAAGTATTAATATATTATAAAGAGGAAATAAATAAAAAGGAAAGAAAAGTAATTAAAATAAAGAAAGATTAAGGTATAAATAATTATAGCTTTAAATCTAAATTTATAAAGATTAGGTTTAATAATATTAAAGATAATATATTTAAAATAATAATTTAATAATAATAATATAAAAGAATATAAGGTAGCTTAGGAAATATTATTATTACCTTTAAAAATCTCCTAAATGCTTTATAAAATTAACTTTAGCCTAGCTAAATAATTACTTTATAATGCCTATCTTTTTATAATAATAACCTTATTATACTTTTTTAAATCTCTTTAACTTTCTCTTTATTTAAATAATTTTTAATATATTATATAAAATCTTAGCTCCTTATTTATTAACTTTAATTACTTTATATTTAATGCTTATATCTTCCTATAAGATTTAATATATCTTTCCCTATTATTTATTTTATTATAATTTTAATCTTTTTATAACTTATCTTTACTTTTAATTCTCTTCTATCCTTTAATAATAAACTTCTTATTTATTATATTATAATATAATTTAATTTTTATATTAATTATTAATAATAAGCTAGATAACCTTAAGTTTATTTTTTAATTATACTTTTAATTACTAAGGTTTTTATTAATTTATTAATAATTATTAATAATAAGTAAATTTTATAATATAACTTCTTTTTTTTAAACCTCTACCCTTAATTATTAATAAAAACTTTATTATTGCCTAGATTTTATTATAATTACCTTATATAAGAAATATATTAATTAATTATAAGTAAGACCCTATTAGCTAGCTAAATATAATTATAATAGCTATAATATAATAAAGTCTTAGGTTAGCTTTATATAAGATCCCATTAGCTGGCTAGGCGCAGTTATATTAGCTGCTATATAATAAAGTTTTAAATTAGCCTTATATAAAATCTTATTAACTAGCTAAGTATAATTATATTAATTATTATATAATAAAAGCCTAAGTTAGCCTTATATAAAATTTATAGTTAATTAAAAATAGTTATATTAATTATTATATAATAAAGGCTTAAGCTAATTATATATAATATCTTAATTTAGTTTTAATTAATATTATATTTAATTTAAGAATAAACTATTATAATTGAAATTATTTAATACTTTTATAAAAATTAAAATCTTAAATATAATCTTATTTCTTTATTTTTAAGCTTAAAAATATAAAGTTTATTTATTAATATAAATTTAATAAATAATATAACTTTTATGAAATATTTTTATTACTTTTATATAAAATGCTGCTATAACTTAAGCAGTAAATAGATTGCTAGCCTTTTAGCTATAAGGCTTAGTTTCTTATATAAAATATCCCTATAATTTAAGTATTTAAAGAGTTATAAGATCTTTATATATAAGGTTAAGCTTTTTATATAAAATATCATTATAATTTAGGTATTTAAAGGGCTATTAGCTCCTTATTTATAAAGCTAGGTTTCTTAAGTAGAATGCTTTTATAACTTAAGTAATAACTAGGTTATTAGCTTTTTATTTATAGGGCTAGAATTCTTAAGTAAAATGCCTTAATAGTTAAAGTAGTAAATAAGTTATTAATTCCTTATTTATAAAGTTAAGATTTTTAAGTAAAATACCTTAATAATTAAAGTAGTAAATAAGTTGCTAGCTTTTTACTTATAAGGCTTAGTTGTTATAAGTAAAATATTATTATAGCTAAAGTAATGAGTAAGCTATAAGCTTTTTATTAATTAGGTTTAGTTATTATAGGTAAAATATTATATAATAAATTAAGTTTATTAAAAATAATTCTTTTTTATATTTTTATTATTTTATTAAAAGTTATTAGGAATTTAATAATATTTATAATAAATTAAATATTATTTTAAAGTTTATTTTTAAGAGATAAAAATAATTCTAGCTGCCCTTTAATTAACTTATATTTTAATAACTTAAATTAATATATAAATATACTTTTAAAAAGAATATTTAATTCTTATTTAAGTTTAAAGTCTTATTAAAAAAAAAACTAAAGTATTAATATTAATATATCTTAACTTTATATATATGAAATTAAATGTTTTAATACTTTAATGCTTTTTATATAACTTCTTTAATAATATCTTAGTATTTATTATAAATCTTTTCTTAATAGCTTATTTAGAAGATTTTATATAATTATTAATTTTATTTATAGATCCTTTTAAATTCTTAGTTATTTTTAAATTAATATTATTTAATAATATAGCTATATCTTTTACTATTAAGAGATTAGGCTTAAATCTATTAAGTTATTAAATTATTACTTATAATAAAAATATTAATTTATTTTTTTATTTCTTTTTTTATTTTAATATATATTTTTATAAAAGCTTAATAATATAAAGGCGCCTTTATTATAGTTAAATATTATTAGCCGTTAAGTTTTTATTAATCTTATTAAACCTTAATAATATTAAGTTATCTAAGTAGTTATATATTATAGGTTAATCTTCTTATATATTTTATTAATAGTTTATATAAATAATGGTATTAAGTAAACCTTAGATATTTATAAAGAAATTAATATCCTTAATAAAGATTTAAGTAAAATAATAAGTGAACTTATATTATACTTATTCTTTTATTACTTTATTTATAATAATTAGCTTTATAAAATAAAAGATTAACTTAAACTAATTTATATCTTATAATTTATTAAGTATATTAATAATATTATTAAACTTATTAATTTATATAAAATTTTTATTACTTTTAAACTCCTTATTAATAAAGGCATTAAAGGTTTAAATTATATAGCTTTTTTAAGTTATATAATAAATATTAAATTTTAACTTATTCTTATTAATAAGCTAAGTAATTACCTAGTTTAGTATAAATTTATATATATTTCTTAAATAATAAACCTCCCTATTAATTATATTTAAAAGGTTTGCCTTATTATTTAATATATAGAAAAACTCTTTTTTTATATTATTTATTATCCTTTAATTAAATTTATTTATTAATATATATTAAGCTTTAAATTATTATTCTTAATTATATTATGCTTGTTTTTTAGTCTTTTATTTATAGGAAATTAATATATTTTTACTTAATTATTATAAGAGAACCTTATAATTATTTTCTTAATATATATTATTAAATCTTAATTAGGATTACTTAAGGTTATTAACTTATATAAAATCTTACTATTAATATTAATAAGGAGGTAAAGGTTATAATAATTAAAGGAAGTTAAATCTTAAATTATATAAAGATAAGCTTATAAATTTAAATATTCTTAATTTAGTTTAATTATTTATTTAAGATTCCTCTTTATAAAGGCACTTTCTAAGCTAATTACTATTAATATATCTAGTTATAAATATAAAAGAAAATTAAATATTAGAATTATTAATACTTTTAAATAATTAACCTTAATTTTAATTCCTTAAGTTAAATAATAATAAATTAAAACTTATTTATATAAAATTATATTAATGCTTATCTTAATGGTTTTTAATACTTAATATTCATTATATACTTATATATACCTATGATTTCTAATAGCTTTATATCTTTATTATTAATAAATTTATAAAAACTATATTTATTTCTATTTTAATTATTTAAGCTAGTATTAATATTACGCTTATTATAATTATCTTTAAAAGCTTAATTATTATTTACTTCTTCATTAATTTATTTATTTAATAATTTATTTATATCTTTATTAATATAATCTTATTAAAAAGATTCTTAAAAGTTTATTATAATAGTTTTTTTAATACTTAGGTTATTTTTTACTTAAGTAAATTTACTTTCATTATTAATAAAAAGTATATTAATAATAAAAAGGTTAACTTTTTTATTATAATAATTTTTATTATAAAGGTTAGCTATTAATAAGGGATCTTTAACAGGATTATCTTTAAAGATTAATAATAATATTTCCTTCTTATTCCTTAAAGCCTTATTTTTTAATATAAATATAGCTTTCTATAAACTTAATAATATAAGTAAGGACTTACTTATTTCCTTTACTTAATATAAACTAAGTGATTAATTATAAGAACCTCTATAAATATATATCATTATAAGCCGCTAAAGACCCTTTTTAAAAGCTAATATTAATAATAATAAAGAATGATAAAATTAAAGTCTATAAGGAAATAATATAAAATAATATAACTTAAAGGTAAGTTAATTAAAGGAAGCTAAGTTAAGGAAGCTAAGTTATATATAGCTATATAATAAGTTATTAACTTTATTTCTCCCTTTAATATATTACTATATAACCTTAAGGCTAGCTTAAACTTCCTTATATTCCCTCTTAATACCTTTATTTTTATAAAAGTTAAATAATTCCTTATATTTATATTATAATTAATAGATATTAATAGTTAAATAATAGGTTTAGGGAACTTAAATTCCTTATTTATTAAATTTAAATATAGCCTTTATATCTAAGGGCTTAATAAGTTATAATATTAAATAGCTCCTTACTTTAATAAATTATAATACTTAGACTTTATATAAGATCTCTCCTTATTTATTCTTAAATATACCTTAAAGATATAGCTATAGTATTAATTAGTAGATATAGCTAATAAATCTAGCCTAGCTATATAAACTTATTTTTTACCTTTATTATAATAATAACTAAAATACTTTAATAAGCCTTAATATTAATAATGCTAATTAAAAAGACTTTAATAAAGATATTAATTCCTATAAAGCTTACTTTACTTAAGGTAGAATATTTAATAATATTATAATTAAAGATAGTAAGGATATCTTTATAATAAATATAAATAACTTATTAAATATAAATTTATTAAGAACCTTATATACTTATATAGAAACTTTATTTATATTAAATATATATTCAAATCTAGATATTATTATAAGTAATATTAATAAATAAGAAGGCATAGAAATTCCGGATAATATATTTAGAAACTTAATAAATAATAACTCCTAACGCTTATAATTAATTATAATTAATAACTTTAAATCTAAGGCTATTATTAAGGATATATTTAATCATGAAAGTAATTATAAGAATAGTACTTTTAATATATCTCTTTATTATCTAGAATTAAAATTTAAAGAAGATATAAAGAACTTAATTTATAAGCCTAAAGCTTATATTAAATCTATATTTTATATTATTATAAGCTTATAATAAATCACTAATAAGATTAATTAAGCTAACTAAGGTATACTTATTAAGATGCTTAAAACTTATAAGACTATTAAGAATCTATATAAATTATTAAAATATAAATTAACACTAAGGGAAAATTTTACTATATTATTTCTTCTTCTCTTAATAAAGCATTAAAAGCTTAACCTTAACTATATTACTTTATTAAATAAGTTAAATTTTACAAAGCATATCTACTCATTTAATATAAAGAATATCTTTATGCAGCTCATATCTTTATATAAGCTATATAATATAATACATTAAGGCCTTACTTAATTAATAAATAAGATTAAATATATATAAGAAAGCAAATATTAAGGAGAATTATTAAGGGCTTAGGGTAGGGAGTATCCTTATTACTTAGATAGCTATTTAATACTTACTTTAGATTTTATAAAGTAGAAATACTTAAATACCTTTAAGGGATATAATTATAATTATAAGCTACACTTTAATTATATACTTTAGGTTAATAAGGACTATATAGCTAATATTTAATGAAATAACTACAGCAGGAAAATTATAATTTATATTTAATAAATTTATATAAAGAGATAAATATTAGATAAGGTTAAGGGTATAAAATAAATATTAATAAATAAGATTATTAAGTTCCTAACTTAAAACTACTAAGCCTAAGTTTATTATAATATACCTAAGTCCTTATTAAGTAAGGATAATAAGGATCTCTTTATTATAAAAGATAAGATAATATTAATATTTAAGTTATAAGTCTAAGAATATATACCTAATATATATTTTAATTATTACTTTAAGAGGGAGCTATTTTAACTTAAACAATATAAAATAAGATTTATTATAAGATTTATTATTAATATTAAAAAAGCTAATATCCATTTACTTTAATTCTCTTTATCATATTATAAAGAGCTAAAGATTATAGCTTTTATATATAAGTAGTTTATTAAAAGATTTATAAATAAAAGAGTTATCTTATTATTATACTTCTTATACTTTAATAGATTTAAAGTTTACTATAAGATACATTAATTTATTATAAGTATTTATATTATCCCTACCTTTTATTATAAGTTCTTAAAAGATAAATAAGCCTTAATCTTATTTATCTTTCTTAGCTTCTTTAAAGCCTTTTAAAAGAATATCTTTAGCTCCCTTTTTTACTTAAAAGAGATTAATTATAATTATTCTATCTAGATTAATAAGGAGGATATTTTCTTATATACCTTTCCCTTAATATTTATTAATAATATATCTTAATAAGCAAAACTTATAAGTTACCTTAAATATAAAATAGAAATTAATTATTAATTTTATTTTATTTTAAAAGCCTAGCAAAGAGATTTAAACTTTAATATTTATAAGTTTAGTTATTATCATTATAATATATAATTTATAAGAGAAAAGGCTTAATATCTTTTAAAAGATTAATAAAATAAAGAATTTAAATCTATTAAACTTTATCCTTGCTTTTTATTTTAAGTTATTTTAATATTTACTCTAACTTTAAATATCTTTTATATAAAACCTTTAAACTTTATTTATTTTAAATATAAAGGCCTTATTAAAAATATTCTTAAGCTCTTTATTAAAAGTATTCTTTTCTTAGCCTTTATAAAAAGTTTAGCTTTATACCTTTAAGACTTTATTATATTACTTAAATAAAAAAGAATCTTAAATATTAAAATATACTTAAAGTTATTCTTTATATAAGAATATTATTATATTATAATTATAATTTTAATCCTTCTTTTTAATTAATTATAAAATAAAGATATTTAGCTAACATTTTAATATTATTTCTTATTCTTTATATTTAAGTTTTTCAATATCCTTTTTAAATTTAAGCTAATTAAATATATCATCTTAATATTATAAACTTTTATAAAATCTCTTCTTACTATTAATATTTAGGCTTTTATATAAATATATATAATAGAATTCTTTAAGATTATTATTATAAATTATTATATATTATAGCTTTTATATAAGATAGCTAATAATATTAAATATTTAAACAATATTAATATTTTATAACTAAATAATAATAATATCTCTTTAAGTTTTATAACCTTTAATTATAGCTATTTACCTTTATAAAGTTTAAAATCTTTTACTTTAATAATATTAAAGAAGCTTAGCTAATTTTAAAGAATAAAGGCTAAATTAAATATTTATATAGCTTTTTATTTCTTAAATATAATACTTAAATATAGCTTACTTAAGGTAATTTATATTCTTAAGGGTAAAGATTTT
>JACVEP010000153.1:0-20211 GCA_018137895.1 Diaporthe sp. DP-2020a | reverse complement strand
ATTATTATTATTATTATTATTATGCTTAAGTTAAAAATCCTTAATATTATAAATAGGTAGTTATATATAGATTTAATATGTCTGGGAGTTATAATAAATTTACCTTAGGATATATCCTTAGGTTAAAAGCTTATATTAAGGTTAGTAATAAATATTTATAATAAGAATTTTATTAATTTATTATTAATTTATTTATTAAACTTAAAAGTATTTAAGAAAAGGTAAATAACCCTTTAATTTTATCATTATTATTATAATAAAAGCTTAAGCCTATATGCTTATAAATAAAGATATATGCTTATATGCTTATAATATTAGAAATTAAGCTTAAGATTATTATTTTAATAAATATTGCTACCTTAAAGGAGCTAAATTAAGATGAATTAAATTTATTATAGATATTTAAGGGTTATATAGCTGTATTTTATTAGATGATATTTAGAAGGTTAGTTAGTCCTTAGCTTATAAGCTAAAGGAAATTAAAAGAATAACTATTATATAAAAAAGTTTTATTTTTAAATATAATTTTATTATAATAATTATTAGTTTATCTTTATAATTATCCTTTAATTTAAATTTAAAAGCTTAAATCTTAATTTTTAAAAAGTATTATAATAAATAAAGTTTTTATATAATAATAAGATTAAAGCTTAAAGTAGCTATATAATTGCTTTATATTTATATTATATGCTTTATTTTCACCTAGCTTTAATTATATTTTATTATATTATATAAAATTCTACTTAATAAACCCTAGGTTCTTTTTAAAAATTTATTATTTATTATATTTTATTAGCTTTAACCTTCTTTACCCTTTTATCTTTTTATTATTATTTATTTATTTAAGCCTTTATTAATAATTATTTAATTTAATTTTTTATTATTATATAATTTATTTTTATAATAATATATTTTATATTTATAAATCAAGTTTTTTAATTTTTTTTTAGCTTAATCAAATTATATTATTATATTAAATTTTATTAGCTTAATCTTTTTAAGTTAAGATTTCTTTAATAAAGTTTATATTTACCTTAAATATTAAGCTAATTTTAATAATTATATATAATTATTATATTAATTATATAACATGGTTTATTAGTAAGTAGCGGATATTAATAAGTAGCAGATTTTCCTAACTTCTACTAATTTCCATCAACCTTAGCATCCACTTAATATAATTAATTTAATAAAAGTTAATACTAATTAATGCTAACTACTTTAATAATCTTATTTTTAATTAATTTTATTAATTTAAAGGGGTTAATATAGATATAATATTAGTTTATAAAAAGCGACTTTTAGTGGGAAATACTTATTTAACATTAATTAATACCAACTTTACTATCAAAAAGTCAGTTTGCTATAAATCGCCTAAATATATATATTAGCATTAATTAATATTAATAAAATTAAAAAAGATATTATTTATTTAGAATTTAGTTAATTAAAGTCCTTTATATCTTTCTTATAAATTCTTATATTATATTTAATTTCGCTATAATTATTATATTATCTTTTAATTAATTTGCTACGGATTAACTCCTTAGCGCTATTACTTATTTTACTAGCTAACCGCTTTTTCTTTTCTTTCTTTTAAATAAAAGCTTAAGATTCTTTAATAATAAATATTTCTTTAAGCTATATTTAGGTTTTTTTAACTTTTTAGCATTTAGTAAATATTATATTAATATCTTAAAATATATAGATTTGCTTACTTATAAGAATAATTAAATATATTATAGCTTATATTTTCTTTATTATTTAATTAATAGCCTTTATAATTAATATAAAGAAGCTTCTTTAATAAGTGGAAATCCTATTTTTAATGAAATTTAATTATTAAATAGTTTATTAAGTATTTAATAGTGTTTAAGATTTTTATTTTTAGGGAGAAATAAGGAGGGATTATATTAAAGTTTATAAGCGAATATTAAGCTTAGAAATCATAAAATTAGGGTCTTAAAGAGAAATTCTAGCTCCTTTAAATATAGACTTAATATTATCCTTTATAAAAGTCTTATTATAAGCTGCTTTAAATATAAAAAAGAATTTAAATTTAATAATATAGTTAATTAAGGCTTAGATAAAGAGGTTAATCTCATCGCTATATATACGCTTTAAAGGCAAATATAATGCAATATTTAATAATTAAAGTAAATAAGATAAATATAATAGTATATTAATAATAATAATCTTATTATCTTTATAATATTAATTAAACTTAGCTAATATATGGCTTTTATAGCTATTTATAATTAATATTTAATAATTAATATCTCTTTTTAGCTTAATATATTTATTAAAATACTTAATCCATTTTAAATTAATCTTATTATTTATTTATTTATTAAGAATAAGCTTAATAATTTAATTATTTAGAAAATTTAACTTTATTACTTAGCTAATAAAATAATAAGTACCTTAAATAATTATAAATAATAAGATCTATAACCTATTTATATTAATATATTTAATAATTATTACTTATTTTTAATTATTAGGCTGGATTAATTTAACCTTTTTATATATATTAATGCATATAATAATTATTAATATAGTTATTATGCTTATTATAAAGTTAATTTCATTAAAGTTATATAAGTTATTATTAATAATCCTATACTTAGCTTTTATATTAAAAAGAAGTTAAAATTAATTTTTAATAATCTCTAGATCTTTATAAAAGGCTCTTTAATAATCATAAGGATAATTAAACCTAGTTTTTAAGGCTAGTTATATATTTATAAAGCGTTAAGCTTAGCGCTTATTAATAAGTTTAGCATTATATAATACTAATAATAAGTTAATTATATTTTCTATATTAAAAAATTATAATAAAAATCTTTAGATATCTTACTTAATAATATATTAAATAAGCATTTATTTTTTAATTTAGTTAAGTTTATATATATTAATATATAATTCTTTATAGAAGCGTTATTAGTTTATCTTATAGCGTAATATAGTTTTAAGAATGTTAAAAATAATAATAGCTTAAGTTATAAATATAGGTTTTACATTGTTTTTTTTAAAGTTTTTAATTATTTATATAGCTAAAAGGATTTTATCTTCTTTAAATAAAGGATATATTAATAATTATTAATTTTTAATGTATTGGATATTTAAATAAGTAGATTAAAATAAAATTAATACGAAAACTTAAAACGCAATCTATATTAAAATAAGCCCCCTTTATTAAAAGTTAATTACTTTACATTTTAATATAACTATGCCAGCCCCTTTAAATTAATAAAATTAATTAAAAATAAAGTTATTAAAGTAATTAGCATTAATTAATGTTAACTTTTATTAAATTAATTATATTAAGTAAGTACTAAGGTTGACGGAAGTTAGCAGAAGTTAAGAAAATCCGCTATTCACTAATATCCGCCACTTATTAATAAACCACGTTAAGGTTTTTATATAATTATTATATATATAGCTTATAATAATTTTTAGGATTTTAAATAGGTTTTAGGCTTAAGTATATTGTATTTTTAGTATCTTGTTAAATTTTAAAGTAGAAATATTAAGAAAAAGTAGTATTTTATTTTAAGTTAATCTTTAAAAAGGATGCTATATATAAATATTAATAAGATTTTATAGCATAATGATATATATAAATTAAATTAAATGAAATTAATATAACAATAAAAGCGATTAATTTTCTAGCTTTTACAATTTATATAGCCTTAGTATGTATTAAGAAATTAAGTATTTAAGCTATTAGAAAGGCTAGATTTAAGTATTAATGCTTTTATATCTTAGAATCTTTTAAAATAGCTTATAATATAGTTAAAGCTTATAGCTTAATATATAATTAATAATAAGGTTATTATAAGCTTTAATATTAGCTTTATTAATAAGTATAGAAAATAGTAATATTATGTTTAATATTTTTACCCTTTATTATCTTTATAATATTATAATTAAAAAGCTTTAGATTTTAATAAACTTTATATTATATTATTTAAAGCCTATTAAAGATATTTTATTTAAGATAATAATTAAAGTTTTATTAATAAGCATTAATAATAATAATATTATTTTTTAATATCCTTAATTTTTATTAACTTTATAATATTATAATTAATAAGCTTTAGATTTTAATAAACTTTATATTATATTATTTAAAGCTTATTAAAAATGCTTTACTTAAGATAATAATTAAAGTTTTATTAGTATTTAAAAGTTTAAAACTTTATTTAGTAGCTTGTTTAAGTTATATTCCTTTATTTAATATAGGTTCCTTTTTTTAAAATTAAGCCTTTTTTTAAATAAAGTTGCTTATTATTATAATAATATTAAGATCTTAGCTTAAGTTTTCTTTTTTTTAAATTATTAATAGTATTATTTAGATTTTTTATACTTAGCTTTTTATTAATAATATTAAAGCTAGGTTTTATATAATAAGCTATATTAAGTTTATTATATTATTAATATTTTATAGCTTTATATTTTTTTATTAAGATTTTATATTTAATTAAGCTTATTATCTTAAGACTTATCCTTATATTAGCTAGTTAAGTTTTATAAGTTTAAGTTATTATTATTACTTAATTTAATGATTTATTATTAATATAGCTTTAAAACTTCTCTTTATTAAAGCTTTTATTTATTAGCTTTATTATTATATTAAATTATATTTTTAGGTAGTTTATTATCTTTTAATTAAGTATTAATTTTCTTATTTTTATATTATTATTATTAATAATGCTTAGATTCTTATAAATTATTTATTATTTTTATAAATTAATTTTCTCTAAGTTAAAAGTTCTTTAAGATTTTATTTTTTTATAACTTTTATAAATGTAATTTTATTATTAAGTTTTATATAAATTAAATATTAATCTTTTTAAAATAGTAATTAGCTTTTAGTAATATTTAATGCTTATTATTATTAATATAATTATTTAGCTTGCTTTAAGATAATAGTTAATAAATATAATAAGATTCTTTTTTATATTATAATAAACTTAGGAAATTAATAATAAATTAATAGTCTTATAATATAAAGTAAAGATAATAATAATTTTCTTTATTAATATAGTAAATTCGTTAATATTTATTATTAATAAGAAAGCTTTTAATTATTAAAGAGAATTTATTAAATTTAAGGAAAGCTATAAGATTAAGGTGAATTATTAATTATAAAATAATTATTATTTATTTATAGCCTTTAGACCTTTTAATTAAGTTAACTTTACCTTTAAATATCCTTTTCTTTACCTTATTCCTTAAGCCCTAGGCTTTTATATATATTTTATTATTATATATAATAAAGTTAATATAATTCTTAATATTATTTATAATTTAGCTATTTATAAGTTTAATAAGGGCTTAAGATAGAAGATAGTAAGTCCTTTAAGTAGTAAAGTATTTGCTTTATTTAAGTAAGTAAAGCTAGCTATGCTTATAATGTAAACCTTGGATGGCTTAAATAGCCTAAGTTAATATATAAAAGTAGTGATAAGTTATAATTTAATTATATTTCCTTCCTATAGCTAGTGCCTAGTAATTTTATTTAGGATAGTATTTAAAGAAGATATGATTTTATATGTAATTCCCTTTTAATATAGCTATAATAAGATAGGTATATATTATTTAAGGTTAAAAAGATACCTATTTAGAATAACTTATATAAATATCTTAATATAATAGTGATATAATTATAAATTTAATAGGATCTTAAACTTAAAAGAATATATTATATTTTTATAATAAATAAGATATCTTTATAGATATTATAGTATTTAATATTTAATTTAATTTTATATTAAATTTAATTTTATATTATATTATATTAAATTAAAATTTATATCATTTTATAAGTTATGTTAATTTATATTAAGTATAGCATTATATTAAATTATATTAAGATGAAGCTAATATTTATAAATATTTAATATTAAATTATATTAAAGATAATATTATATTATATTATATTAAAATTAAGCTCCTATCTAATAATGATTTAATATTAAATTATATTAAGATTAATATTATATTTTAAATTAATATAATTTCTTTTTAATATAATGTCTATTATATATAAATAATGCAATATATATAAAATAAAATTATATTAAAATTTTGATATTATGTTAATATCCTCTGAATAGCTAATTGCGATACTTTCGCTAGGATATCAGAACCCCCCCCTCCCTCTGGTAGGTATGTTCTTTTGGATGATATCAAGGTCGGATTCACGGACGAGAGCTGAATACCAAACATGAATGATACAGTCGATTGCCTCGTCAACGTCGTCGACAATGAGGGCGATGAGGAGCAAGATTACGTTGCGGGCCACAACATCTAGATCTTGGTCATTGACTGTCACCTCAACGGTCTGGTTGTAGCTATTGGGAAGATGGGCGAGGGTCTTGATGACGTTTCGGAGGTCTCCGGAAGCTATACGTGAAGAGTCAACATTAGTCCATCACTCGGGAACGGAGTTCGTGCTCACCAGCGAATAGAAGATGTAACGGCCTGTTGTAAGCCTCTCCCTCGTTGGCTACAAGCTGAAGGATGTCGAAGGCGGGAACATTGCCCCAGAGGTACTTTCGGCCTCCAAAAGCCACCTGCGAAGGTCCGTCTCCAACGAACGCTGGTGTTCGATTCTCCAGGACCCATTCTGGCTGCCAGGTGCTCTTTCCTAGGAAAGATTTGCAACCGATCTTGTGGATGGTCCAATGAGATCTTTGGCATTCTGGACCACAGTACTGGAGCAACGATTGATTAGTAGGAGGAAAACAATTGGGAAGGTAAACATACCGTGAGGAGCTGACAGTTCTTGCAACAGAATTTTCCGGCCTTCTTGCAAGTGGTGTTCTCTGCCGACCAATTGGCGCAGATGGGCTGAAAGTCCATTTTCAGGACGAGGATGCAAGGGGATGTTTGGTGGAGGAAGTTGTGAAGTTTCTCTTTGGGTGTCTCTGCTACCTTGAGCGTCCAGGCTTCTGGTGAGATTCGTGAACTGGTTTTTGTCGAATGTTGAATGTCTGCTATTTGAACGTGCCAGAAACCCGTAACAGCACTTGAGAGCAAACGAATCCAAAACCTACTTACGTCACCAAGAGCTGAGAAAAGGCACGAACAGATTGGGCGACGGGTAGGCAACGACGGGAGGCAGCATAAAGTTCCACCTTATGACTTCGTCTTGACCATACGAATTTAGAGTAGACGAAATGAATGCGGCATTATTGGCTGGGTGACGGTCGAGCTTCAAGATACCGTCAACAGATTCTGCACCCGAAGCCTGTCGACTTGTTCGAGGTCCAGACCTAATAGAGGGAAGCCAAGCGCCTTGGACAAACGACACGATTCTGGTGAGGGTACCTTGTGGTCGTCGTGCCTCATATCAAAATTGGGAGACATTCCATGACCAAGCGATTTCCATCCAGCCCATTGAGCACAATCCACTCGTTTACCAAAAAATACAAGAACCATATACAGTTGCCTAAAGATGAAATGCAAGTTCCCCGTCGCAGAACTCGCGGGTATATTGGTAGAAATCAGCACAAGACCTGAGACTGACCCGAGCTTGCCTTAGAAGATGGTGCTTTCGACTTCTCTACGGCGGCGCCGTACGACAACTCATTGAATCAGAGTGGATTTAAAATATGCGGAAAGCGTTGACTATCACATCTAGGCAGGATGGGCCGGCTTTCTAAACCAAATGTGAGAAGCAGAATGTTCTGCCAGCTTACCCATTGCATTGCATTTGGGAATTGCCATGAATGCCAAGACATAAGGCCTCGTATTGCTTTTTCGAGGGAATCCAGTCCTCTGTGCATTGGTGCATCACCCAATTGCGGTGAATTACCCCCCGCCCTCCTCTCCCCCAACTTCGGGGCACAACTCGTGCATCTTACTACGAATAGATTCTCTTGATTAATTCAGCCTGAGACCTAGAAGGCCACACGAGTATTCCAAGTAACCAGTTCAAACATCTCCAGCGATATTAAGACCGATCTGTCTAGGCTTCGTCTAGACAGAGGTTGCACTGTCAGGTTTCGAGACCGCATAAACAGAAATGCGCGGTAGTATCCAGGGTTAGGGGCTTCAACAATCCCCCGCAGCTCAAACTTCGGCACTTCAAACCTGAAGCTTAACTATTCACACCAGCCACCACACATCCATTCGCACCTTCACGTGGACGATTCTGAGCAAGGCAAGGTTGCAAAGCAGAAATCCACGAGAAATCCATCCCATGTATCGAAGTTTTAGAGATGCTGACGCCCACGATCCTCAACGTCGTCGTTCCATTCTATGCGGTCGGCGACTCTCCGGCCTTGACCCTAACGCGAAACGTGCCTCAGGGTGTCGACGCCGACATTCTGCTTCTTGGATCAGGGGATGTCCGACACATATTGTATACAGCGTACCATGAAAAGGGCCTACGTGAGTCTTGGGATCCTGCTGGTCACGGATGACACCGACTGACGATTCCACAGCGACTAGGAAGCTGGATATCACCTCGTGTGATGTAGAGGATGCAATAATTGGTACGTTAATCCGAAATTGCGTCTTGTGTGAAGTCTGACTGTTTTCAGCTCGGAAAGTTCTCTTCCTCACGTTGCTGGTCAGCCGGGGCATGGAAGTAGAGCCGCAGCTCCTCTGGAACGTGTATTATCACCTTTTCCTGGATGAAGAGTCAGCGCAAGTTCTCCAGTCACACATCGTCCGCCTGGTGGCCGCTTCGAGTACGCTCAAAGACTGGAAGGAGAGCGAATTTGGTGAAAATTTCTGCTTTGGCACTGCCTCCACGCTTTCCGCTGTTCGCCATATTTGGCACGATTACCTCGAATCTCTACAGAGGAAGGACCAAGATCAGTACCGAGCGGATTTCGAGACTGCACTGAAGCATTCGAATAGCTACAAAGATGCCACGATCGGGAGTCAGGTCTCAGGGTACGGAATGTTTCTTACAGCTGCTCCTTTTGGTCCTCAAGCCCTGGGCAGTGTGGGCATGAGGATTGCCTTGGACTCATGGTGGGAAAAGGGTACGACCGGCCCGGTGCCTGCTAACACCAACATTCCGAACCCTCTCTTCGCTGCCACTTTGTCAAAGCACTCTGTCCTCGCCTATGGGGGGCGTCCGGTTTTGAGTTACCACCTGGCAACAGCAAACGCTCACTTCACCGAGGGCTCACCTCTTGGACCTGACAGAGACAGGGAGAATGCCTCCTCACTTGCCATCATTGCAATTGCTCAGACACAGTTTGCAGATTGGTCTCGGGCATTCGTTGAGAGGGCATCGGGGAATATGACCTTCCGATTCATTTCAGCGGATGCCTTGTCACTTTGCCATACTCTCCAGCACCATCTTGAGACAGGCGAATTGTCGGGGAATTTCTATCGACGCCAGCTTACTATGGAGCCCCTTGAACTGGACCCCGATGAATATGGAATGCATTCAAAGACGCCAAAGCAGTTCGACGTCATTGACACATCCAATTTATCACTTTACCTGGGAACATTGAACCTCCTGGTTTCCGGCAGCCCCCTTCTGAAAGCGACTCCGTGGGCCACTCTTTACACGGAAATGATTTACGATCAACAAGAGACAGAGAAGGCAAATTTCGAGGAACTCCTCTGCGGTCGAACCAGAACCGTTGCAAGTCTCCTTGGTATCAGCCCGGTGGAGTACTGGAGCAATGCCACAGCAGTCTCGAACGTCGACGAATACATGCTAGCTATGTCTGATATGGGGATGGTATCCAAAACGCCAGGCATATTATGGCGTTTTGCTTGGAAATCCCATGAGCACTTGAGTGGGCACACCGGTCAAGCACTGCGACTGAAAGTCAGCGATGACGCGCTAGTGAACCTGATCCACAAAGTATACCTCGCCATGTTTGCCAGCGAGGACGTCGAAAGTCTGCTCAACCTCCCTAGCGATCAGATGATCAGCACGCTGGGCAAGGATGGTCACCCGCGGTACCACCGGGGGAGTCTTGTTGCGTTCATTCGAAGGCTCCTGCAGACCGTGGACGCATCCAAGGAGGCCGTCTGTCGAAAGACTCTCGCCAAGCTCACACAAGACACAACCTTCTTGTTTGGCTCAAAGTACTCGCAAGCACTCTCTTTGGAATTTTTGAGGCAAGGATTACACATCCTACCAGGTCTACAGCAGGGCATTCGGCGAGGGCCTAGCGCCCCTTTGTTCTCCAGATGGCCTGATGTTCCTGAAGCTGTAGCCGTTACCCTCGTCATTCCTGCAGCCAATTGGAAGGAGCTCGCGCAGGTAGTTCGCGATGGAAAGGACAGCTATCCGGTTGAGGTGAACCTCCGTGGTGTTCAAGGAGGTGTGACTATGTGGCACCACGTCTTTTCTGATGTCCAAGTCACGTTTGGCACCATATCAACCGCAGGCGATCGACATGGCGGAGAGCTCACACTGGCTATCGATGAGGACCTTACATCTTGGTCCGGAGACTCCAACATGATTGCCACCTTCTCTGTGCCCGCCGCAGCTCTCCAAGTAGACCCTGGACACACCAAAGTTTCTCTCTGTCTACTCAATAGACTCCAGACTAGCGTAATGTTTGGCAAGAAGCTCCCTCACCTCCTGAAACCTGGGCTGGGCGAGCCGATGACCATTTACGAAACCGAGCTGGAGGACAATTCTCACGTCTACATCAGCAAGAATCAACCAGGCCTGGATCGCTTTCCCCTTTACAACACTTTGGAGCCCAAAACACCTCAAGAAACCACAGGGGATCACAAGTCTTGCTTCACGGCGGATCTTGATGCCTCGGGCGTTCTCACCACCATAACCGGGCGGCTGGATATATCGTCCCAGGATGGAAAGAAATTGCTAGCCGACAAGGCCGCTGTGGATGTCCGGAAGATCTCACCTTTCATGTTTGAAGTTGTCATTGGCGAGAGGGAGGTTGTCTACCCGTTGTGCTTCCCCTTACCCGTCGTCAAAGACGGGAGCAAGACGAGGATCGCGCGAACATCCGCCTATGTTGAAGTCATAGCGCCCCTGGCCGATCCGGCAACAGCCCAAACCCTGGATGACTTCGTCTTCCCAAGTGTCCTGGCGAAACCGGACTCCAGCTCAAGTCTCGGGCAGACCATGCCTGTCCCCCTAAACATCGCACATGTCAACCTCGACAACTTACCCGTGCTCGATGTCACCGACAAGAAGCGCCTGGTGCCCCTGACAACCTTGACCTCGTGGATGTTTTCTGTCCGAGAACGCAAGCTCCGAGACGAAGCGGACGAGTCCGGCCTGGCTACCTCCGCACGGATGAACTTTAAAGAGTCGCTCTTCACAATGTTCATGCTTTCATCGGGTCTGCAAGGCGGCCAGACCGGACTATTCGCCATACACCACCCAGAGAAGGGAGGCATCCACATGCTCCTCTTCGTCTCCGCGATCCGTCTGGACGGGGCCAACGCAAGCGTCGCCCTCGATGCGGCGGTCATCCCCTTTACTGTGGACATCATCAAGGGCGGGAAGCTGGAAGCCTTCCTGCTCATCCTGCGGGAGCTCGAGTGCGCCACCATCACCGTCGACGACGAGGAGCTGATTCTGTGGAAGAAGGTGCTGCCGGCGCTGGCGGAGCGGTGCAGGAACTGGACTCACACTTCTGGGTGTGAGTATGCCAGACCTGGTGCGGCAGTGCCCCTCAGCACCGAACCGGGCAAGCAGGTGCTGTGCAGCTGTGGGGCGGGTAAGTTGCCCGAGAACTTCATCAGCCTCCCCGAGTGGGATGTTGCCGCCCAGTTTGCGACTCGTATTGCTATCAGCCCAACATATGCGGTGCCGTTTGTGGAGGATGTGATCGACCCCAGTGCGGTAAGGAACACATCCGGGTTTGGTATGAGCGTGCAGGGCGACGAGACGCTCCGGTGCAGGAGCTGTGGTAACCGGGAGGCGAAGGGCGGCGGCGCACTCAAGAAATGTATGCGGTGTCTGAAGGTCAGATATTGTTCCGTTGAGTGCCAGAAGAAAGACTGGAAGAAGCATCGGATGGAATGTGAAAAGGCAGGTGGAATTGACTCGTTATAGCTGCTCCTATGACGGGGGCATCGACAGTGGTGGATTACTCGGGCACTGATATTATCATGTGGCAGTCCAATGGCGAGTGCTGCTCACGAGTGGTCTTTACGTCTGCATTCTCCTCTAGAGGCGTTCTCTGTGATTACACAAGACGGAAAAACGTTCGTTGCAAGTATCAGGTTGCACCCGGGCAGTACAATCATCTGATAGTTTGACAGGACGACGCGTGAAGGAATTTCAGTGGCGACATTTCAGGTGCAAACCTTGCGACATGAGCTATTGGTCAAGCCAAATTTCTCATGGTCGGCTGGCGCAATGGTAGCGTGTATCACTCCTACTACAGAAGCGATGATGAGGTTTTGGGTTCGAGTCCCAAGTCGATCGACCACATTTCTTTTGCGTTTTCTACCACTTGACTCGTAGCATTCGGAAGAAGCAAAATCAACCAATTTTTGAGAAAAGACCGTCGAGCATTCGCTATGTACTTGGCATCTAGAGGTCGCTATGAGCAGTTTCAGGTTGTGTTAAGCAACACTGTGGCTTCAGTTGGGAGGACCAGATGTGCATGTTCACCTGTCAGTTGACTGGACTGTTTTAGCTTTTGGACTGCATGTTCGCGCTATATTGGTACAGCTGAATCCAAGAAATACACTTTGCACCTGCAATTCTCTCCCTGTGCGGATGAGGAGAATCTCAGTCTTGTACCCCAGCTTGTGACGTGGACGAAATTGCTTCCACTCTTGCGGCTTATAAGGCTCCAGCTGTAAGTATCGTAGTTATTTTTCTCCTTGAAGCAGACCGGATGATATGTACAAAACGCGGATGTTCGAGTTTTAGTTGATATTATACAAGGCAGAAATCATCGAACAGCGCCTCATCCGTCATACCGTCAAGCCCTTCGCCTGACATGAAACCGTGCAGATAACTGGTTCACATGATCAGCACAAGACGAGACTCAAAATAACGGGAATGGACAAACTCACCATTCGCCCACCAGACTGTATTTCGTGTCATTTGTGCCAAAATTTGACTTCGAATTGAGGACTGGGGCTGACTGTTGCTCGCGGAGTGCAAACAAAACCTCACCACCCAGCAGGACAGCAACCGTATCGCCGACTTGAGCCGTGGCGTCGACAAAGCCAAAGCGACCCTGCTGCGAGACGAAGAAGACCCTGCCGTAAAGCGCTGAAAGCATAGCGTCCTCGAACTTCTTTGACAATGTCTCGACCGGGCCATTCAGCGGAAAGCGTTCGTGACGTCTTCGGCACCAGGCTGTCCACATTTCCTGCACGGTGCTTGCGTCGAGGACATGAGTACCCCAACCATCCGAACCTCTCTGTCGAGACCGTGAAGATGTCAGCGTCTCCGGAAAGGCGGCGGGGACATTCGGCCATGTATTATTCGAGTACTCTTTTCTCGTCGAGGCAAGCTCCCAGAGCCCTCTGGCAGTTGAATACATGGCTGGTCCGTGTTTGAAGTTTCCGTATTTGGTCGGCTTCGAGAGGAGTTCTATTTGGTCCAATACCCTTCCTTTGACCGTGAGAGTGTCATCGTGGAATATTGGGTTGGCACGTGTGCTTCCAGCCGCAGAATATTGCTTCTGCTGCAGCAAATAGCGTCCACCACGCATCGTCGTCCAGTCAGGACACCAGGTCGGCATATCAGGGAGTCCTATATTGCCAACGTTGTGGTGAGAAAGTATCTCCAAGGTTCCGGAGTAGTCGATCATGGCTCTGACCACGTCTTTGTACAGGTCGTGGGCAGATCGGCTGTAGTCTGGCTGAAGCCTAGGATCTTCAGCAATGAGTCGGAAAAGGCTGTAGACTTTGTCTCTCGGATCTGACGCCATTGCCCCGCGGGATCGATAGAGTATCTCAATTGGCGCCGGTTTCTCCTGTGGGCTCGAGCTCTGGTATTGGTGCCGGGTGGACAGGAGATGGCTTATCGGGGTCAGAGCGACGTGCCTCACCAGATGTTGCCACTGGTGCGGTATTTTTGCGTTGTATCTGTAGTCGATCAGGTGCTCCATGGCTTGATTGAAGACATCCCCACCAAGTCTCGCCAGGCCGCAGACGAAGATGACCCGGGGTCCGACTGCGTACTCTTGAATTATCCAGGCTCTGCTCCACCATGGACGACGCATCAGCTTGAGAAGCCCTTTCCAATGTGATGCCCTTTGCTCGTCTTGCAGAACCTGTGTGACTTGTGTATGCCTCTCGTTGGCTTCCGTCGATAAGCAAGATAGCTCAAAAAGAAGCTGTAAAGCTTGATCGCTGCCGTGCTTAGACTCCCCCAGAAACACCACGACGTTGCGAGAATTTTGGTAGATAGACCACATCCTCTGGACGTAACTATTGACCTCCAAACCATCGGCCTGGTTAATGCAGAGAGCATCGATCCACAGGAGGCGGCCGTCACGAGGTCTCCGAAGATGTTGTAAAGCGCATGCTAAGTTTGCAGTCACTTGTACTGGACGGCCATTTAACGAGATGGAGGTCTTTTGGGTTGAATCGCCCCATGTGTATGACAAGGCCTCATACTTCCCGCGCATAGTTACCAAATGTGAGTTCACGAGCTCACATCTCAGAGGCTCGCCGCCTTGCCCAGGTCCTAGGCTCACACACCGGATGGCCCAACAGTTCTGGTCTGAAGATACTGCATGTTCCGAGGGAAGAGGCAGGTCTTCGAGGGGCGCATAGATGCCAATGCCTGTGTCGTTGCCTGCTGGCCTCCGAGCCTCCATATTGGTGGATCAAACGCGCGATGACGCCATGGCCAGTCAAAATTGACGCGATGCAAGGTCCAATAGATGGCTTTGGAGTGCTTGTCGGTCTTAAAATAACAGGTGAGTCCAGTACAGCCTGATGTGCCGGCAGACAGCCACGGGGAATGACTCTGCACCTGATGATCGATGCATGCGTGATGTGCAGGATCGAGAAACGGAGACGGAACGGCGCTGACAGAAGTGGGGCTGACTTGTGATGCAAACTTCACAGATCCCTGCATCTGGCCCCCTACTATCCATGTAGGTTTAACAATCCAGGCTAGATTAGCTCCGATGCCATCAAGTGCCCATGCACGGGCACTGGTGTTCCATGACAAGACTCGAGGAAGTTGAGGGTTCTCACTCTCCAAGGCAAATTGTACTTCCAAGACCGTGTTTTCTGGATGACCATTCCATATTGTGCCCGAAGTATCAGACATTAAAGACACTTGGTTGCTTCATAAGTCTCTTTTTTCATCCAACACGGAATTCTGTCGATGTCCTTTGGTCAGGTGCGCCGATGATGTCAAATAAACAACTTATTTGTCCATCACAGTAGCTTTTGGTGAAATGAAAACTCCTGTTCTCCGGTGACCGCGTCACCCTGAGCAATCATGACCGGATCACATGCTAGGTCCGCTAGGCATACAAATGCGTCTGTCATTTAGTGTTTTCCTTTTGGAGGTAGTATAATTTATGTCATTTCCAGGAACCAGACTGCTTGATAGGACTCGCACACTGCAGTTATTCAGCTACGTGGCGTTTCTCAAGAGGACTCAACGCATCCAAGAAAACTCAGTATCATTAACCAACAGCTTGCTAGAAAAACAACTTTCGTTGCTAATGCCAAAACAATTAGCACATGAGTCAAGATCTTGTAAATACAGCACAAAAAAGATAAATACATGAGCCACTTTACCGGCGATGAATCGGCCCTCTTCCAATTTTCATCGGCCGTGAACTTGCCTATCCAAAACGTCTCAAATACAAAAGCAGAACACAAGCAGTGCCCAACCAAGATTCATACCCTGAGTACAATTCCAAAGAAATGACCGTCAACGCTTGCCCGCCCGAATGCAAAGGTCCGTTTGCGGATCTCGCGGCCCCTCGATTTACCCCCCGCCGAGAGTTAAACGACGAAGCTCATGACGAGCAGCGATTCCAGTCGGTCCTCCAGCGTCTCAGCGATGGAACCCAACAAACTTCTGCCCCGGCCTCACGTCAGCCAAGCTACAGCCACACCCCCCAACGAAGCTGGCCTCCGCCGAAGCCCCGCAGCCGTGGCGTGAGAGTGCCAGAGCTGCCTCCTAGTACCACCCGGGCGCCTGGAAGCTTCACCGGATATTCATATCCGGGTGGCTACTCGTCTGACGCCTCCGGCCACTACCGGGGTGGACAGTCTGCGCAGAGGTCAGGTTTCCTGGGTCCGCCTTCGCATGGTCCGATCGCGGCAGCTTCTGGTTCAGACAAACAGAGGATGTCGTCTGCCTAGGATGAGTGGAAAACATGGATGGGATTGGGTGGTATTTACATGGTTGGGTCCTTCACGGCAGGGAAGGTTAGGAGTGGTGATATTATGTGGATGATCAGCTATGAATTGATGGAATTCACATGTTGGTCGGATGGGGGTCGACTTCCGACGGAGACTTCATCAAAACTTGACTATGGGTTCCAGAGGTTTTATTTCTTAGCTGGACCGGGACCAGGGGTACGAATGAAGTGGAGCAGGCTCCAGTTGTGTCATAATTGAATGGAAAGTTTCAGTCCTTGGAATTCTTCATCGAGGCCGGTTCAACATTCATGTCAACTCCTTGGTAGTAACAGTCTTCTCGCACGGGGATGGCTGCAATTTGGATATGGGACTCCGTACGTGGCAACCAACTCTTATCCTCGTGTCAAGCCATGATCTCCGTGGTGGACTGACCATCAATTATGACAATTACTATTACAGTCTCATTCAACTCCCTAACCATGAGCATTGTACACTTCATAGACATTACAAAAACCTAATCCAGAAAGAATTGACTCGATATTACTTGGCCACACGTTCGGCCAAATCGATCACCTCCCAGTTAGAATGCTGCTCGGTCATGGACTCTCAGTCGGGATCGATTGGTCGCTATACAGGCGTACGTTGATCATCCGCCCCCAGAAGGATTATTCGCATCATTCGCAGTTGTACTTCTTGCAGGAGAAACTTTGTGCTAGATTGTCCCAAGCGTCCTCGGGGTTTGCCAGGTCATAGTAGCTCCCGACCACGCTGAGCGTATCGTTGGCATTGCCTTGTCCGGGATTACAGTCGGCGTTCCTGAAGCTTAAGTATTAACACTCTGCTTCAGACGACCCTGCGAGCCAAATACGAAGAAGGGAGGTATGTGGACGTACGGGTAGACAGTACACCAGTTGCCTTCGTTTGCTGCGATGGAGCTAACTCCAGCGGGCTGGGCGAATGGGAACTGTGCTGCGATCGAAACTGGCGAGTTGGTGTTGGTCAACTGGTACAGTTCATAGATAGCATGGCTAGACGTATTGCACCTACTGCATGTGTCCCAGGAGACGTTATACTGTTGTGACTTTCCAGCAAAGTTGGCGTCGGACCACACGGTCAGGCCGGCAGCGCAGCCAGAGGAACGCTTGCAAGCCAGTGGAGTGGCACCACAAGGGATCGAAACTGCCATGAAAGCGCCGAGATAATAACTCTTCATCGTGACGACTGCCCAGGTTATGATATACAATATGTGGGTGAGTATTCCGCTCGGTGATTGTAGCGCGTGTTTTCGTATTAAAGGCTCTCCTGGCCGATGTAGACAACAGTGAATCTTCAGAAACGAGTGACAACGACTTGTCTTGAAGTTCGGAGAGTCAATGATAAGTAAGTCTGAGTGAGACCCAAGACCATGATCCAAAGCGTGGCCAAGCAAAGCTTATTATGATGCACAAAAGTCCCTCCTAGCTGACCACGGCAGCGTCAACCAACAAACGTCGAGTCAGTCACCACACCTGCCCTACCAGGGCCCAATTCCATGGTTCGAATGCGTGACCTATTACAGCTGGACGCATTTGAGGCACGTTGGCGGCGATGTGATTGTGATGGCCCCTTGAACCCGTCAGGCCTGGTCTCGGCCGTGATTGGCCGGCCGCCGAAAAGGGGCAGCTGGCCGGGCGGCTAACCACTACGCCAGGTCCAATGGCTTGGAGCCAACGGGTCTGCACCGTACTTCCGATTCACACCCTGAGAGCGGTGATCATGCAGAGATGTGTGCAAAAGTTCACAGTCGATATCTGGATCCTACCGGTGCCATGCTCAGGTGATTGCAACTGGCTTGGAAATGCTTTTAGTTGCCGTGCCATGAGCAGGGGGTGGAGGATGAGCAATTAGCTGGCCGTTGCGGTTCGCAAGAATCAGTCGTCGCTTAAAAACGTATGGGCGAACCACACCCAAGACAATTAGTAACCCGTGGAGTGAAGCTCGTATGGGGCAGCAAGTGTGGCATAGACGTCTATTGGAAAGTCTTCTATAGGAAAGCTTCAACAACGTACTGACTTGGGAAGTTGAGTGAAGAAGGCATCCCAGCTGGCCTAGTCATCAATAATTTTCAGATTATACAACCCTGACCCTCAATCAAGGAGCATCAATGTTTACCATCACTTCGTCCACTTCTCTACCGGTTGTCCACCTCCTGATATCAGCTCGTCCTTCTGCAAATTCAATCAGCCGTACACAACAGCATCTATTCCCTTGAAATTTATCGCACTCCATGAGACGAATGCACTTAATTGCACTCGCTATACCTCAATCACTTGCACAGCCAAATGCAAACCTCAGAGGCACAGAAGTCAGAGTCGGCTGCAGCATCACCCCTATTGGCTTCGGTATATACACGGGATCTACGACGATGGTACTCTCACTTGCAATTAATCGTTCCATTTTAATGCTAGTAGCCAACATATAATATATTATACTAAAAATTATATATACTTATTATATTATATTCTTTCCAACTATTAATTATAATTATTTATCTTATGATCTTTATAACGTTATACTTTTTATTATATTATATATTTTAATTATCGCTAATTAATTTATAATAGTTTTATAATTATATCCTATCGCTTAACCCTCTTAAAGCTTTATATAATTTAAGGGTTATTAAATATTAATTAAATAAATAATATTATTATTATAAGAATTATAAAATGCTTTAATTAATAGATTTATAAGCTAAGAAAGAGGAATTTAATATTTAATATTATTATTAAGTTAAGTAATTTATATAAGGTTATTTAATTAATTAACTTTTATTATAATATATATTATTTAAATCTTAAATATCTATTCTTTTTAATATATATTTTTATTACCTAAGCCCTTCTTAGTTATCTTACTTTAAAGAATAATTTATATTAAAATAAAATATAATAATAATTATTAAAAAAATTTAATTTATTTATTTTTATAAATATTATTAGTTAAGTATTTAAGGGAATTAAATAAAATAAAAAGAATATAAATATAATTATTATTTAATAAGATTATTTTATTTAAATTAATTAAATTATTAAAACTTAAGAACTTTATATAAATTAATTTATCTTTATTAATAAATTTAATATAAATAAAAAAGATAGGTTATAATATATAAGATAAGTATTAAAAGGTATTAAGCTAAAGAAACTTATATTTAATAATAATGAAGATTATAATATATAATATTAAATATTTCTAATATTTATTATTATAAGCATACTTAATTTATTTATATATAAAGATAGTATAAATAGTTAAAGTTATATTAATTTTATTAAAAAAAAGGTTTTATTTAAAATATTATTATTTTTAAGGCTTAATTTAGTGCTAATAATAAATAATGCTAATTTTTATTTTTATAATAATCTTTAATAGTTATATAATTAAGCTAATATTTAGCTTAAATATTTATTTATATATTTGTTTAATTTTAACTTAATTAAGGTATTCTTTAATAATTTAAAGAAATATATTTAATATTATTTTTAATATTATAAGGATTAATAATATATATAAAAAGATTAATAGTAATTTCTTATTAATTTAATATATAAGGTTATTTTAAATATAGAAGTAATTTAAGGTTATTTTTAAAAGGTTATAATTTTTAAATTAAAGTAAATTTAAATTAATTAAATAATTAATTACTTATATATTTTAATATNTTATATATTTTAATATATATATTAATAATATATATATTTTTTAATATTTAATTATTATTATAAGGGTTATAATATATAAATAATTTAAGTATATTTAATAATATATATTATTATATATATTAATTAATTATATTATAATACTTTAATTATAATTTAATATATATTAATAATTATATAATACTTATAAATAAAAAATATATTATAAAAAAAGGCTTATTTAAATAAGTTAAAT
>JACVEP010000152.1:11104-29948 GCA_018137895.1 Diaporthe sp. DP-2020a | reverse complement strand
AATCTTTTATTTAAATAAATATTATATATATTAATAAATATCTTATTATAAAAAATATATATAATAATTATATATATTTACTAAAGATTATTAAAGTTAAAACTTATAATAATCTTATTAATATCCTTTTTATAAATTTTAAACTAAAAAAGATAAATAACTTTTTATAATTAAGATATATTAAAATATTATATATAATTAATAAGGCTAAGCTAAGTATTTTATATTTATCTTTTATTAATTAAAGAAATAATAAATATTATTAAATTTATAAATTTATAGCTTATTAATAATCTAAATAATAAGCTTTAAATTATAAATATAATCCTTTAAATATTTAAATAGCTGAGATAATAATTAATTAAGCTAAGTAAAGATATTAAAATTGTAAATAAATATCTTAATAATTATACAATAATAATTTAAATAAGGTATAAAGAAATATAATTAGCTTAAATTATATATAATTAAAGATAAAGAAGCTAAATAATAAGAAGTAATATTTAAGAATAATTTATATTATAAGTAGGGTTTATAGCTAAAGGAAAGCTTAACCTTTAAATATAAAAGTAGTAGTGAAGTAAGTATAGTAAGGAAAATTAAAAATTTAACTTTTCAGATACTATTAGCTGCAGACCGCCGTACATAACCTTCTCATGAAATAAAACAACGCATAGCAGGGGAATAGACGGTGGTTCGGTTGAGCAGAAAATGTACGTGGCCAGGTTATCCGCCGCTGCGAACGTGCCAGTGATGCGCACAGGAAGTAAATTCAGTGAAACCTGCCAGACCTAACCTATTGCATGTTATTCTTCATTGACTTTTGTGCGTGCTAGCTGAGAGTAAAGTCGTCTGACTCACAATAATGCATCACTACTCCGAGGTACCAATTATCAACTTCCCCGTATCACTGTCATGCGGGAAGGGATGCATTTGTGGAGCTTAAGCAGAAGCAGTTAAGACAATTGTTCTGGATTCGGAATGTAAATGAGGGTAAGTGATCGCACAGTCGACTGTATTCCAGACCGCACGGTGAAGAGAGAACGTGAAAGGTAGCTGCACCATATGACCACAACCAATACCCTTCCATGCATGTCTTCATGCAGACACAGAAGATCATTTGATTTACCTCAGCCCTCTACCCCACTAGGATCTCCCCCTCTCCCCCTTTCCCCGTCTCCCCCCAAAAGATTACAAGAATCGAGATGTTTGAGCTCACTGCGGATGGTGACGGACACAACGAATGCGCTTAGAGTATGTCTTGTCCAGGTTCAGGCATCCCAGGTGCGGCACCAGCCCAAGTTTCTCGCCAGTGCACCCACCCCCGTTTCCCGTCTTGCCCGCCCACGCCTCCCAAGTATTGGCGCCGTTAGCGGCCAGGTAGACAGAATGTGTGGTGTCGTCCATTGTGACATCGACGAGATTTCCGCTGTGATGGCCGTAGTTGAGGCTCCCGGAACTGTATGTTGACAACTCATCAGTACCTGCAATGCGGGGGTTTCCAAATCCTGTTTGTGCGTTGCTCCTGGCCCCATGAAGGCGCGAAGCTTCGGTATCGGGTACTTAAACATAAGTATTGAGGGCTACCTACCAGTCACCACTTTTGTACTCGTTGGCCTTTGGTAGGGTTATCCGGGATTCGAGTTCTCCAACAGCGGGGGCCGCTCGAACGGCAGCCACGCAAAAGAGAAGGGAGAAAATGTTCAGGAGCTGCATATTGAGGAGAATTTGTGGTGCTGTGTGTTTTTGCGAGGGCATATGGGAGCTGTTATGGTGTTTTGAATGCGTTGAGACTTGATAAGATGTTTGAACAAGTCTTGAACAGTTGACCTCCTCTGGGACTCCCTTTATATAGGCATTTGGCTTTCATTGCTAGTGTCCAGAGGGGGTTGACGGCACAATTACCGAAGTTCTATTCCACCAGAGCAGGGCTGAAGCCTGTGAACGAGGCGAAGTCTTGAGGAAAGACACAATCACGGATTCGCGCCACACGCTTCGTGCGCATTTTCAGCGCTTGTCCGACCAGACCCACTGCATCGTCAGCAGTATTAACTACCTAGGTAAACGCAAGGGCTGGCGGAGTCAACAGTGTCGCAGTTGCGCATTCCATTTAGGGCAACTATCTGCAGCCTCCACATATAAGCACCTTGCAACTCAAAGCGACTTGCAGGGATTGATCAATTGGCATGTATCAGTGTGTATAACATCCATATATGTGCACGAGGGAGACTGTTTTCCCGTCAAGGCAGCCGCGAATTTTGACCTTCCCGAGACTAAGTGAGATCATTCTCATTCCTATCCCAATGCCATTACGTTGCCATTACGTCCAAATTCCGAGCGGCTTGTAGCACCTTCTTGGGATTTATTGCCACTCGAGTTATGATAGGTACTTGTAACCCTGGTAAGAATCAAATCGACCATGAAAGAATTAGTTCTTTTTTTTAAGAATACGGATCATCGCATGCACGAAAACAGAGGGTACATCCATACATATAGCCCCTGGTGTGCCAATTCGTACACCCACATCCATACCCAATTTGCATGCCCAGGGCCTGATCCGTTATTCCAACGACTCTTCCAGGGCATATCTTTCGCTGCCAGCGACAACACCAAGGGATAAGTGGCTGAAGTCAGTTGAGAACGTGCCGGTCGTTGTGAGGGATGGTCCAGCTGTAGAGTCCATGGTAGAGGGACGTCGAATCCCCAGCCTGGTCTCAAGATCCCGCGCAGTGGTCTGTTCAAGGTGCCGGCTGAACTCCCAGAGGAGTACCTTGTGCTTCTTCCTCACTATAGACGAGCACGGCGCTGGCATCCAGGTCGGGTAAAGTTTTTGGTGTGTCGCCGACACGCCGATGGTGAGGGGGTGGCGGGACATGAACTCGTGGCAGAGGTAGCATGCTTTCTTGCTGGTTCCCATAAACAGCAGGCGAGGTGTCAGCTGGGGATTATGATCATAGAAGCTGAGAAGCTGCATCTCTGCATGCACGGTGAGTGTCATGCGGCATGCTCGACGGAGTCGTGACTCAGGATCATCCGTGAGCCAAGTCTGGCCCAATTTTTCCTTCAAGATCTGAGGATCAGCCTTGGTGATCTTTTGCAGCACCGTGAGGAGAGGTGTTTTCTCTTGTCCGAGTGAGCACTTTTGAGGTTCAGGAGCATCAACGGGCTCAACATGGATTCCGTTGGTGAACACAAGTGGCTGCTTGCACGCCAGTTTGAGCATTGCTTTTGTTGCTGCGTAGTACCGCCCGAGCTTGTATATGTACTTGAACCAATAAGGCAGTCCCTCTTCGGGTCCGAAGAAGCTCTCCAGCTGTTCTGAGTAGACCCATCTTGCTTGTGATGCCCACTTGATGTGTGGAATCAGCTCACCGGGATCTGATTCTGAACGGATGGACGCTAGCGATGGTAGATTGCGGATCCAATGCTTGAAGTTTGCGTCCTCGGCATCATCAGAGAACTCTTTCGTTCCAGAAATCCGACTAGTAGCTTGTTCAATAGCAGTATGGATATTCGGGCTGCTAAGCTTCTCCAAAATGGACCAAATCTTGTCCTTGGTTAGACCGATGACCTTGCGCAGGATCTCCGCTTCGACGTTTTTCGCCGACCTTTCTGAAAATTGTTACAGATTAGCAATTGGTTTTGAAGAGGGCTGGGTCTGGTTAACCATACCCTTCAAAGCTACCGCTGTGAGGTCATCCAGGACTTCTTGTAGCCGACTCACGAGGTGCTCGTCGGAGATGCCAAGGTTCCGGGCAAGTCGCAGGATAGTCCCGCTTGGATGGCCCTGTTCTAAACAGACGGCGGAGGCAGTGTCGCCTCCTGTCCTAGAGGTTGAGGCTATCAAGGCAAATGAATCGAGGAACTTTTTCTGAAGCTGGTCATGCTTCCAGGAATCATCATGAGGGTGTCTGTCGAGGCTGTGGGTCGTGGGTTCGCCCCGCACGGGGTCGATCAAATGGAGCAGAGTCGAAACAACCACAAAACGCTTGTGGGCTTGCCCAGAGACGCTTGTTGTCACGATGCCGTGGAAGCTTCCAGGTTGTACCGGGGTGTCTCCTCCCTGAGTAAAGATTGCATCAGATGCAGAGTATGCGGGATCCATGGCGGATCCCGATGTGGTCGGTCTGATCACTACGACCATGGTTTCAATGGGATTCAGGTATCGGGAATTACGAAATACGGTTGCAAAGAATGCGTGCTCGGATATCCGAAGAACAAGAAAGCTCTCATTCTGGATGCCCATTTGAATTTGCCATGGGAACGCCGTCTTGGCTGCCAGTGGTGCACAAGTGTACGTCTGTTGTTGGTCTGTTCATGTGGGAGGCCACACATGTTTGATTGGTCAATGATCGGCCATGTTTAGGCACGATGCCGATTATGCACCCTGCTGCAGGTTATAAGACCCTAGGCAGACCGCGCCCAGGCAGACCACAGGGCGAATTTCACTACTCGCTGCTCTTCAGGCATCGAAAAAGCAGGTAAACTCCTGACCGCCTCCTTCATACAAACATGCAAGTTACGTCCAGCAGGTTTCACAAAGAATGAGCGATTTCCTAGGCACCCCGGTCTGTGGTGAACTTCGTGGCCGAGGCCTTCAGTCGAGTGGCCAATTGGGCGCTTATTGCGCCGTCGATGGATTTAAGAGAAGCCCTGCCCACCACAACATGCCGTTACTTTCACTACCAAATTGTCTCCCCTCAACGTTTCCGTCATACTCAAACTTTTTTCATGGTGTTTCGGGTGACTGAGAGGGAATTTCACCGAGGCACGATCTGTCTGGCACTATATACTGTGTTTCCATATGGACCGTGGTATGGATGTGAACGTTGGTGCAGCATTTCGCCCTGGTGCGGATGATCCTGTGCTCTTGGATGACCACGATCCCGTGTCTATCATTCAGGATTCAGGAAGATGCGATAGCCAGTCGGGCTCGACGAATTCATCCACACTTGAGTTGTCTTATGAAATCCCTTCGGAGGATGACCCTTCCATTGATGTGTTCGACTATTTACGCAGCCCCTCTCCCACGGTCCATACAGGACAATCATCACCCTCCCAGCAAAACTGATGCGCTGATGAGTTGCCACCGCTTCATCAGAGAGCATCTGCCCACGGTGAGAATGCGGAGCATACGGTGCATGAGAGTCCTCCAATCCCACATCCTTTTCGGACATATCCCGGACACACCCCACAATTGGGATTCCCTCCCGCAAGCCTTGACGAGACAATCGTCAGTACTTCGAATCTTCCCCCAGCCATGGCGTCAACCTCAACGAAGAAACCAAGGACACGCAAGCGTTGCAATTGGAAAGGATGTGATTACAAAGCCGAGAGTGTGGATGATATGGTGTAGGTAACTTTTCTTGTTCGCCATCTTCCCTATTATACGCGTGTTTGCAATTTCAGTCTGGCACCACGCTAATATGGCTATCCCATCCAGGGAGCATGTTATACAGCATACAAAATGTCCTGCGGATAACTGTGTGTTCGAATTCAAGAACAGCAAGGAGATAGAACGGCATATATGGAAGTGCCACAAAAAGTGGGCGGCACGGACAGGTTATCACAAAATTGATGCCACATGTAGTATTTGTGGAAACACCTACGCGCGGCCAGACTTCCTCTCCCGTCATTTGAAAGAGGAACACGACGGTCAGAAGAGGAAAAGGAAGTCAGGTGGTTGAGCCAGTGGGCGAAAGCTGGTTGTCGATGATTTCTAGTAGAATCCTGCCTTGTCGTTTTTTAAGCTTATCCCCACCGTGGATAAGGCCTCGGTGGACAAAAGTCTGCGACTGTTTGTCATTTAGACTCCGTATGATGAGCTCGCTTGTCATCACGGAGCTTCAGGAGCAGCTTGATAGAGGCGGTCCCTATCTCAGAAAGAAATAAAGCCAAATTGGGGTGGTACGTCTTAATTTCCATGTGTCTGTTGAGAGTTTTCTCTTCAAAGCTACGTTCTTGCCAGCATATTCTCAGCACCAGTCTCGCTCAATGTACCCCTGACGTAAATACCGAGACTAGACCTGGGTGATTATAGAGTACCGATCTACACGGTGTACGATGCGCATGGAGCGAAACTGATAAGCGATCTTACCTTCATGTTTCATGGCACGGCGGACTTAATGTTGTATGGAGACATTCCAAGGAGTGTCTCCTGGGGCGAGAAAATGTTGCAAAAAAGGAAAATGTCAAGTGAGTATGACAACCAACACCAGCTCTTTTGGAATATTATGTGGGAATGTTTGCCAAGGGTGGAGGCTATCCTTCACATTGGACGGAAAATGCAAGACGATACCGCGTTCCCCTTAAGGGGTTTCGGGCCGGAGCAGCAGGCGCTCCTTAGATCAGAACGGATCTATCTGGCAGCAAATCGGGCAGCAGAACGGGGCATGTATACAATTGCATCTGATCATGTGGTGCCGGTGGCTGCGAGATGTGGGACAACATGCGAAACGGACTGTCAGGGGATAGGTTCGCTCGAATCCTCCGATTACCAATGTGCGAGGAATCGGGTTGATGGGGTTGAAAGGGCAATAGGCGCGGCTTCGATACGTACGTAAATTGTGTCAATCTCGGATATTCTTGGTAGGCTACTGTAAGCCAAGACGGGCTATAGATTGACTTTGATAGTAGGCTGGAGCCTAGATTTCCATTACGAAAATCATTATTGCAGAATATGCGAAGCTGTGGATTTTTCCACGTCGAATTCAAAAGTTGCTCATTCGTTTATTTATAGTCAAGGCGGAGAGATGGTATGAGAACAAGCTCAAAATCCTCCAGGATTGCAAATAGACATAACTAGCAGAGCAGTCACAACAGAGGGGCAACATGAGGTGGCAAGCGATAAATCGTCCATATGCAGTCAGCTGCGCCATGAAGATGTAATGCAATCCTTTGCAAGCGCGGGTGCTGGGGAAATAAGCGCTCACACCACACTGCAGCCGCAAAGGCTACCTGGGTACCGTTGAAGAGACTCGCCAAACACAACAGAGTCCGGCCGGGCGCAAATTAGCAAGTTGAGCAAGAGCCTGAAGGTAAACTTGTATATCGAAGAAGAGCGTTCCAACGAGTGTTTGTTGATCTCAGCTTAAGTCGGCTCCGCATTTCAACTACAGGTGAAAATGAACAGTAGTATTACTACTTAGCCCGAGCATGGATGGAATGGCTTAATATCAACTGTGATCGGAACGGTTATACCAACCACCAATTACACAAAGACCTGTAGCGCAATATGTGTACTACTTGATCAATGTGACCCAGATGTACTAGTGGACGAGATCAAAACCTGACTCTTCTGGTGTTTATCCGAGCGAATAGGACTCCATGCTTACGTTGTAGTTGATCTCACGCACCCAACAGGCTTATCAAAGTCAGCTCACACCATCAACCAAGAAAGGTTAGTCCACGTCGTGGAATAGATTGATTTTTCTGTGCGAAGTAACCCCCCATGCCGTATCTAGATCTGAGGACTTCCGAGCTCCAATCGCGACCCGACCATTCAAATGGCTCTCTGGTCCCAAGAAACCGCACACCCACCACTTCCATATATTGCTGCCTGGATAGTCCCACGTGTGTCCAATGCAGGCACAATGCAGGGTCTCCAATAGTGGTCAATTCACTTGGGTAGTGGTCCCAAAGGGGCGTGTTGGCGTCCGCTTGAATTCAGCCAAGAGTCCAGACTGGTCCATTGGATGTAGTCTAAGTATTTACAGTGTAACCCGGTGATTTGTTTGAATAAGCCTAAGGTCTCTGTTCTTTCTTGCCTATGGCTTGCTACGATAACCTCCAAGCCATTCTGGGAAAGGCTTGCTTATCATGACGGATACGTGAAGGATATGCGACTACACAATAGCAATCGATGTACTTTTAGTAAATTTTGTTCCCTGTGGTGATAGTAATAGTAGTACAGCGTTTCCCTTGTTGAAGTCGCAATAAAAGCAGGCAACGGGCAGAGCAGCCTGCACTACATATACTTATAGACCCGTTGGAGATAGCCTGGAAGCGGCTGGCAAAGGTAGAATCACTGGCTTGCAGTCAGTGACTGCTATAACACAGAGTACCTAGCCTACTCCTTCCTATGGTCTTATATTGTCAAAATATATACTTGCTATGTATTGTTCCGAGGCAGCCACATCAGGGCCCAGCTACGAGCGCCAAGTATTTTCGATGGATTACACGGCGCATTCGAACCACCTGGCCAAGACCAAGAGAAACTGTACAGAAGTGCATGCCAAGTATTTGCCTGTGGAAGGTCAGGAATCCAGCTTATGTGTCCCGGTAAGCCAAGGGTGACATTGATGGCTTGGAGTTCGTCCCAAGGTCGATGGTCTGATTCTTGCCCGTGAGAAGTTCGCGACGTCAGCCAACATACGATGTTATGCTTAGTATCAAATACCAACAGTGAGGAGAATTATGTCAGGTATAAATACGCTCCTGTTTATCGCACTGAAGCATGATCATGCTGCTCCAGCCTTCACCTCGATCAGAAAATCCCCATACTCTCTGGAAAGCCACTAAAACAGCCAAGATGGCCAAACTCGTAACGGGCCTTGTTGCATTGTGCATTGCACAAGCAGCTTATTCACTCCCCACCACCGAAAGTGAGCCTGTTTTCACACCCCTGGGTGTTGGTACCACCGGGGACTCCCAGGCCGGCGTCGCCAGCATTGACGACGGCCTGATCCCCGAGTTCGTCGCCCTCGACGCCGAAATCCTAAGGAGCGTCGTCGAGAGCAACGTCACGGAGGTGCCGCCCTCGGATTTCGCCGTCGATGCTGCCCAGGCAGAGAGAAGGGGCATCATAGGTGCGGTGGATGACCGCGTCCGCTGGACCGACAGGAACTTCCCCTACTCGCCTATCGGCCGGATCCAGTTCGGGGGCATCTGGTGCTCAGCCACCCTTGTCGGCCCGCGCCATGTCGCCACGGCCTTGCACTGCATCCCGGAGCAGGGGACCCCGATAACGTTCCAGCCCGCATACGCCGGCGGGGACACGTATCCGTCGTCCGCCGTTCAGTATGTACTCAATTCGGGCGTGCCAATTGGGGCCCCATGCTGGGAATTCAGTGATTGGGCCATCCGTAAGTCTTCCCATCCCATAAAATATTGGTCACCTCGCCGTGGACAACGAGGGACTAATTCTCGAATCACCCGTGTTCCAGTGATCCTCAAGGACCGCATCGGCGACCAGCGCGGCTACTTCGGAGCCAGGGTCATCGAGGACCAGCACCTTAACAAGAACGTCTGGTACCACATGGGCTACCCGCAGGACCGTGACGGCGGCACCCAGCCATACCGGCAGGGCCAGATCACGGTGGCCAGGCTCGGCGGGTTCTCGGATTGCCCCAACGAGAGACGGGCCATGCTCGTCACGGACGCCGACTCCATCGGCGGCCAGTCCGGCGGCCCTCTCTGGCTGGGCCCCGAGTGGGATGCCAATGGCAACCGTTATGTCTATGGCGTATGCAGTGCGAGCAGCAGCCTTGACACTGCCTTCTCGGGTGGCACTATCTTTAGTACGGGCTTCCTTTTCTTGTGTCTCGTGACTGTTCTCCCTCGAGTACTTGTGTTCTGGCGCTAACAATCGTGCAGCTCAGTGGATCGGAGCTGCCAGGATTAACTATCCATGAAAGATGTTGTGGCGAGATTAAAATGGAATACTCGGTTCTCAATATGATTTTTGTAGCAGACCGAAGATTGGCCCGCAAAAGGGGCCATCAGCAATATGCGCTCGCAGTCCATGATAGATAGACCCATGTCTTTGGCCGGTGGGAGAATATCATGTTGCAAGACCAGGTCAATCTATCATCTCGTATCTCTAAAACAGCATCCCCAAGCCCCTATTTACCAAAATACTCCGCTTATTTCCCCTGGATGTTACTGGAATCCATGGGCCAGGGTCTAGATGTGAATCCTCGTCTTCAACGGCGCAGACCAATGTCAGTTTTAGCCGTTCAGGCCTTCTGGTTTGTTTTGATGACCAATTTTAGTCATTCAGTGAAACAAAAATCAGTGTTCCTACAGGATTGATATGGACTTCAGCATCGGTAACGGCCTCATAAAGAACAAGAAACCAGTATGCAGACTCAGCACGGCTCACACGATCATACAGCAATCGAAAGTAAGCACGACCCTGTCTGCGGCACCGACCTGATTAAATCCTTAAAAGGCAATATCCTAGTGCGCCATCCTTCCGGAGATAGCGAGGGCTCTCACTCTTGGCTGGAGCGCAAGGGTCTGGCCGCGCATTCCATTAAGCCGGTGGTAATAATATGGGAACCAGACTGGGCTTGACGGAGCAGAATAGGCATAGGAAGAATTCCTTCGCTTGATACGAGCGTGAAACGACAGGAAAAGGCAACTTGGTGATACCCACGTTCATGCATGCAAATGAGATGACCTTCGAGTGAGGGGAATGTGAGGGTTAAGGCAATCATCTCAAAGTCTGGTTTGATCAAGCACCTCTAGGAACGGCGCAAACAGCTTCTTGAGCTCTGAATCGTGCATCCTCAAACATCAAGGTGGTTGAAGAGTAGACGGCATCTTGACATGTGCGCTTGCCACTGTGTTCTTGGGGTTTGCAAGCGTGGTTCAGGCCGTGCACTATCTCAGCTGCCAGAGCCAGATATCGCCCCCGAGAAAACCATCTGAGTTCGCTGCATCGTCGCATCGTTCGCGTTACACATGCATACCTTTTCCTCCAATTCGAGTGTTAACCGTTCTTCAGTCTCCTGTGCGCAAGCTGTATTATCTCAACAACATAGTATAGTCCTCTGTGAACCCGGAAGGCTTCTTCCCGGGCCTCCAACAAAGCAAAAGATCTTCCTGTACGATGAGTGCATCGAAAATGTCGCCTGTCCGGTCGGTACACGGCTGGTTGAGAAAAGTCTATCCGAATGGTTGTGAGCTGATATATGAAGTAGGACAGCAATGTATCATTTCGGATCGATGAAGCAAACAGAACATGACTCGGACCAATCGGCAGTCATGGCATGATGTTGATCGTTGCTCGCCTTGGCCTGAACGCCCACCCAAGGTAGCATCGAACCGTCGTCCGTGAGTGACCCCTGCGACGTCAAGCGGTGCCAACAGTGAAAGTCACGCTCCGACCAACCCGTGCGATGCCTAGGGATGGTTGGGATGCTGCTGTCATCGAAAGGAGACTGAATTGCCTTTGAAACTGTTCAGTGTTCGGAAGAGTTGGGTTTGACAGTGAAGGTAAAGCATCGATGGGATTTCGGCGACATTTCTGGAAGCCCGTGTGTAGCTGAAGCTCAGGCGGTGCTGATCAGCTCCCTAGTCTAACATCCATGAAGGGTCGTGACGGACGTCACCCTCTCCGGATGGCTAAACCTAAAAGCCCCCCGACAGGCCGACATTACCTCAATAGTTACTCCGGGGCGCGCGTGCTCAGCTGCAACCCAATTGTCAAGTCGGAGGTTGTTGGGACTCAGTGCAGCGCACAGCGAAATACGGTAGAACTTAATTCCCAATAACCTCCCCTTTGGCGTCGCCCGTAGCGCGTGCGCGTGGTTTCACGAACCGCCAAGAGCCCTGCCGCACTGCCACGACAAGAGGCCCCATAGAAAGCCCCAGACCAGCAATGGAGACAACCAAGGCGGGCCGAGGAGAATGCGGGGCCCCGCAATCTAAGTGGATCATTCCCCGTGAAGAGCTCTCCAAGCTACGGATGAGACGGAGGCTGAGGAAGTCATACGGCACAGATAGCGTGGAAACAGAGCGTGTCGGGCGGCCATAAGAGGGCCCGCGGTGCTGCCGACACAAGCATACAGAGCACGAATCTGCCAGTGCAGTGCTCTTGAGCTGCCGCTGTGAAACAATGCGCGTGTTGGCTTCCAAGGTTTCCAGAAAGACGTCAGATCGAGTTGCATTGTCAGCACCATATCGCTTGCTTTTATTGCGCCTGCAGCTCGGCCAGTCATGTTGTAGTCACAACACTGTACAGTCGTACATGATGCAGCACGGACTGGTGTGTGTGACAGCAACCATGGCCCAAATGGGGCCCAAGTTGAGCCTCAACGCTGCCGATCGCACCCAAACGGGGCACGGGTACGATCTTGCTAATCGCCCGCAGGGCTTCGTGAGCCTCCCACCATCACCGTCACCTCGTGGCCCAGAACGACGCCACGTTTCTAGCCCCCGCGGTCGTAAAAACTACCCTCCGCCCCAGCTCCGGCTGAGTTTGACCAAGACACGCGCGAGGGGCTAGTGTTCCTTCGAAAGAGAGTAGCCCAATGGCGCCAAGGGCCTAGGGAGATCTGATGCTGGTGGTTGCACACACCTCACCGTAGCACGCATCATCTACTTCCCGTTGGCCCCCATCAGGGAACCGGAAGGCCGGCCACGTCTCTGCGCCGGCCAAGGGTGCTGATGTTCGACCCAAGGGCGTGATCGTCAGCCTGGCAGGCGGGATTTGCTCAACACCCAACTATTGGACGGGACTAAGCCCGTTGAAGCCCATCACAGCGAAACCTAATGCGGTGACTCGCAGGCCTTGGCGGGCAGGCTGGCCTAGGAATTTCAGTGCCGGGCCAGGGGTCCAGCATGTCCATGTTCCATGAGTGCGGAGAGCAGAAATTAACCCGGCGAGATGCCTTAAAGCGCGCAGGTAGCGCCATGCGATGCTACGGTTCATCTGAGACCCATCTGGCTTTTAATCAACCCGTTCTGTCGCGGTGCATCTAGTATCGCCCTCCTCTCTCTCCCTTCCGCGATATACGAAATAAACAGAATCACCAGCGCTATTTGAACACACACAAACAGCCAGCATGGAGATGGACGAGATCCGGGGGCAGGCCTACGACGGCAAGGGCCCCACAGTTGCCCACGTTAACAACCAAGGGGACCCTGAAAGTCCTAGCACGGACAGCTACCAGCGGGCCGGGCAGCCAGTTCAGACGGGACCCGACGCCCCGGAGCCGCGAGTTTCGCTGTCAACAATACTGGCCGTCTTTGTCAGTCAATTCCCTTGAGACGGGATTGCCATTTTTGACCTCACACTAACATCGAGATGGCAACAGTTTATGGGCCTCTCGTATGTACCCGCTATCAGCGCTGGTCTACTTCTCCCAACCGGTATCCTGCAGCAGATCGGACAGCAATTGGGCGACACGGAGAACATTATATGGATTCCCGGTGGATGGTCTGTAGCTTCCGCCGTCGCTTTCTCTATCGCAGGTGGCCTCAGTGATGTGTTCGGCCGTCGCTGGGTGCTTATGACCGGCCAGCTCTTGACTTTGGTTGGCGGTGTAAGTTCGGAACCCGTTGTCGTTCAAAGGAGTACGTACCGTGCTGACGAGTATGCAGATCGTTGCTGCTGTTGCAAACTCAACTCTACAGGTCGCTGCAGGGACAACAATCATGTAGGTGTTTAGACAGGCCTCGTTGCCTTCTTTCACGAATATGCTAACCAGAAACAGTGGATTCGGCGCTGGCACCATCTTCGTCGGGTATCCAGGCATCTCAGAGTTGCTTCCTAACAAATACCGGTATGTTGACCTCAAGGTAGAGACACTGATATCAATGCTGATGTCCAACAGAGGTATTGGTCTTGGCTGGACCGAATTCTGCATCAACATACCCTGGGGTTGCCTCAGCGTGTACCTCGCGACCCAACTCCTGATCCACGCGACATGGCGATGGTGCTTCTACATCGCCATCATCTACGCCGTGATCTGTATCGCCGGCACGTTCGTGTGCTACTTCCCACCCTCTCGCCCCCAGCATGACTACGAGAAATCGCGGTGGCAGGAGTTCAAGGAGCTCGACTTCATCGGCCTCGCCCTCTTTACAGCCGGCCTTTGCATCTTCCTGGTGGGGATGACGGATCTCGGACACGCGAACTTCTCCGTCCCTCTGGTTGCCTCCACGATCTCCATCGGCGCCATCATCTTCGTTGCCGCCTTCTGGTACGACTTCACCCAGCCGAAGAACCCCATCTTCCCGTTCAAGCTGTTCGCCATGTTCCGGGAGTTCACCGTGCACCTCATCATCCTGTTCATCTCGGGCATGGTGTGGCAGGCGATCGTCACGCTCGCCCCGCAGATCACCTTGTACGCCTTCACGAATGATCCTATCCAGATCGGAATCATCATGATCCCCTCCACCATGTCTGGAGTCCTGGGTGGCTGGATTATCCCGTCCTTCGTCCACAAGATCAAGCATGTCCGGTACCAGATCATTTTCGCCCTCCTGATGCAATGCGCGTTCACTGCCAGCTACGCCGCAGTTGTTCCATCCAACCGGATGGCCTGGAGCGCGATGCAGCTGTTCGGGCAGTCCTGTTTCACGTGAGTACCTTCTGCTGTTTCCCTTGGACTGTACTCCTTTCACCCCTACAACTATTCCCTCTGTAGAAATTTCTAACCAATTCAACAGCTGGGTAACCACCCTCGCTTACGTCTCCTCGGGCCTCTTCGTCCCAGTCGAGGAGCTGGGCGTCAGCGCCGGTCTCCTCGGAACCTTCCGCTCGGCAGGAGGCTCCGTCGGCAACGCCATCTTCAGCACGATCCTGACGTCCGTCGCCAACAAGAACCTGGGCAGCAACCTCGCCGGGGCCGCCGTCGGCGCCGGCTTCGACCCCACGAACCTCGGCGCCCTCATCCCGGCCGTCATCGAGAACGCCGTCGGCGTGCCCTTCGCCTTCGACGCCGTGCCAGGGGCCACGCCCGCGGTCATCGCCGCCACCGGCGCCGCGTTCAAGGAGACGTACTCCAACGCCTTCAGGATGGTCTGCTACGCCACGATCCCCTTCTGTCTTGTGGCTACCGGTGTGGCCTTCTGGGTTAAGGATCCCTCGCACCTGCTGAACAACCATGTTGCTGTTCAGCAGGAGAAGGAGGTTCTCTCTGGAGTCGAGCGTCGCCCGGACGCCGTGGTTGGCAAGCGGGTTGATGAGAGTTACAAGATCTAGAGCGGCTGATGTGGCAGGTGGCTGGCCACAATATCACTGCTATTGAGCTTGATGACGATGATTAGCGATGCGATGAAGATGTTAGCGATTTTTAATTCTCTTTTTCAACGAGGTCATGTACATGCAGGTTAGACGCACCAGTTGTAAAATACTCGGGGCCTGTGTAAAATGCACAATCGTCTTCGATGTCTACCTGCAAATAACATCCTGGTCCCAATGAGCATGAATCTCAGCTGCTGGGCCGTGCATGCGACACATTGGCCCTTATGCAAAACTGGCTCTCACATAGGCTTAATCATTTCTACAGACGCAGCTCGCTATTATCCACTCGAGTTCGCCCTGGGAACTGGTGCCGCTGTGCAGGGAATATTGAGGAGGATTTCTGCAGCACCGGACCCAAAACATATTCTCCAAGTAGGACACTGTAGAGCTTGGTACGGCTTGGCTAAAGCTTAGCAGGCACAACTGTGCCACACACCTGCGCTTCCATTATGATAACTGACACAGTAATATAGCTGGAAGATGGATCAATTCTGAGAGACTGGGTATCGATCCGCAATCATCAAGGGCAATTTCTAATGGAGTTGTACCACACCGTGACACTCTATAAGAAGATATTGAGAGAATAAGTCAACCAAATCTTGTGCAAGAGCTCTTTGTGGATGCCAGAACTAGAAGAGGTATCAACAGGACAGTCCAATCTATGGCCACAGAGGTGAAATATGCCTCGACCCAGTGCAGGAGGTTGCGGCTGGCTGCAAAGGCCACTGTACGGTAGTTTGTGTTGCATCCTTGACTGTGAAGTGAGTGGTGCAAATTGAGCATGAGTTGATGATAGAATCTTCTCGTCTTGTCAACTGACTTCACACAAAATGGGCAATGGTACTACAATGACGACCGCAAAATACAGCAAGGCCATGTATTATCACAAGTGTGGACTCTGCTGACCTTTGGAAGCTGACCATCTCAGAGATCCTATGCTGGACCTTGACAGTCGGCTTCGCCGAAGATCAAGCAGATCTGTACGCATTGCCGCATGCTCATGGTACCCACTGGCTTCACTTTAGCCTCAAAGACCTAGCAGTGATTTCCCAGCTAAGGTACCACTATGCCTGGATACAGGTACGAACGGGGAGCATAGTGGCACTATTGCAAGCAAGTCCACATTCTTGAGTGATAGAGATCCGCATGACTCATTTCTCGACTGGAACTCATTGGGGAAGAGGCCGTCGGAAGACCGTGTGCTTAGCTACCGAATAGTGCAAAAATAAGCGTCCCTCCAAAAGTCACAACTTGGAAGCGGTGGAAGAAAAGGAAAAGACGAGAAGTCTGCCGCTTGACGCCGCCAAATACTAGCCATAACTAACAATCTAGTAGGCAAATAGCCACTTCTCATCGCCATAAATATGAAGAAATGCAAGCATACATAATTTACCTCGGTTGGCTTCTTCTCCATCTCTTTAACCTCGATACCCATCATTGAAAGAGAACACCACTTCCCATCATCAAAACTCCAGACCGCCCTCACTGTCTCCGTAAAGCAGATCTCAGCTCGCCTTCTCCATCCCGAACACCCATATACGCTGTGACCGTTCTACACCACCAACCACGTCCACCCCAAGCGTTCACAGAATCGGCCCAACACGATGGCCAGCCGTCTCCGCGCTTGGCTGCGTCGCAGAATGAGGTCGAGCGGGAAGACACTGCCTCGAGAGACTACATTTGAAGGTCTAAATAATCAACCAAGTTCCAACATTCAGAAAGACATCCCGCCGCCTCCATATAACACACTGGACCTTCGTCGTGACGGAACTCCTCAGGCTCTAAGAAATACAGACGGGAGTGAGACCATCGAAGCTCTTCGTGCCCGAAATCCGGCGACTCGGCCTCCTCGCAAGACCTCGCGCGTCTTGAATCCTCCCCCACACAAGAAGACACCTATTGGAGCCGCTACGGCAGCCGCTTCGAGTGCTGTGATCGGTGTAGTCCGGGCTCTCGACGAGGAAGATTGCAGAATGGTCGCCGCCCGTACTGCCCAAGCGATTGCTGTCGCCGTCTCCACCTCACGCTCTTATGCTTCCTTCGTTGCCGCTGTTACTGCTGCTGAGAGCACCGCTTTTCTTCTTCTTGAAGCCCACCGCGACCAAGAACCCTATATTCGGCGCAGAGAACGCGCAGGGAATGCTATCCGTACCGCTGCTCACACTGCCATGGCCGCCGATGCTGGCATTACGGCTACCGGTGCTTGGCCATTCAACATCTACGACACCCATTCCCCGGAGTCCTCTCAACAAACACCTCACAAATTCCAGGCATGGTCATGTGCGCCGCCATCAGACTGAACTCTTCGTGTCCAGGGCATCTACTATCGGTGAGCCTGTCGCAGAAGGATAAGCGAAGTTTGGATTCCACACTGGCATGTCATTGTGTGTCTACCCCGAGCCCCCCAACATTACCTTGCCTTAGGATATCGAACTGACAAGGAGCTAGAGGTGGCATCTTCCGTCCATCTAACCATACTCTCGGGATCAACGAGACTCCGAGTCCTTCCCCACACCACGATCTTCTCGTTCCATCACGCTTAAGCCGCACTCATGCGGGTGTAGGCTAAGTACACACACAAACCCGACATGGCATGACAACGTGTTGTCTCAAGACATCCAACCCATCACCGATCTACTGGGTCCGAGAAGTGACTTGGATAGCAACAATCTAGTGATCCCAGCTAGCTCTCGTTGCTGAATCTTCAGAAGCTCTGTCATGAATCGGGGCCCCACGATCCCATCTCCATGGAGACTCACATCTCAGATCTCGCATCCGTATGCCGGATTAGCATGCAAGAGGCAGTCGAGATTCGGCCCGAAGAAGTAAAAGCGCAGAACCGAACACTATGGATTTTCGTTTAGAGAAATAAAACGAATGATGATCTTGAAAATATATCAGAGCCATTCATCAATCATCAGTAACAAAACATGCGTTCTCTTGCACTCGTACACATTTTGATATCTTGTCTTCTCGCCGGAAGCAGGCGGGCATAGGGCAAGAACACACAAGCTCACATTAAGACTCATACGACGGATAGTACACACGATATTTCCATCCCCGGAGAACACTACCCACCGGAGCGAGTTTCTCTACTACCGAGAACGGTGCTCAGTGTGGTTCTGAAAGCTATCGGCTTCTTGTTCAACCCCTCAGCCAGGGGCAAAGATCATTTACAAGCCACGGTCGGGTAGATGAGGTGACAGAGGCCCATGACTGAGATCCTGACTGTGACAGCGCCGCAAGAGGTTGGTAATAAGGAACATAAAAAGGAGGGCGAGAGGTTGGATACAACAAGGGTGTCATGAATAAATGGACCCCAGATGAGGTGGAGCGCCACATAGACAGGAATGAGTACCAGCAGATGGGGGAGGTTGAGGGACAATAAGTCAAAGATATCCAAGTTCCTTGGAAGACAACAAGATGTGTCAAAGGACTTTTAACTCACGTGCAATATCTTGGCCCAGTGCCAACATATCTGTTTCAACGAAGCCGAGAGAGGCTGTCAGGGATTTCGCTATGCCATTGCTTTCATGTGCTCGTAATTGTATGACATCCTGGAGGAATAGGAAGATCCAGAAGTGTCCTTTTCCTGCTGCCTTGGCTCACTTGGACTCGTTGTTCGTATACAAACATCCCTACTACCCCCGGCCCCCTTCATATCTTATGGTGCTTTGTACCTGATGAAGAAGCCACACAGCCATCCTGGATTATCAAGCAAATGGCGTTGACTCGGCACTGCTGCCAGCTTTGGAGGATGATTGGAAATTCACCACAAGCACGTGGAGAGGAGTCAAGTTTAAAGTGATGGTGTAAAGTAGAAGAAAGCAACTTTTATTCACTCAAAGTTAATATATATTGTTGTTC
>JACVEP010000150.1:487-270628 GCA_018137895.1 Diaporthe sp. DP-2020a | reverse complement strand
GGAGATTCGCACCCGTCGGAATGGAGGATTCACCCCTCACGGACCACCCTGATCAGGTGACCTCCCCCAACGTCACCGCAGGGCCCTTTACAGCTGCAATTACCAATTTGCTGCGCAGCCTCCATCGCCACCAACCTCAACACAACCACCCTACGTCAACACCACGTTATATCGATTAATTGCTTATCAGAATCAATCGATTTAGCATTAGAAATACCTTTTTTAGTGTTGTAACGATAGCGCAGCTTCTAAATTACTCTAGTCTTGAGGCATACTGGCAGATTAACTATAGAAGGGGTGACGATGAGATCATTGCCAAAGTCAACCTAACACTGCCCTATACGTTTTTGGTGGCAGAGTNTGCGCTAGGGCTAGTATTTGATCCGTGCGGGTGGTCCGTGAGGGGTGAATCCTCCATTCCGACGGGTGCGAATCTCCGTACTCCTTGATAAGACCCCTTGGCTATGTAAGACAATTTCCCAGTATCCTCGAGAAGACACAGTGGAGACATTGTGCTTCTGAACTAGAAAGTTTTCTTCACGTGAGTACCATGTACGCGAGTTTGCGCCAAGTGAAAAGACAAATCAGCTTGTCTCCGTTTTCTCATCGGCCACGACACTCTTAACCGCTCAATGCCAGTGCTTTCTCGTAGCGAGCCCGCAGGCCAACATTTTCATCTGCATCTGCGAAGCACTCCCTCACTGCTACGCTGCCCAGTCTCAGGAGTTTCGCTCTGTCAACCGCCTCCACCTCACCGAACACCTCCTTCACGAGCAGGTCACATTGTATCTTGTTCGGGATCTTGCGTTGGTCGGCTTTCTCCCACGAGAGCTGGTCCAGGGTGCCTTTCCACACCCCGGTTTTCTGACCCTTGTTCGGGCCATCGGTCGAAATGATGTCGAATTCGAGAGGAATTTTGCCATCTGGCACGAGCCCCAGCATTCTTGTGAATCGGTATCGATCCGCCGGAACAAAGTGCGCGTAGTTGTTCTTCTGCATCTCGACGAGGTCGAATGCCCACATCATGTGCTTGATCATGTGGTTGAGGGAATTTGCGATCGTCCTGGACGCTTCTGGATCAAAGCCTCCTTCGTTAGGCCTTAGCCCCATCTTTGCCATGATCTGCTGCGCGCCGAGCCTGCGCTGTGCACCAGGTGGGTTCGCCGCCTTGAATATGCGATTACAGCACTTGCGGAAACGTTGCAAGATGTCGCCTCCCATCCAAGCCATCAGTGGTGGGTCGAGGGTGCATCGTATCCCGGCCGACGCTCCGTGGCCGACGTCTGTGAACCCGAGCCTTTGAATGATCTTTAACACGGTCAGTATATACGCCACGAAGAACCCAAAGAAAGAAAGGGGGGAAAAGCTGTTGCCAGCATGGTTGAATATGGGGAGATATGTGCGGGGAGGATTGGATGGCCTCACCGCGCGCTTCGCCTGTGCCCAGAGCTCACTGTCGCCCGAGATGATGACCGGGAGGATCTGGTTTCCTATCGTTAGGTTGTGCCTCACGTGCTCTGTATGGGCAGACCACTGCCAAGGCCTAAATCCAGCATCTGTACAGGGTGAACTTACCAGGCCACCTCCCTCCTTGACGACGGGCTCTGAGGGGGTATTAGCGCCAGCTGAGCTGTATGCATTGACGTTGAAGCTCGCCGGAATCGTGAGGAAAGCGGCGTTGTTGCTCAGAGCCAATGATTGTGTCGGCGCCATGGGTTGTGCTGAGAGGGTGACTGGGCTTGGTGCCGTGGGGGTGGGAACTTGAATCTCTGACGAGGCACAGCCTTGGTCGGCTCTAGCACGGACAGAGGTGGTGTTCCCATTAGGAGCAGCCACGGGCAATGGTGGCTGGCCGTTGGTGTTTGAAAAGCTTGCGGTGACAAGTTCGCCCTCAACGAGCCAGCCAGTGAAGGCATCGCAGTCATCTGTTGGGACAGTGGATTGGGAATCAGCCCCTGCGCCTGTGGGAAATTGGCCGCGCGAAATGACGTGGCCTGCTGCCACTAGATGCTTGCTCGAGACGATGGCATGGAGTTGCCGGCGTGTGCCCACGTCAGTGGTGGATGGGAGGAAGTCGAAGTGAATGGGGTAGATCTTTTCGATGTTGCCTTGTAGGTCCGTGAGGGTTTGCTGTACATTGATATCTACTTCGCTTGCATCAACCACAGGCTGAATGCAATTGACGCCATGTTTCAGAAGGAAGTTTTGGAGGTCAGCATATGTGATGCCCGGCCGGGTGAGAACGTATGCGTGGATGGCATTGACAAAGTTGGCCTTGTTGTTCTTTCGAATATCGTCGGGGATGTAATCGGCGGCAACATCCTCCTCAGTACAGGGCGCCAGGTACCCGTCAGCTAGGCGTTCGTGATGGTCAGCTAAGGGCCCCAAACACGCGCCGTTCTCGACCGGATGGGGTGTAGGAGAAATCTTGCCATTTCCGAAGCGGGCTTGGTAAAGTTCGTTCGCCATGATGGGCGCAATTCTTGATACAGTGTCAAGAGCTGAGTTGCGAATGCTGAAAAGGATTGCTAGTGGAGCTGCCCAGGTCCTCACTTGCTCAATGCAGAGGCCGCAAATGAAGGAGTCTATATTTAGAATGGAAGGTTGGGGGCTTGGGCTTGATGTGGGAAAAGGCAGACATGTCGAAGTTAAGGCGAAAAGTTTCCTGTGTTCCGAGTGGCTAAGCCAGAACGCAGAGGGGCAATCACGAGCTGATGGGTAGGTGCGGCACGTAGCCATTGTTTGTCTGTTTGTCGCCTCGCATCTATTCTTCATATCTACCTAATCGGAGAGTCAAACGATGATACTGTAAGTTAGAGTGCCGTTGTGACGTTCGACTGCATGAGCAGAAGAGGAGGTGCAGGTCAGTACAGGACCTGAAAATGTGAGCTGGTTGACTTGGCCGAGTTTGAGCATTCGTCTAGAGCAGCCCAAACTCAGCCCTCGAGTAGTCTCCATAACCTCTGTTTTAATATTTGCGTCCCTGTTCCTTGTTGCTCGACGGTCGTCATCAACGATCCGCCATTAGCTGAACCTCGGCTCTATAACCGATTCTTCCGCGAGCGAAATCGAGGCGCCGTGGAGTGACTTTCCATTTATCGTCCTATACCAGCGGATGCTGCCCAGTGACTTCACAATTTTGATCCGATTGATCAATACTTGAGATTCATCTGAAGTTTCCATTGGTCGTCGTCAAAAACGTCAAACTTGGGATTCATTTCCACTTCCCATTGGTTGGTCGCCTGAATAGCGCACCTGCACATTGTCTTGCTTCCTGACGTCTGCTCTCGAAAACTATTTAAACCCTCGATCCCTTCCCAATTTCACTTTCTTTCCCTAACACATCACCACTCCATTCCTTCAGGTTATGTGTTCTCTGCCTCCCTTCACTTCGTCTCCTCGCAAGACACACCATCCCTCTTGCACCCCTCCGCCGCCTCGGCCCCGTCCCTTGGTTCCCTTGGTAAGTGTGCCTTGCCTTCGTCAGCTCCTGAAAAGTTGGCTTTCGTCTGACACCTTCAAGCCGCTCCAGTTCACCGTTCGCTACTGCTAAGCCCGGTGGGTCTAAGCGCCAAATTGCCTCCTCGCCTTCCCCTCCACAAGCGGCCAGCGCCGATTGATCTTCGTCGCCGCGTGGATCAACGTCGCGCCGAGTACATTTCCAACATTGGGCCAGAGGGCCGCCTACAAGAGAAGATCTCCAGCATCATGCGCGATCTCAACATGACCGCGGCGACCTTCGGATCCCACTAGCAGTGGGTCATGGGAAAACTGCGATCTGGAGAGCGGAAACCGCGCCACCTACCGCGAGCGGGTATCGTCATGTCGAGAATCTCACGCTTCGGTCTCCATGACTCGTTTCTCAAGAAAGGTCACCTGTGTCTGCTTGTGAAGAACCCTCGGGGCTTGGAGACTAAAGCCTGGGCCGAGAATACAGATGCCGCGCTGAAAGAGCTGCATCTCAGGTTTCAAAAGAAGCAGACCAGAGACAATGTCAAAAAGCGAGATGACCGGCCCGGAGAGGCCCCAGTTGACCCCGATCGCCCCCCATCGTTGATCGTCGGCGACCAGATTGAGCGCTACAACAACATCAGCGTCATCAAGAGCTTTCTGGGACCGTTTGACCTCGCAACGGGAATGGAGGTTGCGCTCCGTGATGACCCCCTCACGACAATCTACCAGAAAGCACCCCCTTTCCCTGGTGGCAAGAGGATGTACCCAGCCAACCTCATCTGCCCCTCCACTACTGAACGTGCCAACATGGAGCCTTGTGTCATGGCTTTCGACATTTCCGGCATGATCGCCCAACCCCCAACCCCCCACTCACTTCGTCCCACCATACGACAGACCATCGCCGAATCGTATCAAGCAAGCCGAGATTCGCGAGAAGCCGACCAGCCTGCCATGTGTAGGTCGACTCAATGGGGCATCCAAGACGACACTTGGGATGACGAGGAGGTCTCGGTGGTGGACGTTACCCACATCCTAGCAAATGCGCATTAGCAGGGATCATTGAACATCATCCTGATCCATCATGCCTGCCCACACTCCTGCCAACCAGGGCGAGGACTCAGTCCCCAAGGAGGTATGATCAGTCCACGCGATGAGTGACGCGCGAAACTTGCAAACCCGCTGACGATCTACCGACTTCCCTGTGCGAACAGGGCATGTCAGAGAACCACGACCTCGTCCTCAAGGCTCACTCTGGTCTCCGCTTCCTCGTCAACGAGAAAGCTGTCTTTGCGAGCCCCAAGTTGGCCAAGGACGTCTTGCTGGCTAAAGTGAGTGCCATCTTAGTTCCACCCTCTTGACGCCTCCCACTACCGAGATTTGCTCATACTGACGTTCAAAAGGGCCACAGACGAGGTTGAGGGCATGCGTGTCATCAAGATTCGCGGGGAGCACCCAGACGACCAAATCAAGTTTGTGCTGAGTTGCATCGACGCAGTTGGTAAGAAGCAATCATTTCCCCAGACCGTGACTTTGGCTTACATATGATACAGCGAGTGGTGCCGAGATCTCCTTCGGCCTGGTCCAGAACAAACCCGAGTCTGGCTTTGTGGGCGTCCTTGTTACGGCACATGACATCTTCTACGAGTTCGGAATTGAGAGCCTCGGGGGCCTAACCGCCGCTCTCAACAACGCCCTCGCCAACACTGTCCAGTCCATGCGCTACAAGGCCGAGCACCCTGGAGTGCACATTATCCACACAAGCACCGGGGGTCCGTCGTCGATCGCCAACTTTGGAGGCGGGACCTGGCGAGTTGGTCACTCGCGAGGTTGTCGCGGGTGCAGCGGCGGTATGGACAGCCAAGAGGCCTTGAGAAATTGGCAGGGCAAATATTTTGGAGGCAGTCTGCTCCTGCATGCTCTACCTGCGGAATGTCGAAGGCTTCCGCAAACTCATGAAAGACAATCACGATTTCGCGGCAGCGGTTGCGCAGGTGTCTTTGAGGGGGGGGGGCAGCTGGGAGGAGAATGGAAATTACCCAGACCGCTTCGACAAAACTTTGGAGACCCTTGGTCGATTCCAGAACATGGTGAGTTCCCCTCCATCAGCTTAAACACTGACGCGCGATGCTGACGCGTCACCAGTACTTCACTTGGCTCTATGTCCAAATGTGCAGGGCATACAGGACGATGCGCGACGACCACACGAGCAGCATCTGTCGCAAGTGGAACTTGCCCGGCGACCGGGAGCAGCGACTGCGGTTCATTGACCAGCTGCCTGTCCATGCCTTCCTGCCGGAGACCTTTCCCTACGGTGTTGTCCCCTACCGGCATCTTCATGACCGACGACTCCTACGACCGCCACGCCATGCGGCTACAGGGCATGGCCAACCTCCGGAGTGTGGGCGTGTCGATCATGTTCGATCACGAGAACATGCACGTCGAGATGGACCGGCCGTGGGACATTTCCACCGACATTGTCGAGGTGGACCTCAGTCCTGCCGAGGAGCAGCTTCTTGCGGCTGCGAACTACATTCCCTGAGCATCGTGCCATAGCTTCGTACTGAAAATATCACGACCGTTTGTTACCTCGTCTTTATCTCTTAGTATTTGCGTCCCTGTTCTCGAAACTGCCAGTGACAGTACGTGTGCTAGGGTGTATACTCGCACGTCTATACGCAGTGCGGCGCTTGCGCCTGTTCCAGATGGACTGAGGCATGGTGTTCCGCTATGCTAGTCAGCACCGGACAGAGTTATGTTATACGATACATGGATACGCACCTGATTTCATTGAATGTTGAAATTTTGAAACGCTTGTGCTGATGCTTCACGAATCTTGGTGGGACAGAATGGGCACCAGCACTGAAGAGCTGGTACAAATGTACATAAATGGGTAGGTCCCTGAGTGGTATTTTGGAGCTCTGGGTACGTAGGTAGCTGGGAGCTCCCTGAGCTCGAAGGCGGCGTGAAAACATGGCTTGAAGGGTACACTGGTGCATCAACTTATACATAGCTGTAACTACCTAGGTAATCAGAGCATATCACTCAGGCCCAATTCGCTCACCCACGCCTAACACCTATACATACAAGTTGAATTAAATGTGTAAATTTGGTGTGTGAGTTGGGTGTGTAGGTTTGGGTGTGAGCATGGGTATAGGTGTTAGGTATGGGTTCTGGGTGTATGGGTTCTGGGTGTATGGGTTTTGGGTGTATGGGTTTTGGGTGTATAGGTTTTGGGTGTATAGGTTTTAGGTGTATGGGTTTTGGGTGTATGATGTGGGTTCTGGGTGATGTGATGTACTGGTGTAGTACTCTCCGTTTTTATGGTGCGAGTCTCCAAGATCAAGAGACGGTCAGTCGAGGTCCTTGGCAAGACTAGACTTTGATGCCCATAAAGCATCCTTTTCATAGCATTTGATTGTCCGCAATTGGTATTTGGTTGGTCTTAACTTCCATAGTTGTGCGACTTACATGTCAAATGCCCCAAAAACGTGCCATTGAGAATGACTACAACAAGACTAGCTAGGAAATCCGAATCAGCTGACTACTGTACCACACCACTAGGTGAATATTCACAACTCCATAGGCTGACGAGAGAGTCTGACAGTATGATTCGCAGACTATTGCGCATCCAAATCCAACAAGGCAGACTCCGGCTCCCTGAGGCCACCTATGCCAGGTGCACTGCGTCGAACGTAACACACCTCGATGTCGTCGTCCAAGTTGGCCTGCACGCGATACGTAGTGATACCTTGACCCTCCCGTATCTCATCCTCCATCTCGAGGTAGTGATCAATCACCTCGCCCTCGATCATCCGGTTCACGCCGTTGATGACGCTCCGTGCTCCCAGCTGCTCCACATATTCGTCGTGGGCGATGATCCTGCAGACGGTGTAGTCCTTGGGGACCCGCAGGTCGATGTCACCGACGAACCGCTGCTTCTCCTCCTCGCGCGAGATCACCACTGGCTTCGCGAGCTCCTTGCCCAACTCGGTCAGGTACTTGTGGGCAACGGCGGCCTGCTCTGCCTGAGAGAAGGTCAGGAAGGGAACGAACTCGGTGATCCTTCCTGTCAGCGGCGCGCCAAACTGCGAGATGGATTCTGTGCGAAGGGTCTTGCAGAGGCCCTTGACGAGTTTCTCCGAGGCAGCTCGGCCCTCGGATTGAAAGAGAGCTGCTTCGTTGTTCTTGCAGAACTCGTGGATGGTGTCGTCAAAGGCATTGGTGGCTAGGATCCAGATTGCTTTGGAGCAGTCCACTGTCTGCCTGGCCTTCCTGTCTTCGTATTCACCTGGTCATCCCGTTAGTCAGATCAATATCCAAGGCAGCTGGGACTCAATCTTCCAAAGTCTGGGATCTTACCGTTCTGAAATGGAAGCAGCAGCGTCTGATGAACACCTGTGCTCGTCTTCTCAAACTCGTCCAGAAACACAATGCATCTCTTTCCAGCGTTGCGAGCCAGGAAGCTGTTCAGCGGCGAGCTATTCTCCCAGCCCTGGTACGGAGCCCGAGCGCCGAACATCTCCTTCTCATCGCTCTTGTTCGTACAGTCCACAATCTCCATCTCGAGGGAGATGAGCTCGCCAAGCCTCCGAGCGAGCTCTGTCTTGCCGTGACCAGAGGGGCCCGCAAAGACCATGACGAGGGGCGACTTGGAAGGCTTCGCCAGGTGACGAAGGAGTCTCTTGATGAGGAACTGTCCCGCTGGTGTCTGTCCGATGAGGAAATAGGGGACTCCCAGGAGGTTGTCGGCGTCCTTGTACCACGTCACCTGCTTTGCCCGGGGTCCATGAGTCCTGAGGATGCTGGCCATGTGCATGTAGTACCGCTGCCTGAAGTTGAGACGGGCAGTGATCATAGCTCGCACAGAAGGAGTACACCATGACATGTTGACCTGCGACAGCTCAGGCATCTCCTGGGTTGGGGGCCCCTCGGCAGTCAGGTCCCGCGTGAGCGGGAAGTAGAAAGCCTTCGGAAGGACTGCTGGGTTGGCACCAACGCTGAGGAGTGTGGCGACTAGATCAGTGGTGTCGTTTCTGAACGAGCCACCCAAGGCCACGGCGTAGGCGAGCAGTGGCACACCCTCAGACAACCCGGAGGAAGCTGTTGTGTTGATATCTCCGCCGTACTTGCACCAGAGCCTGATAAGCTCGGGGTTGCACGTCTCCGCCACGTAGAAGACAGCCGGGAAGCCCGCAACAGTTGCATTGATCTGGGCTCGAACGGCTTCGGGGCTGTAGAAAGCGAGGTAGTTTCGAACCCTGTCGCAGCTCTCGCCATGTTGGATGGCACCGACGAGCTCGTCAAGGAAGAATTGACCGCTTCCATCCTTGCCTCCGTTTGTGAGGGGCTTGGGAGGTGGGATTCGCGGAAGGCTGAAGTCCCACTCCTCAGTGTCGTCTTGTTGGTCTGATGATGAGGTCTCCGATGGAGGTGTAGGAGTTGCCGAGGTGCTGCCCGAAAGAGGCTGCTCGTCCTCAAGTACCTGGGGTTTCGATGGCGGTCGAGGCAAGGCGACGATGATCTTGTGGTACGATTGAATTGCCTTGTCGGGGTCGTTGTCGTTGCTTCGCAGGAGTGCTCGAGCACGCCCATTGCTGACGCCGAGGGTATCCGCGACAAGCTGCTCGGTGCCTGGAGGATCCATATTGATCCGATTGATGGTCTTTCGTATATTACCTAGATATGGAGAAGAGGCCGGGGTGGTCGCCGGATTTGCAGTGTTGTCGACGATCAGGAAGCATGGAGGGTTGTCTTAGGTCGTCTGGCGTCACGGCGAAGCATTTAAAAGAAAAGAGCAGCCTCATAACTGTGAGGACATTCACCCGTTTATCACAGTGAATGGAGTGGTTCTCTTATGTGACATCATGGGAGGGAGCAATGCAGCCAGCACTGGCGGTCGGCCTCCTGCATCTACCCCCGCCAGCTCGTTTGCAACAACAGGAAAAGAAGTAATTCCCTGCCGTTCATTCACCGCAAAATTCACTAACACTGATCTTTGCCAATCTAACATAAGCTCCAAATCCTCCCAGGTCTCACGGGATCACTTTACGATGACCTTGCGATTCAATCTGCTGCGTAGGAAGGTGCCAGTCAACCAATTGCCAAATTGCAATCACCCACTTCTGCATACCTCCTCGACAGTTCTCACAACTCGCATCATCTCAGTCTCTTGATTCATCAAGATGCCGCCGAACGCTGATGCTAGGCGCGATCGCCCGTCCACTGGCCAGAGTGGCAGCACGTCTGCGGCCTTCGCCTTCGCTTCGCAGCTACCTCAGCCTGCTCAGCAAACCGCGCCCAGAAACGGAGTAACCCTTCAAATGGAATCGAACACCAACTCCGCACCGGCGCAGCCAGGCAACCAATCCTCTGCGGCAGGTATACCAACAAAGGCAAAGGATGGTGAAGGCGCCCCTACCGCAGTAGGAGCAGTCGCAGACCAGATCGACCAGCTGGAGGACGAGGTGGTCCACTTCATGAACCTGTCGTTGGAGGAGAAAGAGAAGGCAGAGCTACTTTCTGGACGTCTTGAATCTGTGACGCAGGAGAAGGAGAATCTTGAGCGCCAGGTCGATGAGCTCGATCAAGACCTCAGCCGGGCTGATTTGCAGGCCCAGGATGACGGAACCTCTGCCACCGATGGAGGAGATACGATCTCAAGAGTACACTCCAAGATCATCAAGCTGAGGACCACAGCTCAGAAATTGGAGAGCGACTTGAACACTCTCGCCATGACCAGCGAGCAACACACCAAGACCATCGCCGAGTTGGAAGAGCAACTCCGCATCGCAAGAGAGCAGCTCACCCAGAAGACAGAGGAGGAAGAGCGCTTGCGCAAGGAACTGGAGCAGACCACGAAGGCTGCCCGATCTGAGAAACAAACCAATGAACAACTCCAGGGCAACATAAAGAAACTTGAGCAGGAGTGCAACACCCTCCGCATCTCGAACGCCTGGACCAACAAGAAATTGACAGAGGCTGAGCAGACTACAGACACTCTCAGTGATTTGGTCAAGCGAAAGGCCTCCGAGCTGGAAGGCGTGCGAGAGGCTGAGGCTTCCCAGGCTGAGACTATGCGTCAGGAGCTGGATCAAAAGCAGAAAATTATTGAGAGCCTGAGCGCCACACAGAGCGCCCTTGAGGCCAGATGTGAGGAGGCCGAGTCTGCCCTTCGAGAGCGGCCGAGAGTCAAGCACATACCGGTTTCTTACCAGCCAAGCGGCGCAGTCGAGGCTGCCCGATCACAGCGCAAGAGAGGCACAATTAAGCAGGCAATCCAAGAGCGCCAAACCATGAATCCAAGTGAAACAGTCGAAGACACCCGCTCCCAGCGCGAGAAGGAGAAGGACGCCTGGATAAATAAGCTCACTCAGGAGCTCCGGGGAAACCAACAACGCCGCGTCCGTGGAGTCGCCATCGCCATCGACCTCAGCGGAAGCGCAGCCGGCAGCCTCACGGAGGGGATCAAGCGCCTCTATCGGCATCTCCTCGGCCAGCTGCGGCGCTCCCCCTGCCAGACCTACGTCATGACGGTCGTCCACGGGCCAGGAGACACCGTCGCCGTCAAGTCCAACTTCGGCGACACCTGGTCCACACACGAGAGGGTGCTGGTGGCCCAGAAGGCCGGTGGCATGGAGCAGCACGTCGCGTGCCTCCAGAAGATCAAGGAGGTCGCGGTCAACACGGGACTGGTGCTGGACCTGCAGGTCGTCCTGCTTGGGGACAGCAACACAATGCCCGCTTCGCATGTCGGCTCGAAGGAGGTCTGTCATGACTTTTCCTGCAGCAACCCAACTGTTCATATCCACTCGGTCGCGGTGAAGACGGGCAGCGCAGAAGAGACGGAGAAGTACTGGAACAGCCTAGACGACTGGCAGCCGTGGAACTACGCGAGCGCCACAGGAGGCAACATGATGGTGTGGTGGCAGAACAGTCCGCTTCCCGACCTGAGTAACCTCGTGTACTGAGCGAGAATCTGAATCCTGGTGATACTAGGCACTCGGAGTTGCCGGAGAAAGGGAACATACCTGGGCATCACAGGGCCCTGTCGACACCGTGGCCACCGATAAGACGGGTGAAACTATTAGAAAGCTGTCTAAATGTCTCTTGATACTTCAAGCCTGGCTTGCAACCATGCATAGCCCAGACACGGCTAGACAAAGGGGGTTTCAGGTAACCACTTACAATTGCTAGGTAAAAAGAGCTGTACTGCTTCTTGAATTCAATAATGCAGCGGTAGACATGAGAGACTCGAGTTTGGACCTTCATGAATGCTCAACCAGGCGCGTATGTGACGCGAACCTGGCCAAGGCAAAGCACCAGGGGCGCGACCCCTAATTGAACTTTTTCGGTGAGGATTTGTTTTCTGACGAACCTATCCTGCCTAGTCAAAAGGCCACTAGGCTCGTCTGAACCTTGTACTTGTCGTCCAGAAACGGCCCAAGTGCCGGATAAGCATGGCCGGATACGCTCATTTCTGCTCAGCTTAATTTAAAAAAACAACCTTAAAAGGGCAGGTCTGCACAGAGCAGTCAAACACCCCTAATACTCAGAACTCGCCTGCATAAGCTTTCATCTCATACCGACAGGCCGAACTAGTCACATACGAGCAGTTGATGTCACCCCGGGGAGATTTTTGACCCACAGTACTATTGTGACGCTATCGATTCCGGTATCAAGACGAGAGAAGATCGTCCAAGGACAAGACGAAAAACAACATGCAACACGACGTCTTTGGTGAGACGAACAGCCGTCCCTCTTGTCACAGACGTCCCACGATCTCGGTGTCATTCGATCGTCTGATTCAACCCCGTCTCGCTTCTGCTTGGCCCAGGAGAGGGGTCTCAAGCCGTGTGGGGCCGCCTCGGCTCGCCACGAGCTGACGGAGCACTCGAACATGACGAGCTCGCCTCGAATGCTGCTTCACGGCCTCGGGTGCTCACGATCAATGAGTGCCAAGACCGCGTGGCATGCATGTGCGTGCCGTCTTATCATTCGACGTCGACCCCGGCGCCTCGACGCACCACCCTGTCGGTTGCCCTGGTGCTATCACTCGCCTCGGGCGGGCACGGTGACATAGTTCGCGCTATGACACCTTTGTTCCCTGTATTATACTGATTTTGAGACTTAAGAGGGGGCGGTTTCCAGCGTCGGAACGGGCAGCGATTGAGTCCACGTGCTGCGCCGCCAGGGTCAGGGCTCGAAGGCATGCTTTTCTCCTCTTGTTTCCTCTCGTCCGCAAGCCACGCACGCCACGATTTCATCGCCGTGTGGGACGTTGGTTTGTTTCGTCATGTGGGGAACGGTGGAGAGGAAACCTGGGAGAAGGGTGTGATAACGGCATCCCGAGAGGCGGCGATCTGCAAAGTCGGTCTATAAAACCAGACCAATTATAGGCCGTCCCCTGACTGCAACCCTTCCAAACGTAGCTCGCCTCTGCAAGCCACATCCCCACACGCATGTCGTTTCCCAGTCCGGAAGGGCATTGGCAGTTTGCAGGCTCCCGCCCAATCACCTCGACTGCCGCTTCCGCGGGGGGGGATCACAGAGTTTGGAGCCTCTCCTGTCACCGGTGGCCCAAAACGAGGGCTAGGCTCTGCAGGCTAGGCGGGCCCCACTGCTTTTGGGGCTTCCTCCACGCGAGGAGGAGCCGGGTTTAAGCTGTGCCAACGGCCGCGCTACACTATTTTGGGATTTTACGCCGCACGGCATATATGAGGATCGACTCCACATCCAGCAGTCCTCGCTTCCTTCACACGCCTGACCGTGCGGCCCAGGAGGGCGGCACAGAGGAAGGAATGAGGACAAGAGCCTGTTGGGGGAGGGAGAGGAGGAAGAGAAGAGAGATGCTGTGCCCGGTCTGCCGGTATGTCATGTGGGCGACCGGGGGACGAACGACAATGTTGCATCGGCTGTCCACCCTCGTCGGTTTGCTGCTCTTGGGTCGCCGTTGGGAATCTGGGCCCTGATCTGAGGTGGCCCTAGTGTGCCTTTGCGGATCGATCTGCAAAGAATCCCAATTGATCTGTACGATGAATAAAAGCGAGCACGGCCGGCTCTCTAGCCCGTCCGCCTTGTGGAACCTGAGATCTGCTCTGGTCTTTTCTCTTTCCCTTCTCTGATCTACACTCTCATTGCGTTTCATTTTGGAGCGCACCCCATTTTTTTTTATCATGGCCTCGTCAGGCCAGTTGTCGCCAGAGATGGCGGCCGAGAACAAAGGCCCTGCGATCCTGGCTGCGTGCTACACTGTCGAGGCCATCGCCAGCTTCTTCGTTATCGCCCGCCTGTTCGTGCGCGGCCGGATGATGGGCAAGTGGCAGCTCGACGACTGGCTTATAATTATCTCTATGGTTTGTGGCCCTCAGCTACTGTCGTGCTCTTGAGTCCACCCGGATCACATTGACTGATACCAATATCTGATTTAGATATTCGGCTGGATCGCCGTCGCCTTCACAACTGCTGCCGTCGCCACCGGGAGTGGCAAGCACTTCGAGGTGCTGACGGAGAGCCAACATTCTAAAGCTATATTTTGGACCGTCATGGGCTTCGGCCCTGGCGTCATGTCCTTCGGCATACCAAAGCTTGCCGTCGTCGCCTTTCTCACCCATATAATGAACCCGAGCAGGATCCATCGTATTGTCTTGTGGGGGATGGCATCGCTATGCGTATTTAATTTGTTCCTTTGTGTTGTCTTTCATTTCGCCCAATGCACGCCGGCAGCGTCGCAATGGGACTTCTCACTCGAGAGGAAGTGTTGGAGTCCATGGATCTTGATATGGTGGGCCACATGGTCTGGCTGTGAGTCGCGATGCCATTCTCGGGCTCTCGTGGAATGCTAGGTCACTTACTCTTTGAGACAGATTTCTCTGCTTTCCTCGATTTATACCTGGCTGTGTACCCATCGATCGTTCTTTACAAACTCCAAATGAACCGCAAGAAGAAGGTCGCCCTCTGTGGTGCTCTGGGGATCGGCTCAATGTTCGTGTCCCGGATGGACCCAGTTGCTGCCATGATGCTAACACACTGCCCAGATCCACCATCGTCGCGGTATACAAAACAACCAGGCTACCCTCGTTAGCAAGCGGCGACTTCACCTACTCAACATCCGACCTCGTCGTCTTCACCATCGCCGAGGGCGGCACGATCATTATAGCAGCCTGCATCCCGGTCCTCCAGCCCCTCCTCGAGATGCTCACGGGCAAGCGCGGCTGGCTGAGCAGCGACAGGACGTCGGGTGGCCGCCCCTACCACCAGCAGCAGTACGGCGGCCGCGGAGGGCAGAGCTACCTGGCCGAGAAGTCGGTGCGGTCCGAATTCGAGCCGCGGCGCACGCAGCGGCGCCTAGATGACGATGACGACCTGCTCATGACGAGTATGGAGATCGAGAGGCCGCAGGGGAAGGACGGGTTCTGGACGGCGGGCCAGCCGCCCGTGCCGCGGAGGGCGGCGCTGCCGAGCACGCCGTCGCGGGCGTCTTCGAGGACGAGCATCCGGGCCCATCCGAAGGCGGCGAGTGCTGCACGTGGAATTTTCAGCCGGCCTCGCAGGAGTGAGGACACGACGGCTGTCCCGCCGGTCATTACGAAGACGCACAGTATCAGGGTCGAGTATGAGCCCTACACGGGCAAGTCAGGGTCGTGGCCTCTTCCACAGGATTCGTTTCCGATGGGCGATGATGCAAGTCGTGCTGGTTCGAATGCTGGTCTTGTCAACCAGCGCTCATTTTCTTTAAGCAGCGTCAGATCGGAGGGTGCCTGGCGAGGTTCATAGTCCTCAGGACACGACTGAAGTCATCAGTCCCGAGTAGCTGCAGCGATTAATTGTACAACACATTACCAAGCATCTTGTTTATCGTTGGGGTAGTCACTTCTACTGCCCATCAATGGGTCTTTGGATGTGTTCTGATGTTACGTCGAATTTTCACCGGGTATGAACACCAGTCTGGGCTCTGTATACTCTCAAACCTGGGCGTAGTAGGCTGTCCATCCACCAATAACCATGAGAACGGATATTCACGCCCGCCAAAACGGATGGTACACCCATACATCACTCACGCCAGAGCTAAAGCCCATTAGAACACATCACCCAGGCCTATTCGCACACGCACCCAACACCCAATACCTAATTTATAGAAGTATTGGGTATGTATGTGTTGGGTGTAAGGGTATTGGGTGTATAGGTGTATGGGTGTATGGGTGTTGGGTATGTGGGTGTTGGGTATTGGGTATTGGGTATATGGGTATTAGGTGTGTGGGTGTTGGGTGCGATACTATGTGTGGTGTGTCAAATAGGGCTGGTGATATGTACGGGTGTCGAAGAGGATATATGCACTGTGAACAGTGCGAAGAAAATGGGGGATTCGGGGTGTCGTCGAAAGCAGGAACCGAAAGCGGCTGTACCGGTTCTTGAGAGACCGGATCTACTCGTACCTTCAGCGGAACCTGAACGCCGAAGTCTCGGAACGGATTGAAGCATCTATCGAAAGGGATCTCAACCTTTTGGGCCCTGCAGCCCTTCACCTAATCGTCGACCAGAATGATGTCTTGAGCGCCGCTCGAAAATTTGGACAGGGAGCTAGCGTTGGGAGTCACTGTGTGCCCTCCGTTTTTACGGGTGCGAATATCGGTTCTCATAATCATTGGGCGAAAGCCTTCCATTTAGACATTAGAGTATGTTGAGTGTCCATGTTTGACACAATCACGTTTCATACTTCTTCTCAACCGGGTATCTGTATGCCAACTCAATAATCCAAACAGCCTTTTCCAAGCCGAAACGCCTGTTGCAACCATCACGCGCTCTCAAACATCTTCATTGCTGCTCAAGCATGGATAGCCTGCTGCACGTGCGGGTAGACCTGGACCATCTGGTGATAGAGGTCTCCATGGTCACGTATCATGACCTCTGGGTCCCAGGCTGACGCCACAAATATCGTGTCGATACCACTGGACAGCGGGGTGGTAAAGATGTTGCAGATCTGCAGACCGATGAGGAATGCGAAGGCAACGATGACCACCGTATATTGGCCGTTTGAGTTGTAGGCCGGGTCTGTGAACTCCAGGTACAAGAAAGCGAGCAGGGCGGTGGCGAAACCGATGAATGTGGCACCAAAGGAGAAGACAGGTCCAATAAGGCACTCGTTGACGAGTGCATCAATACCGCGATCCTTGATCATCCTATAAAACCACAAAGGTTAGTCATCTGGCAACAGTCAGAGTGTCATGATTGAGGGGTAAGACATACTTCCAGGTATCCTTGGCTGACTGGAAGTAAGAACGGCCGTAAAGGGCAATGTGCGAGAAAGCGTATCGGTTGACGAATTCGATGACCCATTGGAGGATGGAGATGAGGCAGCTGAGAACACAGAAGAAGATGTAGGCGATCATGTCTCCTGACTGTCCGCTCTGGTCACGCGCCGTCTGGGCCAACATCCTGAGGAAATTGACAATGGCAACGATGAGGCTGCCCAGGCTGATAGATCCAAAGCTGTAGGTCAAAGACCGCTTCAGTGCGCCGCGTGTGACTCCGGTGGGGTACGCGCGCGAGTTGAAGTACCAGGATCCATAGATACCGGAGACGGTGGTGTGGATCGTGTTCTTGAGCCATTCAGAGAACCAGTATGAGCAGAACGTGATGAACACTATGAGGCCGGTAACTTTGGCATAGCTGCAGCCACCTGCACCAGTGCTACATGCCGGATTGTCATTGCTGGGCGAAAATTTGACATAGACAGCCGTGAAAGTGACGGCGAACCAGGCTGCAAAGGCGGCACCGATGAGACCCCCGACAAAGCTGACCATGTAGACGTGGCCGTGGTGGTTGGCGACGTTGATGGCGGTACGCAGCATGAGCGCGCTGAAAGGTATGCGCGGGATCCACGAGATGAAGGCGAAGATGAGGAAGACCACAAAGATGAGGAACACAATGCCTCCCGCGTAGTACTTCCTGTAGAGCATATATATAGCAGTCCCTAGGCCCCAGACGATGTTCAAGATGCCGGTCGCCCATATGAGCTGCTTGGGGAAGGTTCGGGCGAGGAGAACGTAGCCGTAGCTGAAGACGATGGCGATGCAGAGGCAGAAGACGAACAGCAACAGAGTGTTGGTGTTGATGCTGATGTCGCGGCTGTTGCCATTATAGATTCCGGTGCCGTTGGAGCTTCGCGTGGCAGCTATGGTGGGGGCGAGATCAGATGTCAGTCGGCTGTGAGGATCTAGGGAAACTGTGCAGGACGTGAAGTGATATTACCGTAGCCCTGAATCGCGATGCCAGACACGACCACGTAGCCAGCCATGGTGAGCACGAAAAGGATGCCGGCCCAGATGTCATTGTACTTGGGCTGCTCGATCTTGAAGGCCTGCTCGAAGGGGATCTTCTCGTTGCCATAGCCGCCATTGTCGGGTGGAGGAGGTGGCGCCTGGGAGTAGCCATACTGCTGCTCTTGAGGGGGAGGCGGACCATATCCCTGGGGAGGATATTGCTGCTGCTGACCATACTCCTGAGGCGGATATCCCTGGGGAGGGGGATACCCTTGGGGTGGATACCCTTGCTGCTGTTGCATGATGATGATGCTGTTGATCAACTAATGGACCGGTGTGGTTGATGCGATACTGTGGGATTGATCTTCTCAAGCGCCTGCGTCGTGGCGATGCCCTGAGGTCGTGAAGTAACGGATGGTGTTGTGGAAATGGATGGTTTCCGGGGTGGAATGTGTTTGTTTTGTTCTGGCGCGGACGGCTACGGTGGGGAGATTTGGTGTGACCTCATCTAAAACAGCTGGGAGGGAACCACAGCTCACAAGTGCGTGCAAGAGCGGACGAAGCAGAGGGCCTCAGACTCATGGATAAACGGCAGGTGGGATGTGATGAGAATCGACAGGGATAAGCTGCCGGGAGTCCACCGAACTTTGTTTTTAGCGACTCGCTAAGGCTGAAACGGGTCTGGCGGGGAGTGGCCTTAGCTTCTGGTACAATCCTCGACCTCGTCGGCCAACCAACTTGTCTTTGCCAGCTGGACTTCGATTGTTGGCAAGGCAGGATGGCAGACAGGAAGAGGAGTGGGTTGTGGATACCAAGCTGACAGAACGATGGCACTCGGAAGAAGGTGCCGTCTTGGTGACATGTTTTGTGGGCGGCTGAGACTGGGCGATTCGACGTGCCACGCCTGCCAATGCCCATCGGTGGGCCTCCAGGCCTTCCCAAGCAGGGAGGCGAGCTCAGGGGGTGGGCTCCGGAAATGAGGGGTCGGTGTAGGCACAGAGAAAGCTTGAGTCCCAGGCACAAAAGCACTAGACACTATCAGAGTTTGGTCATGGCCTGGCTTGCGGGTGCCATTGGACAATGGCCGCTAGGTCTAGGTCTGATGCTGTCTCTAGTTGGCCTTGATGAAAGATTCCTTCATGTCGAATCCATGCAGGCCAAAGCTTTTGGGCTCGTGCTTTCATGACCATCCTTGCTAGCAGGACCCTGGACAAGCTGAGCCAATTTGTGCCTCATGGCTCCCTCTTTCATGTGCCATCGATCCCACGTCCAACAACAGAGCCCATATCGACAAAATGGTCCGCCGATATGGCTGGTAGATGTTGCATGCCACACTTCCGTCCCGCAACGTGGTCTGGCGGCCTCTTCAAAAGAGGCCACAAGAGGCTTCAGGTTCTGCCCACGGTAGGCTGCAGACCTTTCCCGTTCCTCAGAATGACCCAGGAACCATACCTGGGGATAATGGTGCTGATGCCAGTGTTTTGGTTCCAAAGTGGTATAGCCCCTGTCGCTCAAGCAGATTCCGCTGTGTTATTACCATGCTCACGACCATTTCGTATATCATTTGTGCAAGCTCTTGGGCAGACCAACTTTGGGTGCGGTCATATAGCACGCTGTCCATCACTGAAATAAATTACTTCGGCTGACGACATCACATCCATTACGAGGCTCCCCCAACTCGTGCAGCAGCAACGCCATCTGACACCTCACCCATCCTTGCTGGATCACAGTTTACTCTTCTCCTCGGGGGACTTCACCTCGACAAGCAGTTTTCCTACTGAAGTTAGCTTCCACACAGGCCTGCAACTGAGAAAGGACGGCGCCTTACCTGTGTTTCCTCCCTTGAAGAGGTCCACCAACGCTTGCTCGGCTACCTTGAGGCCTCCCTTCACCACAGTCTCTTGCCTCTTGAGCTTTCCCTCGGCAAGCCACTGCGCCAGCTGCTTCCGAGCTGCTGGGTATTCCTTGACAAAGTCGAACACGATGAAGCCCTCCATGCGTATTCTCTGCGTGATGACTTTGGATATTTGCTGAGCCGCATGTTAGTACCGAGACGGAATACAATCCGGCGATCGATGCTTTGACGTACCCGTGGTCCCTTTGGGTCCTTCGAGTTGTACTGTGAAATAGCACCACACATGACAAACCGCGCATTCTTGTTCGCCCTGTTCAGGGCCATGTCCAGAATGTCTCCGCCAACTACACGTCGAATCATTAGCCAAGCTCAGCCGAACCAACTAGATCAAGTGGCCAAAACCACCTGCCAGGTGTAGACTCACCATTGTCAAAGTAGACATCAATATACTTTGGCGTCGCCTCCTTGAACTTCTTTCTGAAGTCAGGATCCTTATAGTTCAGGCACACGTCAAACCCGAGCTCCTTCTCCAGCCACGCACACTTCGCATCGGAGCCCGCCAGACCGACAACCCGCGCCCCGGCAATCTTAGCCATCTGCGCAGCAACACTTCCCGTCGCCCCCGCCGCGCCAGAGACGACCACCGTCTCCCCTGGCTTAGCCTTCCCGATCGTAGTCATGCCGAAGTAAGCCGTGAGGCCCGTCATGCCCAGCACGCCCTGGAGGTCCGTCACCTTGCCGTTCGGCGGCAGTGGGATATCAGAGGCCGTCTCAAACTCCTTGGGCCCCGCGATGGCAACCTCGCGCCACCCCGTGGACGCGGTGACGAGCCCGCCCTCGGCCACGCGCGGCGACCGGGACGCGAGCACGCGCGCGACCGCCGACCCGCGCATCACCTCGCCGATCTGCACGGGGGGCACGTAGCTGCGCACGTCGTCGAGCCAGCCGCGCATCGCCGGGTCGAGCGACAGGTACAGCGTCTCGACGAGGATCTCGCCGTCCTTCAGGTCCTCCGCCCGCGGCGCCGGGCCCTGCTTCTGGTGGAAGGTCTTGCCTGGCACGATGTCGCCCTTGGGGCGCTCGGCCAGGACGACTGAGGTGTTTGTGCGGCTCATGATGGCGGGTGTTGTTGTGAACGAGAAGATGCAACTTGAGCTGGACGGATCGACGGGCTGTCTATAGAAAGGTACAGTAGTTGTTGTGTAGCATGACGTTGACCTCGGGTCAGTCAAAAGGGCAGGGGGGAAACGTGTGGCAGCCCGCAGCCAAGACTCTGGGAGCCGAGGTACTCGGTGGATCGCCCCTCCGGGATCCGACCTCTAATCGGGGATGATGATTAATCGCGGGGATCATTAACTTTCAACTCAATTTTCGGCATCCGCTGTCCTTGCTGCAGACAGGATCAGATTCTGTAGTAGCACCTCTCGTGTCTCAAAATCTATTGGATCAATTTGGTCATTGCTTTGGAAGGAGTGGGTGACCGTACACCAAATTACCATCCAGTTGGACGCTGATGCCAACGTTTCGACTTTGGCCGGCCCAGTTGGGCATCCGAATAACCTATACATGATTGACACAGCAGCTTCTGTGCAGATACATGGGAAAGGAGAAAGCCAGTGATTCAATTCTTTGGAATTTAGGCTCATTGTACATCATTTTTATACACCACCTTGAAGCTTTGGAATCACCCTGCAGTGTTGTCCCCTACGAGAGTGCTACGACGAAGGGCTTTTTTCATTCTCCGTCATTCTCAATGGCATATTTTGGGGGCATTTGAAATGTAAGTCGCACGATTATGGAAGTTGAGACCAACCGAATATCAATTGGGGACAATCAAATGCTATGAAAAGGATGCCTAATTGGGCCCTAAAATCAAGTCTCGCCAAGGACCTCGACTCCCTGACTGTCTCTTGATCTTGGATGGCTCCTTGAAGCGAGAACAACCGGCAACGTGATATTGAGTAAGAACTTCGGGCGGATCTGAGAAGCAAAGGAGTCTATTCAAATCCAATACCAAGGCTTCTCGTTTCCGTTTCTCTTGCCACATCCCTTAGCAATGTTTTCCTACTAGCGTCCCGAGTGCATGGTTTGCGAACGCAGGGCTGTCAAGATGATGCTAGTATTGAGCCGTCAGCCTTACGGATCTTCACACAGGATTGTCTCATGTATTTCTGCATTGTAGCAAGCCCTCGAGCAGAACCACCCAGGGTAGTTGTCCCAGAAGTTCAAGGATGTCGGGGTCCAGACGAAGGCGTCACCGCCGATATTCGACCCATCGTAGTCGAAGATTGGATTCTGGCAACGCTGGCAGTTGGTCGCAAGTGTTCCGCGTGATTCGACCCTTTGCATTTCAGGACAGCCGAGGAGAGCTTTCACGTATTGCGCGGCAAACTCAGGCACCTCGTCAAGGAGGCTGATGAAGGAGCCGTGGTCCTTGGCGAACGGGGAGATGCCGACACAGAGGCTGATAAGGTCCAGTCGAACAGGGCTGACAGCTCTGTCGTGGCGCCAGGCCGCTCGGATGCCTGCCTCCAGATCAGGCAAGAAATCGATTCTCTTGAGCATCGTGGACGCGCGGCGAGTTTTGAGGAGAAGGGTTCTGCAGCGTCTCTGCAGCTGAGTGAGAACAGATTTTCTCAGATCTTGTATGCGGAAGAAGTCGCCAATGCCCCAAAGAAGTGCGCAGGTCTCTAGGAATGATTTGCTCGGGATGGCCTTTCTAGCATGCTCGACGTCAATTCCTGCATACGAATTATTTGTTAGGACAGCTTGGTTGGATAAACGAAGTGTGACCGATGGTGATGGTCCAGTATGTCCTCACGCGATCTGTATATGTACTGGAGTAACCAGGAAACTTCGAACGGCTCGAAGTTTTCGATGGTGATCTTTGACTCAACCGCTTCCTTCAGCAAGACACAGATGATCCGCAATTAGCTTTGAACCTCGGAGACACTTCGGTCGACTTCTCTTGTCCCGTCCGTACCTTGAAGCCGTTACTGGATGAGAAGGCGGTGGCGAAGTAGGGGCACCGGCTGAGGATGACTTTGTGTGTCGCCCATGTCTGATCTTTACTGGTCACAGTGCAGTCGGCGAAGAATCCTGTCTCAAGCATCCTGATAACAAAAGTCAGTCCAGTGCCACTGGGAGAGATCAGCCAGGTGCGATGCAAACTGGATATCATCCTTCACTTTGGAGACCGAAAACTTGGGTTTGGCTGGTTGAACAGGTTTCTCAATTTTCTTGATGTCGGCTGGAATTAGCCAAAAGGCTTTTCCCCATGAGTCAAATGTCGGCATCTTCAGTTCAGAGTTTCCGATAGAGGCAGGTCAAGGAGATGGACTTTATGGTGGGAAGTGGCATGGAATACTCTAACAATTCGTTCTCAAACAAGCCGAAACCTCCCCGTTATGTATTTGGCAAGCCGATGTCAGCCTGACACGCCGAAAAAATTGTAGGGAAACTGGCCCGGATTCGGGGCCTAACTCTCCGCTTTCACAGGTGAACAGAAGTGTAGTCTGGAGGAGACTTGTAGGCAGCTACAATAGAAGCGTCGGTCGCTATGAAAGCCAATAAAGGGGGGAGTCTTTGGCTTCGACATGTTTCATGGAAGAAAAACGCCTTTTGTCGATTCCTAGAATGGAGGCGTGTCTAAATCATGGCTACGAGTTGAACTGCAAACGTCCAATAGTTTCTGTTCTCTTACCTCAGGCTAATTTGCAACCTCGGCCATACGTGTCGATCTCAAATGGCATATGTAGAATTACCGAGATATAACCATTATACGTTACAACGCCACCCCCACAGGCAGTGCCACGACCTGCTCGTTCGTCAGGTACCCACAACCCGCCACGGTTGCTGCCGCGTTCCCACCAGCGGCAGCCTGGTTCTCAGTGAGACACAGCCCCGACGCGCCATTGATCAGGTTGCCCGAAACGAAGTAGTCCCATCTGTTCTCCGTCCCGGCGGCACATCCCGACTCCCGAGACGCAAGCTGGCCATTTGTGTCGGCAGTCAAGCATTTCTTGGTGCTGAGCAGGCTGCTGACGTGCCCATCCGGCTTGACCCTCCAGACCTGCGCGTCCGTTCCGCTACAATTGGACCATGCGATAGCCTCAGAGCTCGAGTCGGTCAAGCAATGGAGCGAGAAGGTGTTGAAGATGAGCCCGGTTGGGATGGTGCGAATGCTGCTTCCAGCCGAGGGATTTGAAAGACGGAAGACTGCCGTACCGTGAGATGGAACGGATGCCTTGATGCCGCCTGCCTCGAGGGGTACCGATGTCGTTTGGTTCGTCCACAGGTCCTTGATGTTGATTGAAGACGGTGTGGGTAGTTCATCAGGGAAGATACCCATCCGAGCCCATGACACTTCTATATCCCCGGAGATGTTGCCGCGATTCAGCACCGTGACCAACCGATCCCCGTTGTACAAGCTCTTCGTGAGCACGTCCCAGGTCCCATCCTGACTAACCAAAGTTGCCTGTTGCACCAAGGGGTCCTGATCCACGGCGATTAAGTCCCTGTTCGTAAGGTACTCGACCTCGACGTCCGTGATATTCAGTAAGTCCGTACTGAGGATCAAGGGCGCCGAGAGGCTGCACCACAGGGCAAAGTGGCTCCTCTTCTCAGTCAGGGTGTAGTCGAAATGGTCCACATTGAGGAAGTCTGGGTCGTTGAAGTAGCCAGGCCGCTGGAACCTCGCCAGCCTGACCTCCTGCCCGTAGTTGAACATCACAGAGTCCCAGCCCGTGATATCTGGCCAGTAATTTGTGCTATTCCAAACCAGCGAGTCTCTCGAGTGCCTCGCGAGCTCGCCGTACTGCGGCACCCACTCCATCACCGCGTACCAGCTGCTGAGGTTGCTGGCTTCAGCGAAGTACGCCGGTGCCGATTCCGAGAAGATCATCTGCTTTGGCCACATCGAGGCCAGGATATCGTGCCACTTCCCGTACACCCTCCTGTACGTCCCTTCCGTGGTGTCTGGCATGTTGCAGCCATCCAGTTTCAGGTACTCGAAGCCCCAGTTCACGAAGTCGTGCGCATCGATCTCCTCGTATCCATAAGCGCCGGGGTAGCCAGCACAGGACTTGAGCCCCGCGTCGGTGTAGATGCCTGGGATGAAGCCCTTGGATTTAATGAAGTCCGTGAGCCACGGCAGACCGCGGGGGAACTTGGCCTCGTCCCAGGCCATCGAGCCGTTCGGCAGGCGTTCCATGAGGGACCACTCGTCGTCGAGGTTCAGGCGGTTGTAGCCTGCTGTCAGGAGACCTCTGGAGACCATGGCCTCTGCCGTATCGACAAAGAGGGACTCATTCAGCCCGCCCATATACCTGGCCCAGTTGTTGAACCCCATCGGCGGCAAGGGGGAGAGCACGCCAGGTGGGTTGAAGCCCGCTGCAGCAGGGCCCGCGAGTAGGAGCTGGGCCATTGCGAGGAGCATCATGGATTTGCTTGAATTTCCTGGGGCTGGGTCTGTCTGTCCGAGTCTATGGCGTGGTGACAGAGTCATGAGCGAGAGACAGCGGACAGGACCGAGAGCTCCCTTGGAAGCACCTGAGTGGGAGGGCAGTAGTAGCCCGGCCTCCATGGCACGCAAAGCCACAGATGCAGCATGTTGAGATTATCCCCGTTCGTCTGGTCTAGCCATATTGCTCATCTGGCGCCAGACTAGCTGCGCACTTTTGGAGCCGTAGTATGCATATATTGAATGCACACATGCGCCCCATCGGAGTTCAGTGGTCGCCAGGCTGCAATGGAGGGGGTCCGAGATGGCCTGCAGAGCGGGGTCGACATCGTATCCGGCCGCACCGGGCCTGACAGTTCCCGGTGTATCGGGCCACCGGCGCGTCTGACGGTTTGCAGCAGCAACGTGCACCGAGGAAAGTTTGTAACGTTTCATGCATTTTGCTGGATACGTGATGCGATGCTGTCGTGATGACTGACTGCAGTGGTCGTGGGTTCAACGTTGCTGGCTGAGCCGCTGCGAGTTCCCAGAGCGAGGGTTCCCATTTCAAAACCCCGACAGGCGCGGGTCAAACCCGGCTTTGTTTCTGAGAAGGGGGGGTTCCCTGTCTCAACTCTACGCCGACCTCACACAAGCTGACCTCACTCAACGACCAACGCCAAGGCATATTTAAATCCTTAGGCTCACCCCGTTCGACCCAAGAGCAGCCTTGGAATCACAACATCAACAAAGACTGGATATCTCTCACAATGGCTGCTGATTCCCTCCTCGAACGTCTCAACCGCGACGGCTTCGTCGTCATCCCATCGGCCATCACACCCGACCAGCTCACCAAGCTGCGCGATGCCACCGCCGAAGTGGCATCACTAGCCCGGGGAGGAAAGTGGCCTTCCGTCCGCACACTCCCCAAGCAGTTCCCACCCTGGCCCAAGAACAGCCCAGAGGTAGCAAAGGGTGGCATATGGGGCGTCCAGGGCATGATGCACCCCGACCTGCCCAACAGCTCCACGTTCGTGCAGGTCTACTTCAGCGACGCCATCGTCAACCCGACCAAGGAGCTGCTCCAGTGCGGCGACGACGAGCTGGTCATGGAGCTGTTCAACCTGCTTGTGCGGCCGGACAGTGACTTCGAGCTGCGGTGGCACCGCGACGACATCCCCGCCACCGCCACGCCCGAGGAGGAGCTGAACAGGCTGAACAAGCCCGCCTTCTCGGCGCAGTGGAACCTGGCGCTGTACGACGATGCTAGCCTAATCGCGGTCCCGGGCAGCCACACGAGGGCGAGGACGGAGTTTGAGAGGAACGCCGACCCGTTTGAGAAGGAGATCCCTGGACAGATGAGCGTTGAGCTCAAGGCTGGCGATGTGGTGTTCTACAATAACAACATCCTGCATCGAGGGGTGTACAGCTCCGAAAAGGAGAGGATGACGCTGCATGGGAGCGCTGGTCACGTCGACGGCTCGGCGTTGAGGGCGAGGAACGTGCTTCAGCATGGGCTGAGGGACTGGATAGATCGGGTCGATTTCAGCGGGTTGGATGAAAAGACGCTCAAGCGGGCTCAGAAGATGAAGGCCAGTCTTGTCAAACTGGGGCAGGAGGCCGGTGATGTTGGTTACTCGTTAGACGGGTGATTAGGTAGCTTCGTGGCAGGAATAGGCATTCGCACAGGCGGTCAGAAGCATCAACGTGGGAAATCTGGCTTTGCTTCACCGTCTCCCCCCTTTTTGTGTCAAGGCAGCAGAAGTCTGAACCTGAGCCTCGCAGGCTTTGACAATGACGATTTCGGTTTTACTGGTGGCTCCAAGCAGCTGCTCACTTGTGGCATTCCAGAGTTTGATGTTAACTTTCCAATTCGAATCAGCAAACAGGGCCCGTTTGCAACTGCACACGGTAAGTCCTCCCAAGCCCGCAACGCATTAGCTGGCTGTGCCCCACCCAACGAACGTTTTGACTTTGCAGCTATCGTTAATGCTGTTTCTGCTCAAGACAAGTTTTTATTGAAATGAGCTTCCCATTCTCAAACCGATCTCCCCACCTAGGCCTTCCACCACTCTGGTCACTTCCTGAGCGGAATTTCACTAGAAGCCTGACCATGGCCCATTCAGTGACTATGGCTACTCCTTCGCAAGTTTCAGACACGCCTGCGACGTCTACAACGTCTTACCGACCGGCGACTACCCCAGACTCATCGGCTTCAAAAGCTGACAAGGTCAAAATCGTCGAGGCAGTTGTGAACAAAGCACATCTAGCCTCCGACCTGAGGTAAGTTATTGCCAATTGTCCGCGTTAGCCTATCAAGCTCTGACCCGTGACCACAAGTATGCTGTACAATGGCTCCTTTTCCGATTTCACTGTCATCTGTGGCAAGCAGGAGTGGAAGGTGCACAGAGTGATTCTGAGCCGCTGCTCCTACTTCAGACCCATTGTTTCTGAGCGAAGTGCCTTCAAGGTGAGGCATCCTGCATGTGTCGATTGAAATTACCGATGAAGGCTCTTGCTGAACCACCCTCTCCTATTCACAGGAATCTCTTGAGTCAAAAATCACAATCCATGGATTCGAGCCACTTGAGATTGATTGGCTGCTGAGGTACATCTACAGCCTGCGTAAGTTTCTATCCGAAGGGGGAGGCCAGGAGGCTAGGAGGACAAAAAGGGGAGTCTTATCATCGCTCCACGCTTGCTAACATGTGTCATTTTCGTCAGAGCTCGATGTCGATGAAATCCAGGAAAGCAGTCCACACAATTCATTCTTGGAAACCTGTGTCCTTCTATGGAGTATCGGGGATTTTTTCTGCCTTCCAGATGTCTGCCAGCAAGTCCTGCCTCTGCTGGTCACCCGATGCAAGAAGCTCTTCGTCGACTCCCGGTCTATCGATGCCACAATCAATGAAATCAGCTTCTTGCCAGATCTCGAAGCTGGCATTCGCGCAGCCTGGCGAGCTGATCGAGCTGCTGGGCCGCCGCGCAAACAACTTATGACTGTATGCAGCGGCCTTCACCCGGTCCTACGAGATCAGAAAACATTCATCAGCCTACTCGAAGAGACTCCCGACTTCGCCACCGACTTTTTAAAAGCTCTTCTTGGATGTGCTGACATGCAGATGATCATCGACCGACAGCCACGCCCCGTGTGTGTCCAATGCAAATCGTCCGTGCTTGACACAAAGCAGGGGGAGAGCACAAGATTCCTCAAGGGAGCTTTTATTTTGACGTCGATTTCGCTGAGCATCTACGGTGGATACCGAAATTTCTACTGCTCCAAAGCATGCTACAACAAAGACTCGTGCAGCTCTTACAAGTACCCGGAGAAGCCTGAGTAGGCACGAGCTACGTACACTGGTAGCAGTATGCCCTGGTCTTGCAGAGATTTGCTATTCGGGATCGAATTGTCCAGTATGAATCCTACGATATTATTCATGCGAGGTGGAGCGGTGGATCGGACTTGCGGATATCTCCAGTGGTGCTCAAGTGAAGGTTGAATCAAAAAGCACATGATGAAGCTTAGTTATGTGTGTTTGCAGGTAAAATGTCATAGTATGGATCCTCCGATAATTCCCAGAGCGCTGCCTACAGTGAACGTCCAAGAGTATTCATTAGGTGTGTGAGTTGATAATTGGTGTTGGGCGTGGGTGTTGGGTCAGTGTTGGCAAAGTAGGGGTGTACGCTTTGTTTTTGCGGGTGCGAATATCCGTTCTCTTTCTGAATTTCCCAGCTTGTCTGTTCCTCTATAACTTCCCGCTCTCCCCGTAATCAAGCAGCTCACTCTGCTTGTCGACTCCCTTCCATTTCCTCACGCCGTCTCCGTCGAACACGCCCTCATCCACAACCCGACCACCCCAGCAGATGTGGTCCCCGATTTTGAAAGCATCCTTGCCCCTCTGAGAGTGTATGCCCTTGAGGAGCTCCGGGAACAGCATGATCATCCGCCTGCCTTCGTCCATTATGGGTGTATGGCACGTCTCGCAGTAGACCTTGCAGGGCAAATCGTGGAGAGGCCGTCGCAGCGAGGGGGAATAGAAGTTCAATCCCTGGGCGCCATTGAGAAAGCGGAAGTCGGACTTGTGGAAGATCGCTGCCCACTGGAATGGGGCCTGTGACGACATATTAGCAGCCCGTCGTGTCTCGCAGAAGACATCAAGCCATCCTCCCATCACTCACAGCGTGCATTCTCTGGCAGTCGACGCAGTGACAGTATTTCGAAGATAGTGGTTTCTCCCTACTCAACATGTAGTTGATGTTCCCACAGTGGCATGATCCCTCCCATTCTGCCGTAAAGTCGTCATCGTCTGAGGGCTTTTGATATGGGTGCGCGGTTCTCCAAGCAATGTCTTCTTCCTCCACGGCATCCTCTCCATGCACAGTGCTCCTCAGTTCTGGATCGGTCGGCGAGGACATGACAATCAGTGATTTCGAGCTGATGGGGAACTGTGGCGAACTCAATTGTGATGACGGCAGGACCTCGGGATTGAGATCTTGTGGGCAATGTTTTTGTACGTCTGGGCCGATGACGTCAAGTTGTGACCACCCAGCAGACAGCAGAGAGCGGAAGAGTGACAATCGATTTGCAGAGAGCAATGCAAATGTGGCCATGAGCTATGCGAATCTTTTGGCAGAGCGCACACACAGTTGCTTACTGGGCGTCTGTATAGAACAGAATCATGTGGGTGCTGCTTTGCCTGGTTCCTTACGTCACACAGACGGATGCCACTGAACGGACCTGCGTCCTGAAGATGATGGAGTGCAATTGCGGAAGGCACGACATAGGAGTGCTGATACAAGAATTTTTAGGCAGACAGGGTCATGACTCCAATCTCTCTCCCCTTCGTGGGCACCCTTCAAGTTTCCTCCCACCTTCAACTCCATCCTCGAGCGCCTCGTCTATCAAGTTTGCGACAGTGCGTATCATCCTCAACTCTCGACGAGCATATTGGTCGCTCTGGGCGAGGACCATCTATTCCCAATTGAGATCCAGCCTCCATCTGAGCAGCAATCACCGCTGTTGAAATCTCGTGCTGCGCATCGGCCTCACAAGATGGCAAACAACCTTGACCGACAGGCCCACCAGAATCTCGAGTAAGTATCTTCGCTCTCTGCACATGTTTTTCTTCGGAGTCACACTGCTAATTCTGATCACAGACTGTTGGAGTCTGGCAATTTCGCGGATGCCGAAATCATTTGCAACGGAAAAACCTGGAAGGTGCACAAGGTCATTCTGCAAAGCCAATGTCGCTGGTTTGAGATGGCTTTCGCAAACGAACGGGAGGTGGGCGCCGAACTGCTATATGATTGTTGGACCTCGCTGATTCGTATCAGGAGGCACAGAACAGCCAGATTCGTCTCGAAGAGGAACAGCCAGAGCAAGTCAAGGATCTCTTGAAGTTCATTTACTCAGGATGTAAGCAATATTGCCTCTAAGCGGATACTTCAGCGACTAACCCATTCCCATCCCAGGTCACATCCCAGCCGTAGCACCCACTGCCCGATGCTATTCAGCCCCCGTTCTTGAGAGCAATGCCGCTCTGTGGTGCACTGCCGACCGCTTCCTGTTGCCAGGCCTGAAGACCGACATCGAAGACTACCTTCTTGAACGATTCTCCGTCATTCTGTGCTTCTGGCACACGAACATCTTCGATCCGACATCGTGCTCGACTTCCCTCGACGATGATATGGACGACGCTAACATGGACATCTTCTTTGATGATTTGTCCAAGGCGATCGCCAAAACTTACCAAAGCCCTACTACACGAGAGCTTCGCATGTTGTTCGCCACATTCTTTTGTGGCATGCGCGACCACCTGCAGGTGGACATTTTTTGGGATCTCACGAAGGGCATTCCCGAGTTTCAGCAAGACGTCTTCAAAGTACTTGGTGGACTCCATTTTCCCCAACTCACGGAGTGCCGCCTGGTCGGGGCGATGCATGATATCCACGACGATCAAGCCCGCACCGAGCAGCCCGCTGACTTCAGAATTTTCCGATGCACTGAGTGCAAGATGAAGTACTGCGCTGGCAGAGACGACGGTCAAACGGAAATGATACTTGATCCATTCTCAAGGGCAACTCGGAAGTGGTGTGGTGGTTGCGCCCTTCAGTCGATGAAGGATCGCATTTCGGACATATGCTATGAATGGCCTGAGGATTTCCGCTACTTTCAGTGAAACAGGTGGACCTGACTGGCACGGTGGGACAGGTTTCCTTTTGGAATGATCATTCACAGTCAAACAGACACGACGCGTGAACCATATTCTATGGCAGCTTTTAGGGATTGTCGGACCAAGTTTCACGGCTTGGGGTTAAGTTGGTCGGTTGCTCGGTGAGGGTGTTAGATGGCTGGAATTCTGATCAGATTTTCTATTGCTGTACAAATATTTTGCTTGGTACTGAGGGTCGGAGGCCGGGATGTTCACAAGATCAACGAGTCTCATATCTTTACCTTAACTTTTTGTCCTTGGTCTGGAGCCTCATCAGAGCCACACCAGACAAATCAAATATGCGGCTACTCTATACCCATGGGGTTGTAAAAATTAACAGTTTGATTTGTCATGACCTTTTCCGAGACCTCCCAAGCATGTCACTTCTGGCAGTATTGTCACGCACATGTTGGATACAGCATATAGTCACACCGAAAATCGTCTTCATTCAAAATTGACCTGGCTGCCTGGCGGGGGCATCTAGGGTGGGTATCCAAACGTTATGTTCCACGTATCCTCCATTCATCCAATAACCAAATATCTCTCTAGAAAATATCACATCCAACTGTCTTTTCTCTTTACAGAGCGAAGACAGCGGCCATGACACCAGCGACCAGGGCAACGGAGCCAGCGGCAACGCGGCCGGCACCGTTGGCGGTGACGGGGACAGAGCCGGTGGTGGTGGGGGCGGGGATGGAGCCAGTGCCGGCGGCGACGGAGGAGGAGGTCTTGAGGGTGACGGTTCCGATGGCGCCGCCGGGTGTGGTGCCGTTACCGGCGGGGTATGCCGGGGTCAGAGTAGTCTGGGGCTGGGGAGGGACCGGGGCGCCGCTGGGGGAGGACGCAACGGGGGCAGGGGCCGAGGGGGCCGGGGCACCACCGGTGGTGATGGGCTTCAGGGTCGAGCTGACGACGGTGGAGCGGGCCGGGCAGTCGGTGACGGTGGCGGCGCACGAGGTGATGGTGACCATCTCGGTCGAGTAGATGGTGGACTCGACGTTGGCCTGGTTGGCAGGGACCTCGGCGGCGGGGGCGGTGGTCGCCGGGGCGGCAGCGGAGCTGGATGCGGCGGCCTCGGCCTTGGAGATGTGGAAGGGGAAGGAGTACTGGAACACCTCGGGGTTGGAGTCGTAGGTGATCTTCAGGCCGTAGGTGGCCTCAGATCCGAGGGTGGAGTCGACGGCCCACGAGTAAGAGCCAGCAGCGTTGTCAAGACCGCCTAGTGATGCTGTTAGTGGCTGAATTCATGAGTGTTCTCACTGGATGAGGAAGACATACTGGCAACAACAGGTCCAAGCTGGAGGGTGGTGGGGTCAGCGCCCTGGAGCAGCTGGATGGAAACGGTTCCAGCGTAGTCGGCAGAGTAGTCCCACTTGACGGTGTAGGTAGAGCCAGCCGGGACGGACTCGTCCTTGGTGGGGACAGTGATGGCATCGAAGCCAGCGGTCTGAGCGAGGGCAGCAGAGACCCAGGCGAGGAGGGTAGCGGCGGTGATGGTGACCTGCATTTTGGCTGATTTATAAATTATTTTTGTTGGATATTGAAGACGAGTCGAGCAGTGCGGAAAGTAGCAGATGATTAAAGAGTGGCTGAATTATAATAATTCGGTTTAAAAGAGTGACTGGTGAATGATTCCGGGCGATTATACAGTACCGGTTTCTGCTTCGGGGTGAAGAGGAGAGAAGGAATGTGGAAGATGGCCGGCGTCGTTGGGGCGAGAGTTTTATTTGGATCTTGCGCCTCAGTCGGCGCCTCATCCCAGGTGGATGCCATCGTCGTATCGCGGCAGCCAGCGCAGGAGGGACCTGCATCTGCTTATGCGGGGGTGTTCAGGGGTCATCCATAGCGTTGGTGAGAAATGACTCGGCCCAGGCACAGCCGCGGGCCATTGCACTAATAAGATTCAGGGGCAAATTGGAAGCGTAGGACCCTCCCCGTCCGCCGCCTGGTTCTGCCAGGCTTAACGTCGCAATTTCCCCTGCTGGCCCATCATATTGACCAATATGATTGAATGATGTAGTAAACCCAGGCGGCGGATGAACCGCAAGATGGCGGATGGCTGGCAAATCACGCCTTGAGACGGGCTGGGCGGTCAACAGCCAGCCTGGCCAGCCCGGCCTCAACCTGTGTACCGAGAGTTCTGTGCTGAGTAAGTTTTTCTCAGGGCTGTCGTGGTCTTGTTGGGCCCGTGCACTGTCCCTGTGTCTGCGCCTGTCGACACAGTGATCGTCGCCCATGTGTTGAATAAGCTTATCCCACAGTTTAGATGGACATCCTGCGATCAGATGACAGCTCTCGCTTGGTGAGAACAGACACTGGATTTTGTGAGCGAGCACCTACAAACATCACTCGTCAATTCTCACCAGGGCAAGCCTCTACCAACACACACCGCCTCGCGTTGCCTCGCACCCAATAGAAAAGGGGACGCATCAGCAGACTGGCAAGGGAATGGCCGTTGAGCTTTGCACATTAGCAGGTGGCACCGTTCTTGTGCCGGGCCAACCGAGACCGAGACCCCGTCAGCCAGCCAGGGCCTCGTGTCGTAACTTTAATTGAACAATTCTGGCGAGAACCAAACAGCGCGGTGGCGAATGAGTCGCATCCAGGTTCGCGCCAAGTCAGCCCACACCCAAGGCCCCAAAGACCGCGAAATTCAGTGACAAAAATAGGTGCCTCCGAGATGGAACGCAGCCGATGTTGTCCCCAAGTCTAGCGGCATCGGCGAAAGCCATCGCTGCCCACTTTTGGGGGAATAACATTAATGCAGCTGCCGTTGGAACCACTCAACCAGAAGCTTGTTGTTATTGGGACTGTGAGCCCCATTGTTTTTTTAACAGCTGTGAGTCCTGCGCTCGTGAGGGAGAAATGCAGGTGGGTTCGCGAGGGTCGTGCTGTAACTATCGATTTGAGTGCGTCTGTCCACGCCGGGCCCTTTCGTCATCTCGTGCCGCGGCTTGGAAAATCTCTGGCAGAGGCAGCCGTGCGTCTGCGCTTGTGTCCGCGCTGAAGCCGGTCCTCATCACTAAGCGAAGTGCTGCATGGGCCCTGGTTACAGAGCTGCCATGATTTTAGGCTGCACGGACTGCCTGGCTGCTCGTGGTTTGGTGGTTTGGCGGTTGGCGGAATGGTAGGACCTGTGGGACGGAGGCACGGAGGGCTCCAAGGTGATCAATCCTGCTGATGAACATGTTAGCGGAGCTGGGCGTGAGGGGAGGAAATGACCTCGGGGAATTTCCACTCTGTCGGCCCGTCCTCGCCTTGAGGGTGGACCTCAAGAAGGGGGGCGCAGCTGCTAGAGCTGTCAGGCCGTAGAGTCGTCGTCGGCGGATGAGTGGGGGAACGATGGGGTTGTCGATGTGGCATTCGATGTGGGATAGCGGATTTGATTGCTCTTCATGCGACCTGTGCCTGCCTGCCTGAGCGCCCACTCGCGCCCACCGCGCCATTGTTTGGCTATCCGGCCTCGAAACTGTGGGCCAGACCTGCTGTACCTGCATGTGCGCCTGTTCCTGCATCTGCACCTGTGGCCCTGTTTTCAACCACTCGTCGGCCTGTCTGTCTGGCCTGGATCTAGATGCGCTGGCAGTTGGCAGTTGGCAGCTGGCAGGCTGGTCAGGCTAGGGCGTTGGATTGTCAGCTTCGTTGAGCCTCTACTGCAGGATCTTTTCCGAAGGACCCCATCAATTGGCGCCTACCAGTTGTGTGGCTTATGTCATCATCGTCCTCACCCGACCTGAGTGCCCCCACACACGCGCTCCCCAGGCCCAAGACACCCAACCCATTCCTGGTTTGCTCTCGTCCAATCCTCAATTTTGTCTTGGAATTTCGGAGCAATTATCTGTTCTTCAGAAGATACCAGTCTGATGTTGCCTCGAGTCTAGTAGACGATTTGTTTCAGCAGGCGTTCTTCGGCAGAACGCTCCTGCTTGACTTCGTAAAGCGACGAGGTCATCGGTATCAACTGCGAAGGCTTAGCCCTCTGTACCTCACTAGTCCATCAATAGTGATTCTGGCGGTACGAGATCTGCATGTGCTCTGTACTGTACCGAACTTCGGAGCCGCCATGCTCGTTGGATCGGCCGCGCTCCAGACGGCCGAAGCTAGACTATTAGAGTCACTAGTGAGCCTGCAATGGGGACATCTCGAGGTACTCGTATCTCCTCCACCTAATCAGGTGATCTTCGAAAGCAACGTCCTCGCAATGGATAAACTTTGTAGTGGAGAGATGGCGCCAAGTCCCGTAACTTGTGCGTCGTTATCTGGTTATCCGTCGATCATGTTGCGGAGCCGCCCCTTTTATGGATGCACGACCTGGAATGTTGACGTTCAGCCTTTCGGACGGATATTCTGTTTTCTACGTGCTGCAATACACGAAGCTCTGGTTCTCGATGAACACTACAATTTCCTGTTCAGACCGCCTCCTCTTGATGTGCACGAAAGGCCTCCGAAGTCATCGGTTTGCTCTCACGAGATATTCTGTGCTTGAGGCTTCTCGGTGGTGGGAGAAGCATGGCAACCGGGAGGTGCTGTATTTGATCTCCTGGAAACATGCAAGAATCCATTAACGGCATTCATATCGCCTTTTCATTGTGCTTGACAGAGTAACCCCATCATATTGTTGCACTAATTGGCTCAGCGGGCGCATCAGTCTGAGAGATACATTTCTCGTGAAGGCAACAGAATCCATTCCCCTGCTATTTCTCGCAAGGCCTTGTACTTCTCAGGCTCGTTGGGCTGGCGCCTTTGCTTTGATCACCACGCAGAATGTTTGTACCAAATTCAAAGACTTCGTAATTATAATGAAGGGCAATATCGGGCCCAAAGTCATGTCGAAAGAAGGGGCAGCGGTTAGTTGTGTTGCTTCGTTGTGATCGCTGTAAAATTTTGGAAAGACCTCGATTTCAAGATTTGCTCGCTTTATGGCCGTTCTATGGTGTTCCCAGATGTTACTAGTAATATGCAGGTCGACGATCAAGTTCTCTATTAATCAAATGATATAGGTATTGCCCCTGTGTATCGTATTTCTGGAGCGACCATGGCAGGCCTGACGACCTATTCAATCCAAAGACGACAAAGCCCAGGAGGTACCTGTGACTATTTTAGACCAAGGGCAGCCTCTTGTTACTCCACGGCTCATGTTCTCTATCCTAGAAAAGTTCATCATTCGTAAAATTTTGCTAGCAACCATGGTGCCAGCAACACTGGCTGACACATGCCGAATTGCTAGCTCTAGCGTCCGAGCATATCTATCAAATGGTTGGGAGTGGCCGCTGTATCCAATATTAAGCGGACGAGAAAACGCCGCAGATCTCAAAGCACGTCGAATGTAGCCTCGCGACCTATGCCTCCTCAGTGGCTTGGAAATATCGGGAACTCCCTCAGGCTATAGTTCGCAGGCCTGACCTGTTCCTTCCGGACCTTGACGTTCGTCGTCCCAGCCCGCCGGATGTCACCGAGCTTCTCACACTCCCTCAGCGGCGGCAGGTTGTGGGCCCTCGGCTGCGCGCCGCCGCTGCCGCCCTTCGCGCCCGCGTGCGGCTGACGGCCCTGGAACGCAGCCGGCGGAATACTCTTGAGCTGCCTCCTCAGCTCGGCCTGCTGCTCCTCGGGGAAGCGCGCCGCGTAGGCCGCGCAGCACAGGGCCTCGCGGTACGGGCTCGCTGGCGCGTGCAGGCCGCCGTCGAGCATGTGGACGAGCTCGTACTCGAACCCGGCGAGGTCCCGCCGGCCCATGCCGACGACGGCGCGCGCGACGACCCCGCGCATGTCGCGGGCCGCGTCGTCCATCCTGAGCATACTCATAGTCTGCTGCGCAAAATTGTTGCGCTGCCACTCCGTCAGCTCGAGCGTGCCGCAGATGTGCTCGCGGGCCTCGCGGAGGAGCCCGGTCAGGGACAGCTGGTGGTTCAGCTCGTTGAGGAACGTGGGCATGTTGGCGTCTGAGACCCTCTCTCGCAGCTTCAGGACGTCTATGAATTCGCTCGCGAGTGAGGGGACTCGGTCAGTGGTGCCTGCTGTCGGAGGGTTTGGGCGTGGTGTGGGTGGAGGTCCTGTGGCAGTGGCTTCCCGGTGGATTAACTCGGAAACGGAGAGCGGGTTGGTTCGAGGCACCCCTGGTGCTCTCTCGGCGATCCGAGGGAACGATTCCAGTTGCGGTGCGCAGGACTGTGGCGGCAATGGCGGGGGCGGCATTGAAGTAGGGGGAGAGGTTGACCAGCCCGATCTTTCTGAGCCAGAAGATGCCCTTCGTACACCATCGAGGTTACTATTTGAGGCGAGTCTAAGTGATGGTATCGTATCCAGATGGTGAGCAATATGGCCCAATGCTCCGGTCTCCGAGTTTGTCCTATGGTTTGGAATATTAAGGGACGGCAGTCTGATTTGCGTCCTTTCATTGCCGGTGGCGCCATGTCCCTTGCTCTTTTCAGCCAGTTGGGGAGATGTGGGTTTGGAAGACACGCCGTGAAGGCTGCCAGGCGCTACGTTCCAATCGCATTGTAGCTTTAGTTCGGCGCCCTGATGTTGTTTGGCGTGTGCCTCTGGCCCCTCAGAATCTCGGGTTGTTGAAGGAACAGTCGAGGGAAGAGAGGTTGCAAAACTTCCAGGCCGGCTCTTCGTTGTATTCAGACCAACGCTGGACTCAGTCGTACTTGACGACGTTGGTCGTGGTGGAGTGTTGGGAACAGATCCCTCGGACGAGTCCGAGTCGACATCAATAACTGGCGGTCCTGTAGGACTCGAACTCCGAGGAGGAGACAGAGGGTTGCCATTGTTATGCCGCTTATTGTCGACGTTTTCTGCTCCTCCGGAGAGACAGTGAACATTCTTTGGGGACGAAGACCCACTGACTGGTCGCCAGGGTGGTTCAACCATTGAAGCCATAGCAACAATGCAAGACGTGGATCTGCAAAGGTCTAGCCTAGCCCTAAGCAAATGCAAATATGCAGGACTAGGGCAGTGTGTTGAATGTAGTGCCAACGAGGTTGTGCAGTGAATGCCGGATGCGAGTCGTTTAGACTCTGTCACTTAGCAAGATCAACATAGGCCAAAGGCACGTGTGACTGCGATGTTTAATTCAGGCTGAATGAAGAGAAGTAGCTCCGAGAGAGTCAGAAATTGCCCGAAGATATCGTGGATTTGATGGTACACACAAGTTTTGGCTCCGTTTTCTTCCCCGAGAAGATCTTTAAAAGCAATTGGGGAAAGTCGTGCATGGGGCGCAGGAAGGGCCGAAAGACAGGACGAAGGAACAGAAAGGCTCTTACCATTATGAAGATCGGAGGGTGAGTTAATCTGCGCTTGACTGCTCTGAATCGAGAGGATGGAGTTTGCCGTCGGTCTGCATATGCTCAAGGAGTGAAGCAGAATGTCAGCGCCTGGATAAGCACTCAACTAAAGACACCCCCTTCCTTGCTGCAGCTGATCTTGTCTCACCATGACAGGCCGAAGGCCCACGCTTTCACAAGTCCTGGCCATGGCTATGTAGATCGGGATTTCATCACATGCCCTGTCGATGTCATCCTGATCTTTTTACATGGGATTCTGGAATGCCCATCCGATGGAATGCCATCCGTCGAGGGCTCTGGGAACAGACTGATGGTCGGGTGTGTTTCCCTTCTGCGCAAGCTGTCCTCGTTGGATCTGCATACGGCCTAGCCATAAGCAAAACTGGGCACGGGAGTGGTCAACCCGGGAGGTTCTAGGCCCTACTAGTAACTGCTGATCGGGCTTTCGACTCGCCACACATATGCAAGTGTCTCTGCTTTTGATAGCCAAGCGGGCCCCCTTCCATCTACCCCTTCTGCCCCTCCATTCATGCAGTTCAAAGTTACGGTGGGACGTGTGGCTTTGCGTGACCGGGTGCCAACATCGGCGACCAAGAGCTGGCCCCCAATGCCTGCCGGGCGTAACCGTTGAGGCTCAACGTCCTTGAGAAACAAAGGCCATGCTCGATGGAGCAATATGTTGCGAGACTGGAGGTTCAATGTCCTTTGCAAGATTTGCAGGGTGGTCTATATGCGCTCCAACCGTCGCTTGCCATTGGGTGCCCAGGTGTGCAATGGCGTCTCTGCACTTTCAATGTTGCTTCTCCCAGGGTCGCCGTAAAACGCCAATCTGGGACACGAAAGCAAGAGTCGCCGATGAACTGCACGGGAGCCGAATTACGAGAGGAGATTTTACTGTGGGAGGGGGGAGGGACGCGCATCATCGACCTTGGATGTCTTTCAGACTCGACAAACCGTTGCTGTATCGGCGACTCAAGCCAAACATGATTGTGGCAATTACGAATACCCAAGGAACGTGGCGGGACGCACCGATGTCTCTGAACTTCGAGTCGATCATGTCCAAATGAAGGAAATAGCCCCGGACACTGGATGAACCAGTGGGACGGATTGCATGTGTTCTTGAAAAAGACGAACACCAAGCTTTCATATCCACTGTCACCCACCTTCGAGCATCATGCGCCTTATATGCGAGTTCAGAGAACCCGCAGAAAATACCAAGCAAGTATTCAGAGTGGGAACGGTATTCAAAAGCCTGATTCGACCTCCTCCTCTAGTCACCGCCCGGTTCATATATCACTTGCAGATCCCGTCAAGGAGTGGCTGGGTAGCCGTCCCTTCGCTTCTTCTTGCGGGTTAGATGGCCCCCATCCTCCCGCAATGGCAGCCTGGGATTGGGCGAGCACCCTCTGGTCTTAGTCGGAGGGTGCCCCGAAGGCGGGCTGAGACAAACCGAGCCGCGTTATCGGTGGGCGTCTGCACAAAAGTACCTAATAGAGCAGCAAGTCGAGACAATTGGTTGAAGCTGCTACAACTTCGAGGTCAGCAATGTTTTCCGTTGATCAAAGTCTGCGTCTCATTGCTCAAGACGCTGGCACCAGAAGACATGGCGTCAGTAGCCTGTGCCGATCTTCGCTGCTGAGGACGCAGGCAGCATACCTAGGTACCAACATTGAAGTTGCAAAGCGGGGCACTGCAGAGACGCTCGGGGTGGGAATGGCTACGCCCATATTTGAGCCCGTGTGCTGATATTTCTGGAGGTGACGCTGGGAATCCAGGGAAGGACTGGCAAAGTCGCAAGAGATACCCATGCACATGCCCATCCCCATGGGCCCCCGTACTTCACCCTGCGCCAAGCCGTGCCTGCACATTGTCTTCGGTTGAGTAAACCGAGTCGAGCTAGTCAAAGACATTTGACATGCTGCTAAGTGCCGAGTAAGCGTCGCTTGCAGCTTAGACTAAGACCAATGTGGGCATGTTGAACAATATAGACCAATATGGCCGATTGTTCCGGACCATGGCGTGCATGGGTCTTGTCCAGCGCGGGCGCCAAGATCGACGAGGGAGCTGTCACCGCCGGGAGACAGTTCGGTGAGCCAGGACAAGCCCCTGGTGATATGTTTATAGCCTGAGCCTCCCCGTCTTTCCCCCATGAACTCACGCTCACTAATGGGACAACTTGCACTTCCTCGGCGCAGTAGAGTCAGTGCTGAGTGGACTGTTGTTCCACAGTTTACAACAGACTTGTTGACAGGCGGTATCGACGATCGACCCCGATCATTAGCGACAGATTATTAATCTGTAGTAGGGTGGCAGTCGTGTTCGTTTTGGGCGCAGTCGCCCGCATAGCTGTACGAGTCGCCACAGTGATCATCAGCAGAGCTTTGATAGGATCCAGTCCTGCAGGGGTGGGAAAGCGACGCTGTGGAAGTTGGCTTGGCTTCCCAGCATACATCTCCGAATCAAGATATCCATCCAGACGTGCCAGCCGGTGTTGTTGATGGGTGCCAGATAAATACAGGGGCCCGCATATGAGCTGCAAGATGCGCTGTGGGCTTCCGTGTTCAGATTGTCGGACAAGTATCTGGCTTCATGAAGCTGCCCATCGCGATGGTGGCTTGGCTTGGCCTGCAACGAAACACAGATCGCCATTGGATATCAGGTGGCAATAGCTATTTGCCCTTGGAGGAATCGTAACTGAGATAAAATCCCATATCCAGCGATTTGGATAGACAGATCCAGAAAAGGCACCACTTTGAGGCACAGGCGTTTCCGTGCCGGAACAGAAATGCAAGACTGCTCAATATTCGAACTTGGAGAGCATTTCTCAGAAGCCACATGTATATGTACACGACTTCAAGTGTTGTGAATGAGGCCAGATTCACTTCTGATGGGCTACTCAAGTAAGCAACCCAGGCGACTCCATATGTCTTCCCCGGTGGCGACGCACGCCCGTACGCCAATGTATCGCCCGGCAACTAGAGACGCACACCCTATCCGCCGTTGGGCGTCGGTTGATGCCCTCAAAATTGGGCCTTGAGTACGGTTCGGGGCGGAACATGGCACCCAAGCATGTGTCGGTGTAGCAATTGGTCCTCGGGGGCTCTGGACGTGCGTCCGACTGCAATGGGCATCAACGCCACAACTGCCCCCCTGGAGCCCATTGATGCCATACAAAAGAGAGACGTGTCTTTCCCGTCAGACCTGCATGCCTTCGGTTCCGGACTGGCGCCGATCAGGGCGTCTGGAAGCACTGTTTGCTGTCCATCGTGCGCGGATTCTGGCCGGGTGGCAACGACAATTCACAGCCACCTAGGCCAAGTGATGAGGACATGATGGACTGGTGAATTAATAATGATTATGTAGCAAATATAGCAATTATGTATGCAACGCCAATAATGGAGGGTGCAAAGACTCTCCGTGCGTGCCAAACCTGACCCTCCAAACCTGGCCTCTAAGTTCATGGTCAAGCAGAAGCTATTCCAACTTCAGACTCCTCGATGCAATTTCAACCTGCAAACCTGCCCAATAGGCCTATTTCTCGAACTTATATTTAAATGAATGTTAATTTTGTATCTGCTTATTGCCTCGGAAGCATAAAAGACGTCGCGGAATTCGCTGCATTTGCGTCTTGGAAGTAGTGGTTCGCCGGCTCCGAACCAAGTTGAGGCTCATCATGTTACATCAAAATTCCTCCCGGTGAACCCACAAACCCACCCCCAACACTTACCCACATTCTGGACTCAACCCACGCACTCGCACGTCCCATCCTCGAAGCACATTCAGAGGCTGTTGCGGCTTGAACTATGCGTGCATGAATGTATTCAATGTCATCCCGAAATTGATGTGGATATTACCAGCCTACCTTGCAGGCTACAATGACATGGGTGGAATTACATTCATGCGGAACTGACCGCAACACGTCTATCATCCACAACAGACATCACTTATCCTCAGTATCACATTCAAAATCACAATCAGCTTGAGGCACACAATTTCCGAGCTCATGATGTCAACGTGATCTCGTTCGTGATGATCGTGGTATGCAGAATATGTACAGAGTGAACGAAACAAGAAATTGCGGGGCCCATCCTGTGAAGGATCGGACCATGCGCACATAGATGGAGCGAGTTTTTCTTTTTTTTTTCTCTGCCATCCCAGAAATGATGAAGGCCATCTTTGATGTTGTGGTTTTTGTGGTGTGTTTAGTCTTGGCCAGAAGCAAGATCCAAAGAAACCCTTGGAGGTCTACACCGTCAACGCTTTAGCCTCCCAGATGCCCGCGTCGCTTATAAAGCCCGAGCGACCGCTGGCAAATGCAAAGATGCTAAATTTAACCAGAAGAGGGAGTCTCGCCAATGCTAGTTCCATTATGTCAGCATCTTATGGTTTCATTGCTCGGGAGGAAATTAAGGGAGGCGCTTACACGTTACCCGCGGGGTCGTAGCGGGCGACGACGTAGTATCCACCGCTTCCGTCAGATGCGACAGCCATGCCGACCTTGGAGGTAGAAGCCCAGATAATTTGAGCTGTGGAGAAGTCAGTATACAGCACTCAAAGAGAGCATAAAAATCGGATCGGGGGAGAACGTACTGTAGTGGCCGTACTCCTCGAAGTTGCCGGAGCCGGTGATGGCCTCGCCGTTGTAGAGGTCCTTCTCGCCGACCCAGGCGTTGGCGGCGTTGGCGTAGGGCGAGTCGGAGTTGCTCTGCCAGTACAGGTTCTCACCCTCAGAGGTGGTGGTGGAGTGGGTCAGGGTGCCTGCGGACCCGGAGGAGGCGAGGTGCTGGGCCCACTCGAGGGCGTCGCTGGCGAGGCCGGCGTCCCAGGTGAGGGCGGTGGCGCCGACGGCGGAACGGGCGCTGTTCTGGCTGTCCAGGGCGGCCTGCTCGTCGGTGGTCAGGCCGGACGTGGCAGGGGTGGTGGGCGTCGAGGCGGCCGAGGACGACGACGAGGTCGTGCTGGGCTCGATGACGACCGAGGACGACGACGACGAGGCAGAGGAGGAGCTCTCGACGACTGTGGGGAGGATGGTGGGAACCGCAGGGGCCTCGGCGATAGGGGTGGACGAGGGCACGGGCGTCGCGATCAGGGTCGAGGTCTGCAGCGTCGTGGGCCTGTGGCGGTGGTGGTAACCCTTGCCGCAGGCCAGGGCGTCGGTGGCCATGAGGAGGGCCGCTAGGGCTGAGCGAGTTGAGAACTGCATTGTGGCTGAATGTGAAATTCTGCGTAAAGGTTCGTGATAGGTCTGGTGTGCGGTTGGTGGCTCGACGGTTGAGGTCTGAGTACTTTGGTTCAAGCTGGCTCTGCCGCGGGTGGGATGTTTTTTTCCAAAAGAGTGTCGTGACGTCGGAATGCCGATGGGCTGAATGAGAGACAGACGCTGTGAGGCTTGCTCAGTGGGTGAGGCCAGAAGGGATTTCCAAGAGTGGAAGCATCGTGGGCTGCGCGGTAGATTTGTACCTGCGGTGTGGGTGGTGATGCCGCCCGGGATCCAGGGACCTGGATTATCTGGGGCAAGGCGGGGCACGTCATCACATCGTGCAGGACCAAATATCAATTTGCCGGTTTCTTGCTTCTTCGCAGTGCTCTCCCGTCGAGCTGAGGCCCTGGCGAGCCCTGGCAGGCCTGGGCAGCTCAGCGTGCCGATGCAAGGGTTGGAGGATTTTTTCGCGCACTCATTTAACGAGACTGGGGCGGCTGCGCGTTTCACGCAAATTGAGGCCTAGTATCTTCGCCTGTTCTCATGGGTTCTAGCTCTTCCGAGTCACATCGATTGGCGCACGCCACGAATCTTGGGTCATCTTGGATTGGCGGATCGGCATCCGCCCGGGACATGGCAGGTGTGCCGCGCCGCCGGGACGCAGCGTGACTTGACCCTGTCGCGAGGGGAACGACTCCTGAGGACGGATCCTGACCGTTGCCAGGGGCCAACGGGGGGCGCCGATGCTGGCGCCGATGGCTGATGGCTAAAGACAGAAGGCCGGGCTTCCGCAGGTGGAACCATGGCTAGAGGTTGGGATTTGTCGTTCATCACTGCGGTGGAGAAAATAATCTCTACGCGAGGGGCCTCGACTAGCTTGCAGCCGACGGAAGAGTCGTGGGTGAGTCGAATCGACATGAGTTTATTTTGACCACAATCTGGGGCTCATTTCCGCACTCGTTTCACCAGGTGGTGGTGTCAAATGAGCAAACTCAGGGGTATCCCACCCGCCCAGGCGCCCACCCGGCCTGACAGGGTCCACGGCCTGAGATCGCCTCCACCCGAGCCCAACATGAGATGAACTGTTCCTGCAAGGGACCAGCCATCCCTACCCGAGCTTGCTGCCCACCACAGTACCACCCGCAATAAACAAGCACTCGATGACCTCAGCACTCGGGGCAACGCAGCCTGCTCAGCTGCAATCTGCCAGTAGCTTTTCTTACGACTCATGTATCACACTCAACGCTTGGCTCCTCACTGGGGTCCACCGCGAGGACGTGCATGGTCAGCCCTACCTGCGAACCCCATCACTCCCGTTGTCCAGCCAGAACATGGATTATTACATGCGTTCTAGACCTTGCGTGAGCCTCCTTCCATCATTACCCTCTGATCAGCATGCCGCGTCGCTCCCGTGCTCATAAAAAAGCCGAGGCTCGGAGTTGGATAATATGTGAGGGCTGTTAAGGTGCCAATTTCATGGAATATATTGCCCTCCGAGCAGACTGTCCCATGCATTCGCGGCTGTTCCGTTTCATTTCACCTCCAGCTTGGGCCGGAGAACGCGTACAGAGCAACATGTTCTCTAGGAAGGTGGCCGAAACGACAAATTAAACGGATGCAGTCGATGTCCTTGCTGAAGATCAAGCATGGTGAGGACGGAGATTGAAGCTAACGTCAGTATATTGCTCACGTGCTTTGGCCTCCCGTCTCAAGGTTTGATCCTTGCCCTATTATTCTCAACAAACATGAGCATTAGTAGATGTTCTCTGCTCAACGGGCTTCCATGGACATGATGAGACCAGCACAAGCATGTCGACCTTGCTCCACCCGCCGGTGCTGCCACCCCCGAACTCAAGACAGCACATAATCTAAAGCCGTGGGTCCTCCTAATGCGGGACGTTGGCAGGTCCGGACTTCATCACCAGATCGAATCTGCTGTGGTCATCTCGCTATGTGACCCTCAAGATGATCAAGGTGACATTTTCATCTGGGACCCCTTTCACACATGTATTGTAGCTTCTTGGTCCTCCCACATGAAAGCCGAGAATCCCTTCTAGTTGCTCGGACCCGGTCCGACGGTGCTGGGGTAATCAATGATTTGAGGATCCAGAACGTGACCGGTGTGTCTCACATAAATCATTCAGACGTGGCATGTAACAAGGGTAAGCACAATCCCCTGCGCGTAGGATCGGGTATGCATTCTACCTGCGCGGAGATGATTCGCAGACGTGGGTATCGCAGCACCTGTGTGGAATCTGTGGATAACAAGTCACAAAGATCCTGTCGTCGACGCAAGGATTGTCCGATGAGATGCGACTCTTACCTAAAACCCTCGGTGTTCGTGCAGTCATGATTTTGGTGGACAATGAGAAAAAGGCAACACCGCTCGATTTGGGTCTAGATCATTATTCAGGGTTTGGATTGGATTACGGTATGGAGACCAAAGTCTTTTAAGCTTAATTTCTCGCAAACCTTCCTCTTTCGGACACGGCCCCTGACGAGGAAAGAATAGCAGAGGAACGGGAGATCGGCAACAAAAACAATTATACGCTTAGGCAAGAAAGCCGTTACATCATGTTGTCCTCGCCCATTGATTCTGTGGCAGGAAAGACTAGGTCTGGAAATATGCGATTGTTTGTATTCGAAGTGGGCGTGATGGCTAGAATCTGACTGCAGAAGGGGCAGAAGGCACCCGTTTAAAAGACATACGGACTCCCCTATTCATGTGGGCCCCCCATTCACTGCCATAGATTCAAGCAGTAACTTCTAGGAGGCATCGCCTCTACTGGAGCTCTGTAAGCACTCCCGTCTTGATGTCGTAGATCAGTCCCTTCGTGCGAGCCTTGAGCTCCTCACGGACAAAAGGCGAATCCTTGATGAGCTTGACATTGTCACGGACGCGCTGCTCGAGCCTGTGATGCTTATTAGAAGTCTACGAGTGACCAAGGCCCTTCCAACGAGGTGCATTGAAACGTACTTGTTCCCAACCCCGAACTGAAGCTTGTCAATTTGCTCGTCATCGCCCAAGTGTCTTTCTTTCAAGTACCCCTTGATGCCGTCCTCAGTCATGTGCAACGCACCGCAGTCTGTGCCATGTCAGCAGATCTTCGTACAATGTTCGTTTTTACAGAGACGTGCCTGTGTGCTGGATGACGAATACATCTTCCAATGAGCCGAGGAAGTGATCCATCGCGAGCAGGATCTGGAGCTGCGGGCCTACGGCTCCTCCGCCGTTCCTAACGACGAGCGCATCTATATCCTGCGTTAGCCATTGCAACCACAATGCAACTACGCTGGACGAGTTATCGGAATTGTTGTTATTTGAGACATCTGCGGAATCGCCTGCGCATATGCTAAGAATGGTGACAAAGGGCGCCTCACCCCAAGGCTTAATTCCAAGAAAGATCGTCGGATCGACCCGTGGATCAAAGCAGCAGACTAACGGAAAATCAGTATTCCTTAATATCATCTCATCAGACAGGTATGTCTTACATATAAACGTTCTAGGCCGTGGAGAACCTGCTGCACGTCTCTCTTCTAGAAGGGGCTCAGGACGGTGAACTTTGGCAGCGTCTCTGTACCGGACTTAGAGAATACTCATGAACAATCTCATTGGTTTCCGGCTGTTCTGACCTGTTCCGCTGTAGAAGCTCCTCAGCTGAAGCCGCTGTCCCTGGGTCTGTGAAGGCCATAGCGAGAGGTTGATGAGCGTTGATGCACTTGTTTCAGGATGTGGAATGGGTGAATTGAGGATGATTGATTTGGTGATGAATTCAGAGGCATGCTTGTGTTTTGATTCACTTTATAGAAGTCCCTGCCTTCTGAGCCTGTTTGCTGATCGGGTTCGACGACAAATCTCACCGTACATGGATTCTTGTCTAGCACCCTCTTTCGGGTCCCATTCTATGGACACTTCAAAACATCTTCTGCATTGCAGGTCCAACAATCCAATATGAATTCAACTTCAACAGTCAACCCTTGATTACTCATAGTCCGGCGATGCTACGAGTCAAAAGGAAAATATAATCATGCAAAACAAGTGACTTCGGTGTTCGAGCCATGTACTGAGCGACGCCAGTATAGAAACGTCAGCGACAGCTCACTGAATACTCATTGTGATTACAATTTCTCCCGTAGCCGAGGTCAGAACACCAGGTCTTCAACGCCAATTCTGACGCCCAGCTGACTCTGACAAGTGAACTGGCACTCTGAAGCACCTGGTTGGGCAGCGCAGTGCTGGAGAGTGTTCCACGGCTTAGGATCACAACCCCCCGTAGGCGCTGTGTTGGATCTAAAACCCGTGTAAGCTACAGAACAGCTGCATTTCTATTGGACGGGAGAGGCTCGGAGTGGTTCAAGCTGCGTGTGTAGGCACGTCTTCACGATTTAGATATTACTGATCTGACTGCAGTAGTTTGCGTGACCACGGCGTCTGTCCGGGATTTGATCGCACTAGCAAGCAACACTGCGGCTGAGCAATTGTTAAAAGAATCAGATTCGACAAAAGTGGAGTGATTTTGAAATCCGTAACCATTGGTGTGTGGAATCAAACAGTTGCCTAAGAAGAGTCACCCCGTCGTTGCTGATACGTGGCTCAATTCCCCCTTGCCCGACAATCCCGTGCGAAACTAGTCTTGGTCTTACCATGGGATGAAAATCGTAAATGGTGAGCAGCTAACTTCGTCTAAAGTTGGTTAAATTTAAGAACATGATTCCTTTTTGCTGTATGTTCTCAGAGGGAAAAGCGGGCGGCATGGCGTGTCTAACACCAGATAATGGTCAACTCATCGCGTGAGTGGCGAAAATGAAGGATTTGCACTGCCCCTTGAGCAGCCACAATCGACATTAGAGTCCGGAGAAAATACATGTTTGTGATGGGACTATACAGGAACGCCGCAGGTGTCAGACATATTTCCGCTGAAATTTGTTAGGACACACACACTCCTTTCAGCGCGCTGAGACTCCCACAGGCTCTAAGAGACTCATGCACAGTTGAGCCCGGATGACTAGATGCAACGAAGGCTTCGAATTCATTGCCTCCGTTTGCTAGATTTCAATGAATCCCCAGATGATGTGATGAACAAAGTCCGGAAGCGCATCCCGACCCAGCAATAGACGCCATCGGTCGTAGTTGTGGCACAGGGAGCAAGGGCAAACTTAGTCAGGCGTTGACCGGAAACGCTTCCCGCTTTTTACCACTTACATGCTCAGACAACCCCAAAGCCATGATAGGTCACTCTCCAAGTTTGACCTTTGACCTGTCTGGAGGAAACGCAGCCGCTGGTTGGAATTACGTTGATTATGTAAGGCAGGGCTCGCGCCAAGGATTCGGATGATTGGAAGGGTAAAGGTTAAGATGAGGGTACGTGATGCCCAAAACCGTCGACGGAGATTCTGCATCCGCATTTCACGGAGGAAACCGCCCATCGTCCCAGATGACCCACCGCGTTCTGCTGCCAACTGACATAGAAAGCAGTATCACGGGACCTGACTCCTGAGCTATCCCGGTCCTCAATCATCATGTCACCCGTGGCGTTGTGCCACCGGCCCCACGGACTCAGACAAAGTCTCAGCCGTTTCTGCGTCCTTGGGTGCCTCCTACAGCAACGCTGCAGGGACCTAGAGCTCAAGTCCAAGCTCATCACGGTATGCGGCTCACGAGAGCCCGCCACTAAGGGGAAGCCCGGGGCGCATCTGAATGTCACTACTGTCGGCTAGATGTCCCGAAGGCGAACAAGCTAATTAGAACGAGGCTTCTCTCCTTAAGACACCCGTCTTAATGTGGGCGTCGGCGTCCCTGCTCCCGCGCTCTTACGTCTTGAGCAAGATTACCATCGCATTGGAGACTGCATCGGCCTAGCTCGGCCTCACACCATCCAGGTGGCACGGATGCTGCCACCTTGGTATAAATGGCATTGGCATCCCGCGCCGAAGCTTTTGGGCAGACGGACCCTGTGTGTGACTCGTGGACCACCAAGGATCGCAGACCTCAGCCCTCATCATGAAGTCCTTGATCGCCTCGACCGCCTTCATTGCCGGCGCTCTTGCGCAGGGCGCCGCCTACGCACAATGCGGTGGCCAGGGATGGACCGGCGTGACGACATGCGTGTCTGGATACACATGCACTTACTCCAACCAGTATTACTCGCAGTGTCTTCCGGGCTCTGCGGCTACTACGCTGTCAACTTCAACCACCAAGCCCAGCTCGACCTCGGCGTCCCAGCCGAGCGCGACGACATCGAAGGCTCCCTCTGCGACGGGCTTCAAGTTCCTTGGAGTGGATGAGTCCGGAGCTGAGTTTGGCTCGAACTCTTACCCCGGGCTTTGGGGCAAGGATTTCATCTTCCCTGATAACACCGCTCTCCAGGTACGTTACTATGTTCTACTGTCCATGTTGATATATGAATGCGGCCCGCAAATGAGAACTGACATGACACCAGACCCTCATCAGCTCTGGCTACAACAGCTTCCGGATTCCCTTCTCTATGGAGCGGATTGTTACCGGTACCACGGTTTCGTCCTCACTGGCAACCGCATACCTCAACAACTTGACCGCTACGGTCAACTTCATCACCAATGCCGGAGCCTATGCTATCGTTGACCCGCATAACTTTGGTCGGTTCTACGGCAACATCATCACCGACACCGCCGGCTTCCAGACCTTCTGGAAGAACCTGGCCACCGTGTACAAGAGCAACTCCAAGGTCATCTTCGACATCAACAACGAATACCACGACATGGACCAGACGCTCGTCCTGAACCTGAACCAGGCCGCCATCAACGGCATCCGGGCCGCGGGCGCAACCTCCCAGTACATCTTCGTCGAGGGCAACTCGTACTCGGGCGCCTGGACCTGGGCGACGGTCAACGACAACCTCAAGGCCCTGACGGACCCGCAGAACAAGATCGTCTACGAGATGCACCAGTACCTCGACTCGGACGGCTCGGGGACCTCGGCGACGTGCGTCTCGGGCACCATCGGCGCGGAGCGCGTCGCCAGCGCGACGCAGTGGCTCAAGACCAACGGCAAGATCGGCATCATCGGCGAGTTTGCGGGCGGCGCCAACGACCAGTGCAAGTCGGCCGTCACGGGCCTGCTCAACGCCCTCAAGTCCAACAGCGATGTCTGGCTCGGCGCGCTCTGGTGGGGAGGTGGCCCGTGGTGGGGCGACTACATCTATGGCTATGAGCCGCCCAGTGGAACCGGGTACAAGTACTACGATTCGTTGCTCAAGACGTACAAACCCTAAGAAATGTCGGTTGTTGCGGGTCGTGTGGACGACGAGAACGAGCAGGTAGTTATGTAGGTAGTGCGACGGGGGTTGTGTATATAGGCGAGACCTTCTTTTATGTATATATTCAATACGAACTCGAGAGAGCTTCATTACCATTCACACAAAAGACTTTGTAGTTTTACGACTGTTCCCTTTTCTGGTCGTAAAGTGTCGGCTGTGGAAATTCTCATGAGTACCTAGGTAAGCTGTGTCGCTCTTGCGCGACTTCTTGGTCTGGTTAACATGATTCGGCAACGTAGGACGCCGCATAAAGCCCAATTATGAACACTTGTATTTTATGGTCTGAAGGGGGCCGAACAAGTCGGATATCCGAGCTTTGAGTTTCACCGGTCACCAGTCGGATCGGGGCTCGGCCAGATGAGGGCGGCTTGGCTGAGGGCTGGAATCAGGAGCCCTAAAGGCGGCCGCCCCCGTGTGGACAGGTAAACAGTAAGCAAGAATGAGTGCGTGGCGTCACTGTGACCTGCATGGGGCCTCCGAATAATTCAAAACCGAAACATTGCGTTCTGCATCTTTGGGGGCGTGTAAGGTGAGGCTTAAAGACTTGGAGTGTTACACGGTGGAATGTCCCGCGCAGTTGGGCCTGGAGCGTTGCACAAAAAGCAAAATCTCAGACTCCAGATTGTTTGGACAGCGGCGGCAGCCTGATTATATCATACCCCGAACGAATATTTCGATACGCCACGTTGGACAGGGGCGGGAGATCGAGACCCAATGAATAGGCAACAGCTTGAGCCTATTTTCTAATTGCGGAGCTAATAAATAAGCGCTTGTGGCTCGTCTAATCCTTTTCTAGGAGCTCCGATGAGCAGCTGGCAAGGATACTTGGCGTTCTGGTGCGCAGATCTCGGATCCTTCGCCTCAGACCTGGGAATCTGGGAAAGAACGGTCAAGTCTCAGCGATCCGGGAATTAATTCACCATTTCTTGTTCTGATCCACGTCAGAAACAAACTCCATCCACTGGTGTCGCATAGACCTGCTCATTGCCAACGATACACGACAGTATTCACAGAAGCTCGACGGAGAGTGCCGACCTGACTCGACGGCCTTGCCCAGGTGCATGACAGGGTGATGGCTCAATACCGAGCACACGAAGAGCAGCCCGGGCTGGAGGTCGCCCAGGAAGCTGAAGCTCCCCAGTATGTCGCTCCGATCCCCGGTCGTCCCCGCCGGTCTTGAAGTTTCAGTTTCAGGCAGCGTCAAGTGCGCCCTCAAAGACGTTGCTTTACCAGCTGGTTTTCGATTATACAGAGGGGTCTCTGACAGTGCACCACGACAGGGTGGTTTATGAAGGAGGCCTAGAGTACAACAATCATGCACAGCAGAACCACAACTTCGCAAACTACCATGCACAGCAATATGGAGGGCCGCCTCCATTCGACCCCTCTCGACAGTCAACATACACAGGCTCATCGCCGGCCTTTTCCGCCTTGAGCCCCGACGGCAAGATACCGTTTGATGGGCCGCCACCGATGGCGATGGAGAAGCCGCCGGGGGATTCAGTGCACCTCAGGATAGGGAGGAAGAAGCTCTGGTTGATTCTGGGGTCTCTCGCCACCGTGCTGGTATTGGGATTGTCACTTGGCCTCGGCCTTGGCCTGGGTCTGAGTAAGGGCGGTGATGGGTCGAGCAGGTGAGTTTCCATGGCTTTGGACAGTCCACCATGGGGGAATGCTCATCAGTACTAACCATGTTGGGTTTCACGCAGCAACGCATCTGCGTCATCAACAGCAAGTCCCACATCAACAGCCACCCCGGAATCATCAATATCATGCCCAGCATCGAACGACACAACCTTCACATCAACAGCAGACCCGACCAAGTTTGATGTGTACTGCGCGATCGATTACAACAGCAACGCGGACGCCAACACCCAAGACCTGCTCCACACGGAGGCAGACATAGCCGAGGACTGCATCAACCTGTGTGCCTCGAACGACAAGTGCGTGGGTGCCGGTTGGGGCTTTTACCAACCGGACACGAGTGTGGCGGGGTCCAATGTGTGTTGGCTCAAGTCAAAACTGGGGACTTCACACGCGGCGATACAGAATTGGGTCTTTGTCATTAAGCAATAGACGATCAGCTGGCATGGTACTTGTATTATATGGGTATGGACCCGGATGTTCTATGCTCTGAACTTTTTACAAAGCTTTTCAGTGGGCCCCTTTCCAGATTGCGCCGATATATTTCAGGAAATAAGCGCAGGAATGCAGCAGATGACGCCTTATAACTCCTCATATGTTGGTCCACTTGAACGCTGCTATGCCTACCCCACCACACCAACGTTTCCATTCCCGTTCAGAGTGTGCTTCATGTACGTCTTCTCGTCTAATATCTCATGCTCGGAGGGGGCCGGCCCCTGAGCTTTAACGGAAGTGTCCACCCCCTTTGCCTTCCAGAACAAGCACCGGGGCTCGTTGCAGAACGGCTTTGCGGCGCTCGCCTCGTGGTTACGCACGCTGTCCTCAAAGTTCTTCTTCGCGTCTGCCTCGGTGTACGCCTTGATGCGCTCGTCTGTCGCAACGAACGGCTCTGGCAGTGGAGGGTACGCAGCGACCAGGTCAGGGGCCGTCCACTTGATCCCGAGTTCCTCCAGGATCAGCGGCGTGATGTGGGCGGTGGAGAGGAGGATCCTCGGCATGCCGTGGCCATTGAAACCGGCCGCGACGAAGTGGCCGCTGTGGCCGGGGGCTGAGCCGACAAAGGGGAACGCGTCGATGCTGGTTGACTCGACGCCCGTCCAGTTGCCGCCCTTGGTTGTCTCGAGGGAAAGCTCTGCCTCGTCTTCTTTTCCTGGCCAGTCTACGATGTCGCTCTTGGGCCACGTCTTGTAGAATTCCGCGACTCCAGGCAGCAGTTTGTCCTCTGCATCAGTCCGGATCCAGTCGTGAGGGTAGTGAGCGACGACGGCTTTTGCTCCGCCGACGATGAGCGTGTTATAGGGTGGAGGAAGCTGCACGTGGTAGTTGTTGACGCAGCTGTCCCAGTGTTGGGCGCCGGTGCGTTTCATGAAGCCTTCGGGGGCCTTGATGGCACCGATGGTACAGACGGAAGGGAAGATGAGGTTAGAAAATTCGGGCAGTAGGTGAGAAGCCCATCGGTTCTTGTTGGTAGTGGTCAGCTTTTAATGTTCCAAATTGAATTGAGTGATAGGCCTAGACATACGGTGGCATGGACAACGGTCTTGGCGCGAACGTCACCGCGCGGTGTAGATACAGTGATGTATCCGTCTTCATCTCTCTCGGAAACCTTCAGAACTGGAGTGTTGGCTTGCAGGTTGAGCTTGCCTGTATCCAACACAATACGAAGCATAGCGTGAACAAACTTATACGGCCAGCTGTTCGGACGAGGTCAGTTTGAGGAGACCAAGTGAAATGTAGTGCTAGATCACTTACACCTGGCCAGTAGGATGCAGGACAGCACCGATGCATCCCTTCATCTGGGTGATGGCCTCCGCCTCCTTAGGATCTTCGACGAGCCGGCAGTCTCGGATCACCTCGCCGTCTCTGCCATGATCCTTGACAAACGCATCGAATGCTCCCTTAAGGCGCGTCCATGCTTCCGGCGTCATTGCTGCGTCAAATGTCTCACCCAGCTTGAAGCAAACTTCCTCCGCGATGCCCTCCTCGGCCAGGAGGGCCTTGAAGGCGTCGAGGTGGGCCATCTCATGCTTGATCAACTTCAACGCCCCATCGGGGCCAAACCTGCTGGACCAGCTTGGGTATCGAGAGTAGGCATGTGGCCGGAGCTGGCCACCTGGCGAGGGGGATCATGTTAGCCCTGCGTTCACTGCTTTTCTCCCGCGCCGGCATGGTTCTGAAAAATTCAGTCTCGGCACTTACCGTTCCGCCCTGTCGCGCCGCCACATACGTCTCTTGCCTCGAGCATAAGCATGCTTGGAGTGGTCCCATCTTTGGCGGTGTGCTTTTTTTCATTGTCAGGATCTCATTGACGGCTATTGATGTTTCAGGTGCTCACCTTGTGCAACCAATATGCCGTCGTGGTGCCTGTGTAACCGCTCCCAACAATTACAACATCCGTTTCCTTGGGAAGGTCTGGCGTGGACTGGAAGTTCCTCAGGGGAGACTCCGCGGCCTCAATCCAGTAGGACTTCGAAGGATTAGTGATGGGGAGGACCATGGTGTTGACTGAGAAGAGCACTGCTTTGCAAAGACCATAGACTGTCCGGCCGAGCTTGAGATGGATGGTGTTGACTTTATAGAGCGGATCTGCCGACTGGGATGAGGCCTGTCAACAAGAGTCGAAGTTGGCAGTCGGCCTGGCCGATGAGTTTGCTCTTTCTTGCTTGTGTTGACTCTGCCTGCGTGTGTGAAGAGTGTCGAAGTTCAAGGCCGGCTGAGGGCAGGTTGAGATGTGGCGGTCAGACAATTCTGCCTCTGCCCAGAGATTCTTCCGCCTTGCGGACGTAGCATCTTTTTCTATGGGAGGGCCAACTCTCGGGTGGGACGAGGGTGGACTCACTCACTTTCGCCTCGATCCGGATCCCCAGGAACAGGCTGTTCGACACGCTGGCGAGATCGGATCCGGAAGTGCAGACGCGTTGCCCCGATGAGCTGTTCCCCGGCAGGTATCAGCCTCGGTGTGGAGCCCTGTGGGTCTACCCCTGACCGGAAACGATCAGATAGCACCGGTCACCCGGGCCGCCTCCACCACCAAAACTACCCCGGATCTGATAAGCCACCGTCCCGTTGTCAATTGTGATCCCTCTCAAATCGTGATGGCATTCCATCGGTGAGTGCCGAGATACCAGCTGACTGATAGGCACGCTCGCAGCACTTCGGGCAATCAGTGTCTGCGCGTCCCATCACGGCACATCGGCTATGCCGGGTTTGTCAATTTAGACCGCATTGACTGACACCGGCTAACTGCTCTGGCCCGACTCGCTGGCCCCAATGACTCATTCACGGTGATTGTTACAAATCGAGAGTCATGCCGGGAAGGTTGTGCTGTAATGGAAATGCATTAGGCCTAAGGCTCGGCGAAAATAACTCGATCAACAATTTACCGGTCCCCAAAGATAACCATATCTCCTCTCCACCTCAGTTCTCGACCGCCTTGCTGTCCCTATCGTCTCGGGGTACTTCAATAGCGTCAATATCAATCTCAGCCGGGGCCTCCGGTACCATTCGGATGAGGAAGACCATGCACGGGATGGTCAACGCCAACACCGCGCAGTTGACGTAGAAAGGTGTGCGCGGGTCACTTCCGTAGTTCGAGTTGATAGAGTATGAGACGGCCTGACCTGCGGTCTCAAAGGCACGGAAGAGGCCACCCGTCCTAGCACTTGACTTGACATCTGTAGAGAATGTGCCCAAGATCCAATAGAGTGACAGCTGCGTCCAGTACCCGGTCGTGAAGATGATCAGGTAAGGGAGGTATGCCTCGGCCCATCGTTTTCCATGTAGGCCGTAATCAAGTCCAGTGCCTTTGGAGGTTCCGAATTTTGAGTACTCGATCCCGATCCAGATGAAGCAGCAGATCTGCGGCACCAGCCACAACCCAAACGCCGTCCAAGCGCGTCCGGCCTGGGACCAGCGCCTCATGTCCAGCATCTTTCCATACAGGAGAACCATGCAGATTGTGATGATGGGCACGATCAGTGTGGAGAGGGCGCGGGCCCGCACGGAGAAATGCAAGGACAGGTAGGTACCCATGGTGCCTCCGTAGAAGAAGCTGTAGAATGCGGGGAGGAAGACAAGCCAGGTCTTCCTCCGCTGCGCATGCTGCCAGAGGGCCGCGAACTCGCCCTTCCAGGTGACGGTGCCAGTAGTGGGCACTCTGGTTCCATCCTTCCTCCGGACCAGCTTAGTAGGCGATAACAAGAATGCCCAAATGATGCCGGTGCATTCGAGCCCGACAAAGACCAGGTATGTCGACCAGGCGATTCCACCCGCCGAGGCCTGGCTGTAATTCGTAGAGAAGTTAATGGCGCCACCGATAATAGAGCCCGAGCTCCTCATCGCGGACCAGACGCCGAGGTAGAAGCCGCGGTCGTTCTGGGGCGGGTACGACAGCATTGCGGTGGTCTCTGCCACATACAGAAAGCCGCCGGTGAAGCCGCCCAGGATCGTTTCGAACAGTAGATACCACTGCGTCCCATATCTTGCGGCTGTATAGTAACCGGATCCGGCCAGAGGGAACGTCACAGCAGCGATCATACAGCTCCATTTGATTCCAATCTTGTTAATCAGGGGACCGCCGAAGAGAGTGACCATGCAGCCAGCAGCATAATTAAGAGCGTTGGCCATGTTGCCAAGGTAAGGAGATGATAGGCCGCCGCCGCCGAGGTTCGAGATGGCGTCCCCCATAGCCGGGCCGACGAAAGACAGCGCTCCGAACATGATCATCTGGAACAAGACGCTTCGGAAGAACTTGGTGGTACGGCTGCTGGTGAGATACGCTGTGTCAACGTCGATGACCTGAGTCTCCTGGTTCGAGCTGACGCGGGCGACGTCGGTCGCATTTTCGGGCATGGTTGCGACTTTTGCTGTGTCGCTCTTGGAATCTGATGCAGCCATGGTGAAGGGAGGGCAGAGGCGCGAGGAAGGAGGAGGATGGGTGGGCAACCCAGACAAAAAGTTGACAGGCCAGAGGGGCAGACTGCCCTCCTATGTAATGAAAGTTGCCTGATGGGCCTCGTGAAATCAATATCTTATGTCAACAACTTGGAAGGGTGCCTGTTAAAAACCGAAATGTTACCTCGAACGTGGAGTCAGAAGGTTGACAGCCAATGCTGGGGTGGGCTTTATTACCATTGCAGGAGGCGTGATTCGTCTTACACTTGGGGGGTCCATCCATCCGAGACGATTCAGACGAGATAGGCACGCGAGGCCCACAGCAGATGCACGATGCCCTGAGTGATAAAATGGGGCGTGGGGGCCAGGCCTGCCAACGTCGGGCACGCGACAGAAAGCAGTCACGAGGCCGATATCCAGGATTACCCGATTGCTGTGTGATTGATGCCAGGCCCGGCAAACCGCCCGCTAAACTAACTACCCCAAACGACCGTGCCGCTGCGACGAGATAGCCGGGGCACCGGTGATCACCGTCCCGGTGGAGAGATAAGATAGGCTCGTCAGCTTGGAGCAATACCTCGGGAGTCGGGGCTCCGTATTAACCAAAATTCGGGGATGTCCTATCAATCAAGCCGACCGCCATCTTGTTGATAATGAAGCTAACCGAGTCAGTAGGGGTATTATGCTGCTCATTGCAGACCGTGCCGGTTGTGTATATGGTCTATATCTGTTCTAAGATAGGAGTGTGTACAGTCCGCAATTATAACAGGCATCTCATTGGGTATACTAGATACGATCTGCGGACAGTTTAACTATGTTGGAATTTACTTCCCACAAGGTGCATCAGATGTATAAGGCCTTCGTTAGATATAGTTATTTCTTTGCTCGCGGTATCAGCCCGCTGCAGATAATCCTGAATGATCTGCGGCCTTCGCACGAACGATGCAAAATGGGTATGGCGAGGCGAAGCCGATGACAAAAAAAGCTTTGGGATAATAGGAAATGCATATTTGCAGTTGGGATTTCAAGACTCTAGCACGGTGTTGAAGTTGCACCCGGCTTCTATGATACTGCCAACTAAGTATTGCTGATGCGCGTCAACCAAACAGGCCGACACCTCTCCTAGTCTTTGCACTCATAAACTCGCAAGGATGATTACATACACAAGACTATGATATGGCTATCTGAGATTGTCTTGGAAGAACTCTGTCTCCTTAATCTGGTGCGTCCGAAATAAGCGTTACCATCAATCTGATCAGTTATCTAAGCGTTGTGGGCATCAGAGGCTGTCTGCGAGATTGGTTCCACAATATAGATCAGGGCTAAAGACATCATCACAGAATCTTGCATCGTTTCGTACAGGATTTCATATGTATGGAAGGTCTAGAACTTTTGCTGACTCCAGCCTAAAGTACGTCGAGGCCCGGGAAACTAACCGAAAGTGACGTTGCTATTGTTCTTTCTCAAGTGCAATAGATAAGCCAAGCGCGTTTCAACCAGAGACAAGAGTCGTTCTATAAATGAAGAACGCGTGCGCCGGGAGATATCCCTCTCGACTACGCTAGTAGTCAGGTCTAGATTCCTTTCCATTCCCATGCCGGTGTCGCCCCGTCTACCATCCGGATCGTTTGTTTACCGGTCAGACCAGTTACCGATTTCACGGCTGCCTTCCGATCCCGAGGACTGTTTTCTCGCGCCAGAAAAGTCTGCAACATGCTGAACACGATAGGACCCCCACGCCTGTCATTCCATGTGGCAAGTGGCGGCCTTTGAAGTGCATGAGTGTATTTACAGCACTCTCCATCTCAAGGACCTGCGGTATTTCTACGTTGAGAGCTCAGTTCTTACTTTCCCTGTAGCATCAATATGAAGAGCTGTGAACATCAACGCTTATAGCTGACTCCTAGCCTAATAGAGAAACCCAAAAGCATAGCTCACATGTAATTGATGTCGAGAAGCCGTGAAGTACGAAGTGCGGCGATAAAACGATCTCATCATTCTGATCCTACATGCTGTTGTCGGGTGCAGGGAATGCATTGCGAGCATTTCGGCTATTCTTTTCCCCGAAGGCTATTATAATAGCTTCGGCTTCCTTTCGTTACTTTAGATTCATTCTGATCAGAACACAATCAACTCCCCTCTATTATTTTGAAGCTATAATTTGCAAATTTTGTGACTATTTGCTTTGCCCCTAAGCACTATGGCCTTCTTTTATTCCTCCTCGCGTTAGAGTGCCCTCGGGCGTACAGCCGAGGCTTCTAGCAGAACACTGCTCCACCGTATGTGTGGTGCTCGTTTTCAATGCTACAGACCAAAGGGTCCATTCTAATTTGAATAAGGTGTAAATTTCAGCACAAAAGGGTACTTGCGCTCAGGTCCGGGCGGTGTTCACCGAGCCGGAGTGTAAACATGGTGCAGTAAATGTAAACAAGTTGCTGTAGGAGGTGAAGCTTGTTGCTTTTCGTCATAATCATGTTTCTACATTCCAGCCGTCGAAGCTGGTCTTTCTTATTCTTATAATTACCATGTGCAATACCGACATCTCGTGGAATGGAGAGATAACGCTCTGTGACGACAAAACCTACTGCTACTGGATTGAACATCAAAGCAAGTGACGCTAACCCATCAAGTATCATTGTCCTACATGACAACTCTGTTTTGCGTTTACCCTGCTACTCTGAGGAAATGTCAGAAGCAGGAAAGAAAATGATCTGTTCGCTAGGAGTTCAAGTCATGCTTATAAAGAAAGTAGACCAGCCATTATAGCCACCCGATGTTAGTTATGCGCAGCGTTATTCCATGATGACAGTACATAGGCGTATAAGCAGCCATGTCATGGTGCCATCCCACAAATCCATTGTGACAGTGGTGGAGCTGAGTATGATATGCATGTTCTGCAATGGCGCTGTTTCAGGACTGCAACTCATTTCTACTTCCCGCCAGTCTTGGAGACGATTGCCCGCCCCCCCGCGAAAGCCCAAGCTCCGATCGTCAGATTTACTGACAAGGCAGGCTACTGGAATGCTATGACAGTCTCGTCGAGACTCAACTGGCAAAAAGGCCAGTATTGACTGCCCTGATCTACGGCGCTAGCGAATTGACAAAGAGAGCCAGATTGGATAGTGGCATTCTAAAAATCCCAAGTAAGACAGTCGACGGGCACTAGTCCCTGTGAGAAACTCCAGTTGTCGTGTCCACAGGCAATTTGAGGGAAGGGATTTCAGCAAGCCGATTGAGGGAGGCACACGCACCTCATTTCTCCGAGTGTCTTCCTTTGATTGTAATGCCGAATTGATGTACGGGTGTTGTCGCTTTACCAAAGTCAAGTGTTCAGTGGTGGTCTCCTTGAAGAGCTCAAGCCAAGGGGCCACTCGACCTGTTGCAAAGTGGGCAATAATGTCTTACAAATGACGTTGCCTTGGCGATTGCAGTGTCGAGACCATGGTTCTTCCCGTGGAAGGTTTACCCGTTGAGTTAGCTGAAACTCAACGGTGATTACCTTTCCTATTCTATCCATCCAACATTCCTTCGAAGTAAGTCCATGCCTTACTTGGAGCGGGTGTGGCCGAAGTCTCCACCAGCAGTGAGCCTCATCCAGTCCCATCAGAGGTAGATTTCTCTTCGCAGATGAACAAACCCCGACTCGAGGATCGATCCCATGCAAATCTCGCGTAGAAGTGGCCCAACGGGCCGCAAGCCATGCCGAGAGATCCATGAAGTGATTCACGAGTTCAAGGTGTTCCCGATGGTTGCTATGTACGGCCTGATGAGTACACAAATGACTACAGCCGTTTCCATTGATATTGATCGACAACTCTGTGTCATGCCTGGTTTCCCGGTGAATTGTGTACCGAAAACTAGCCAAGGTAGACTTATGAAGCCTCTCGACCCTGGTGCACCGTAGAAGAACGTTGTCGTCCTCCACTCGCGATCTTGCTGTCCCTCTTTCTCTCACGAAGCTTGGACATATGCGCGTAGCCATGAGGTCCTCCTTGGTTGCGCTCGTCCCTGCTTTTGGGCTTTGCCTGAGCAAGGTCATCGAAGGCCCAATAGACCCACGGCAACAAGATGGCTCTCAAGACAAACCCGAATCCATTTGCATCACATATGTCACGACTTACCTGGCCACTGTAGAGCCCAGAGGCAGCCCCAATACAGGTTCGTGGAAACAAGTTGCGCGATGTTCAGAGGTCGTCATGACGGTTGACATGATCAAAAACAGGACTGCCGAACCCACTGCCTGGTGCGCTTCCACCAAGATCCTTTGGTGTAGATGAACCTCCGCCACAGTACACACAGCCTCCACCCAACGGATATGGACCGCAGCAACCCCCGCCGAATCCATATGGGCCGCAACAACCTCCGTCCAATCCATATGGTCCGCAGCAACCGCCCAATCCATACGGTCCGCAATGGCCGCCTAATCCATATGATCCTCAACTTCCGCCTAATCCATATGGCCCACAGCCTCCCCCTAATGGATATGGGCCACAGCCTCAGCCACCTGTGCCGCCGCCTCCCTCTTACGGCGGACCGCCGCCCTACTCGCCGCCTCCACCGATTCCTGGCACAACAGGTCCCGTCACCTCACCGAGCGGCGGAGTTTCTGCATCTTCTCCACCAGAGGTTTCACCTTCTACGGCTCCAGAGATATACATAGTCAACGTAGAGGCTCTTGTACCTCAAGTTGTGCCACAGCCAGCTCCAGGGAAACGAAGGGACATAGATCCACGGCTTGTCGACCCTACACTGACTACCAACCTTGGATTCATTGCCACAACTAATGTGACCTTCACTTGTTCAAGAGCTGCTCCATACTACACGTTCAATGGCCAGTTGTTCGAGGTGACCACAGGGTTGGCGCTGTCTGTTAACTTCGGGGTGCCATTTATCAACTTCACGATCGCCGCCCAAGGTTCCATCTCGACCAGATTTGAGGTAGTCGACAGTATTTTGCACTGGTATAATCCGCAGTTCTATAATGGAGAGGCCACATTTTGCGTGGTGGGCAGCGCTATTTTCGCGACATTCACCTCGTTCGGCCGGCCAGCTGATTGTGTCACTGTCCAACTCGTTCTTATCAGAGGTCAGTCATTCAAGAACTCCTTCCATCTTACCGCTCAAATATGCTAAGAATACAAACATTCGCGTAGCCAACCAATGCGTGGATGGTGTTGTCAATGAGCTACCTGCAGTCACCCAGTTGCCATCCACCGCCTCGATACGCACGAGCTCACCTTCGCGAGCGGCCACCACCCCAAACGTCGTCTCTACAAGTCGCGCCTCTCAGGCGTCGTCTCCAGTGTCTTCACCAGCAGTACAACCTTCAGTGCCTCTCTCACCGAGATCATCCGGGATACCTACAGCTCCATCGGTACCGGCTGGTTCTACAGGTGGGCTTCCAAGTGTACAACCTCCCGCCTCGAGCCCCTTGCCGGGGGTGTCCACAGGCGGGCTACCCAACCCGCCATCTGGGAATCCATCACAAATTGTTCCGACGAGCGGAGGGCCTATTATACCACCCCCAGCCTCGACAACGCAGGGTGGACTTACGGGTGGGCCATCCAGCCCGCAAGCCTCGGCACCGAGCCCACCTCCGGGAGATTCAACAACTGGTGTGCCTCCCTTCCCGACCTCAGGCTCGCCGCCACCGTCTAGCCCTACGAGTGGACCGCCTAATGCTGAATCGTCAGCACCAAATCCACCAGGGGGTTCTTCTGCAAGCGGCTTACCTAGTATTTCACCGCCAGTGGTGCCATCGGGACCCGGATCTACCAGTGGAGAGCCCATACCTGAGCCTACAACCCCCTCGGCTGGCCTCCCGACAGCATCACCGTCTCTTCCGCCCCGTTCTCCGCCGGCCAGCGGGTCTGGCGCGCCACCTTCATCGCAGCCTGTCATCCCTACCTCGAATGCTTTGCCGCCTTCCGAGTCCGGATCTCGAGCCTCGGGCGTGCCGACCGCAACACCATCACCATCCGGCTCTGGCGCGAACCCGACCCAGACAGTCATTGCGGGCCAGCCTTTCAACATAAACCTGGTGCCGTACCTGAACAACGCGCTTGATCAGGTCAATGGCATCACCACGAGCCCTGATACTGCGTTCATGAATAGCCTCAACCAAGGGCTAAAGGTCCTTGCTGGTACGGTTCCGGTCAAGGCCACTGCGGACACTATTACTGTGACTCTTTCAGTTGCAGGCCTGCTGGGGGATTCCTATACGAAGACTTTTGACGTGGTTGTCCTCGAAGTCGAACGGGTCTTTGCTGGCCAGCGATTTGAAATCTTCCTGACTCAGTACATGCAATTCGCACAAGACACTCTCCTTGGCCTCACCACGCTCCCCAACACTGCGTTTCTCGATGCACTCAACGGTTTGGACAAAACCATATCTGGTACTGTCCCAGAATCAGCCGTTGGAGATACCATCACTGTGACTTTCACGGCGGTTGGCGTGACCGGCAATTATGTCAGGAGTTTCTTGGTACTGGTCTTGGAATCTGTGACCATAATTCCCGGCCAGCCTTTCAACATCGACCTGAAAGAATTCCTGGATGATCCCGCGGACTCGATCACGAACTTTGACACCAGCCCACTCATTGGGTTTCTGGAGGATGGCTTCGACGCAACTGGGCGGGATATAACCGGGACGGTCCCGATTGGTGCAATCCCAGAGACCATCACCGCCACCCTCACCATCACAGGGCAGGTTGGAGATTACACCAGATTGGTCACCATAGTGGTTGCTCCACTGCAGAGAGTCTTCCCTGGGCAGCCTTTCACCATAACGCTGTCTGATTTCCTGGATGGTGCCGGAAATACAATCAGGGGTATCAGCACCGCCCCTGTCACTTCGTTCATAGACAACTCCCTGAACGCTGTTAACCAACAAATCGTTGGCACTGTTCCTCTGAATGCGGCTACGGGTCTCGTGGAGGTGGCTCTCAGCGTGGTAGGGCCAGATGGTCTGTATACCAAGCTACTCTACGTTCTGGTTGTCCCATCGAACGTCATAGTCATCGGACAGTCTTTCGTCATTTCGTTGACCCAGTACTTGGTTAACCCTGCGGACACCATCAATGGTCTCGTCTCCGTTCCAGGCCTGCTAACCTTCCTCCAGGATGATCTGGACATTGCTCAAAGGCAGATTGCAGGTGTTGTTCCATACACCGCCATCGAGGGATCTTTTGCTATATCTCTGAGTGTCACGGGCCAGCTGGGCATCCCTTATATCCAGATCTTCTACGTGATTATCATCCCCGGAAGCTCGTCAAGCTCGTCTATCCTATCAACGTCAGCGCTTTCGTCTGGGATTTCGAGTGGGCTCACCTCGACCTCGGTTTCTGGATTCTCCAGTACAGTTTCGCAGACCTCGGGGAGTTTGTCGACGTCTCAGGAAAGCAATTCGATTTCGACAACTCCATTCCCGTCCTCTGAAACGAGCAGCGGGTCTTCTGGAGCTCAGTCTACAACGCAAATTTCGACTCCGTTGCTGTCGACTGCTCTGTCAAGCGAGAGTCTGCAAAGTCAATCAACGAGCGAGCCGGGCCCGAGCTCATCACAGCAGTCCGTCTCGGCCTCAGGGAGCTCACTCACTGCGGAGAGCCCGACGCCGACGAGCTTGTCGTTCTCAGGTGGAACAACCATATCGACACCGCTGAGCTTGTCTACCGAGGCCGAGCAATCCACATCAAGCCCGGGAGAGTCGTCTACTGAGGCGAGCCAAACAGTGGCATCTAGCACTCAATTCGCCTCGTCTATTGAGTCAAGCCAGGCCACCACCTCTCCGTCACCAACTGAGTCAGGTTTCTCGAGCCTGTCAAGTGAGACGGGGCTGTCCACCGGCTCCGAGGCATTCAGCTCACAAAGTTCCGAGAATCTCTCATCCGAGACCAGTAGTTTTGCGTCAACTATCGAGACTTCTCAAGGTAGCATTTCTACAGAAGTGACGTCGCCGTCAGGCCCTACCCCAGGTCCTTCTTCGACGGAAGTGAGCACTAGCAGTGAAGCCTCAGTGGAAACCTCGTTATCTACGGAAGCGCAATCCTCATCGCAGAGTGAGCCCACAGACACCTCGACTTCTTTCTCATCAGGTGAGCCCGGGAGCACGCTTTTCAGTAGTGGCACATCGCTGTTCTCGACGGAGCCAACGAGTACACTACCAGAGAGCAGTACGTTGTCCACCGAGTCTGGCAGTATAACTGCGACAAGCGGTGTGCCCACGTCTTTTGAGAGCTCGGAAACATCCGCCGGAACGTCAACGGAGTCTCAGAGCCCGATAGAGACTTCCACAAGTGAATCTGAAGCTTCCTCGTCTTTCACAGGATCCCAGCCAAGCAGTTTGGAGAGCGCAACCGAGACCTCGGGCAGTATCTCTGGCACAAGCAGTAACGAAGGGACGACTTCGATACCCACGGAATCGGGATTCTCGACCAGCGCTCTTGAAACTTCAAGTTTAAGCAGCCAAGAAAGCACGGAGTCGCCTCTGTCCACCAGCGAACCGTTCAGCACTCCGACCAGCGGCTTCGATGTGACGTCCTCCACTGCCGGTGAGAGCTCCACTGAGGCCAGTAGCACAATAGCGGGCTCCACTCCGTTCTCAAGCACCTCTCAAGAGAGTGATGTACCTTCGACCTCTTTCTCACCTGGAGAGTCCAGCACACTTTCTACCGAGCTTATAACCTCTGAGCCAAGTATCACACCATCGAGTTCATTATCGAGTGAGGAGCTTAGCACCGCCTCTACTGAGTTGGCTTCTTCTCAATCTAGTGAGGCAGAGTCGAGTTCTTCGTCAGCCTCAGAGGAGAGCAGCACAAGCGAGCTCTTCTCTACTACGGAGGCCAGCACGTCTGAAGCGAGCAGTCTGGCATCATCTGCATCTTCAGGGGAACAGACGAGCAGTGGGAGCAGCGAATCCGAGAGCCTAAACCCGAGCTCCAGCCCAGGGAGCAGCTTGGAGTCGTCTTCCACGGAGCAAGTTGCCAGTACTTCGACGAGCAACCTCTTCACAACTTCAAGCCCGCCCGAGACAAGTGAGACACAGTCCAGCTCTCCCGGCGCAACCAGTTCCGTACCTGCCAGCTCCGAAGCCTCATCCATGACAAGCGCTTCGGAACAAGAGTCAGCTTCGAGCTCCTTCAGCTCCACAGCCTCTGGAACCGAGTTGTCGAGCTCGTTTGAGCCAACTTCGACAGCATCTTCTGAGGCGTCTGAATCCACATCCATCGAACCGAGCTCGACAGAACCCAGCAGCGGTGGTCCAAGCTCCACCGAGCCGATCTCGTCGGAATCCACGTCTTTCGAGCCAACGTCGACCGAGCCAAGCTCATCCGAACAGGCTTCGAGTGAGGGAAGCACGACGGGTGCCAGTACGAGTGAGGAAAGCACTGTTGGCCCAAGTTCGACGGAGTCCAGTTCAAGTGGAGAAAGTACGACGGAATCAAGTTCAGTAGAACCAAGCACTACCGAGCAGAGTGCCACTGGGGAAAGCACTATTGGCTCAAGCTCATCCGGTGAAAGCACGACCGGACAGGTCTCAACCGAAGCAAGCTCCACAGAGCTGAGCAGCTCATTCTCAAGTTTCGAGCCAACATCGACGGAGCAGGCGTCAACTGAATCCACACAGCTTGAGTCGACGTCCACCGAACAGAGCTCCTCCGAATTCACATCGTCTGGGCAGACATCCAGTGAGCCCACGTCTTCCGAATTCACATCGTCGGAGTCCACGTCGTTTGAGCCAACATCAACGGCGCCAAGCGGCTCAGAGTCCACCTTCCCCAGCCAAACGTCGACCGAGTTTACGTCTTCTGGGGCTACGTCAACTGAGGCCAGCTCCTCCGAGGCCACATCTTCCGAGTCTACGTCTGCCGAACAGACTTCCAGCGAGCCCACAATCACGTCTTCAGAGCAAAGCTCGACTGAGCCTCCATCTTCCGAGTCAACGTCAATCGAATCAACGTCGTCCGAGCCTCCGTCGTCCGAGTCGACTTCATTTGAATCGACATCCACTGAGGCTACGTCCTCTGAATCAACTTCCCTCAGCCCTAGTTCCTCAGAAACAAGCTCTGAGGTCCTTTCGAGCAGCAGTGAATACCTGAGCACTGCCAGCACCAGCTTCCAGGAGTCGTCGACACTCTCCTCGGAATCAAGTGCCTTTGAAACAAGCACCTTTGGGACCTCGTCCGAGATATCCACAAGCAGCAACAGCCTTCCGATCTCCACCGAGAGCTCCTCCGAGCCGACCGCTTCCGAATCCACCTCGTTCGAGCCTACCTCATCTGGTGCAAGCTCTACCGAGGAGAGTTCCACAGAGACAAGCTTTACTGCCACTTCCTCCGGGCAGAGCACCCCCATCGAGACAAGCAGCACCTTCGAAACTAGCACCTTTGAATCGACCACCTTCGGATCGACAAGCTTCGGATCGAGCACTTTCGAATCGAGTTCTTCTGAGTCGACCGCTTTTGAAACAAGCTCTTCTGAAGGACCCTCGAGTACTGCAAGCGATTTCACGTCCGAGTCCACGTCATCTGGAGAAGCTACAAGCAGTATCAGCGAGACGAGTACGGAGCCAACGTCGTCTGTCGAATCCACAAGCAGCATCAGCGAAGCAAGCAGCGAGTCAACCTCGTCTGGAGAGGCCACCAGTGCGAGCAGCTTTAGTTCGGAACCAACATCGTCTGCTGAATCGACAAGTAGCAGTGGCATAAGCTCTGAATCAACCTCCTCGTCCGCCGAACCAACGAGCACCAGTGGTATAAGCTCAGAAACAACTTCGTCTGGCGAGCTTACCACTAGTAGTAGCGAGCCAACCTCATCAGAAGAGAGTACAAGTACCAGCGGCGTCACCTCGGAGCCGACCTCATCCAGCGAACTTACGAGTAGCAGTAGCGAGTCAACTTCGACTGAAGAGAGCACGAGTACCAGTGGCTTTAGCTCTGAGCCAACCTCGTCAAATGAATTCACAAGCAGTACCAGCGAGACGAGCTCAGAACCGTCATCTTCTGAAGGGCCAACAACTAGCAGCACTTTCGAACCAACATCATCCGGAGAAAGCACAAGCAGTGAATTTACTTCAAGCTCTGAAGGACCGACCAGCACAAGTTCCGACCAAATATCGTCTGGGTCAACTTCAACCGAAGGGCCAACGAGTAGCAGTACCCTCGAGCCGACGTCTTCTGGCGAGAGTACAAGCAGTTATTTCACTTCAAGCTCCGAAGGACCAAGCAGCACTAGCTCTGAGCAAACATCTTCTGAGGCAACCTCATCCGAGGAGCCAACCAGCACCAGCACCTTTGAGTCAACTTCGTCTGGAGAGAGCACAAGCAGTAGCAGTATTTCAACTGAGCAACCGTCAAGTACTAGTAGCGAGCAAACTTCCTCGGAAGAAGCCACAAGTACGAGCTCCGAATCGACATCTGAGCAACCATCAAGTACTAGCACCCAGCAGACCTCCTCAGAAGGGCCCACGAGCACTAGTTCCGAATCTACGTCTGAAGGGCCCACAAGCACCATCTCTGCATCGACGTCTGAAGAGGCCACGAGCACAAGCTCCGGGCCAGCGTCATCTGCGTCTACGTCCTCTGAGGAATACACCAGCAGTAGCACTGAATTCACGTCGACTCAAGGATCCACCAGCACGAGTTCTGGGTCAACGTCTGAAGAGGCTACAAGTACCAGCTCTGGGTCAACATCTTCCGAAGAATCTACCGGCAGCAGCTCCGAGTCCACATCGACTGCAGGACCCACGAGTACCAGCTCCGGATCCACGTCCGAAGAGCCAACGAGCACGTCCACAGAGTCAACGTCCTCCGAAGGGCCTACAATCAGCAGCTCTGGGTCTTCATCGACCGGGGAGCCCACTAGCACCAGCTCTGAATCAACGTCTTCAGAAGGGGCTACAAGTACGAGCGTGGAATCCAGTTCCTCCGAGGAGCCAACAAGTACTAGCTCCGGATCCACGTCTCAAGAGTTTACGAGTACTAGCTCTGAAGGTCCCACGAGTACAAGCTCCGAGTCAACGTCCTCCGAAACGTCTAGAAGCACGAGCTTGGAATCAAGTTCCTCCGGAGAGCCCACAAGCACCAGTTCCGAGTCATCGTCGACTTCAGAGCCAACAAGCACGAGTTCAGAGTCTACATCCTCGCAAGCGCTAACGACTAGTATTAGCAGTACCACTGTGTCAACTTCTTCAGGGGAGGCTACAAGCAGTAGTAGCGGAACAAGCACCGAGTCGACGTCCTCTGAAGAGACATCCAGCACATCGTCGACTAGCGCATCCCCCACCTCTACACCATCATGCAATGGGATTCGTGGGTTCGCTAGAGATGGCTCAAGCATCGGTAAGTACTCCGGGAAAAGGAAGTCTAATGAAGAAGCTTAACACTGACTGCTTCGGTATAGGTTACTATGTTGACGCAGATTCGGCAACCTTCAGCGGCTGCCGTGCGCTCTGTAATGCTAATCCAGCCTGTTCCAGCTTTGGTATTCTTATTGGCCCTGCATGTTCTCTCTACGGATACAATGTGCGGGGCAACATCGCTGTGGACGACAATTCTGGCAACACTTTCTACGACAAGGGTTGTTCCCAGCCATCCAGCAGCAGCTCAGTGGCAACATCTCCCAGCAGTATCAGCTCCTTGTCTGGGACGACAACTTCCGAATCGACCGAGAGCAGCAGCACACCTCCTATCACAAGTACTAGCTTTACTTTTTCAGAGTCGACATCTAGCGAGAGTCGCAGCGCTACATCGTCGTCTAGCTCAAATTCCGAGGCCCAGACCTCAAGTTCATCTAGTTCCTCGTCGGGTGTCGAGTCGACCACGAGCTCAAGTAGCGCTGAGCAAAGCACAACATCGTCTAGTACGAGTACACCAGGCACAACAAGTTCGACTTCGAGTAGTATCCAGGAGACTACGACCTCGTCTAGCACTAGTGAGCTAACCACAACAAGCTCCAGCTCAACCAGTGCCGAGGGGACGACAAGCAGCTCTAGCTCGTCTTCGACTATTCAGCTGACAACAAGTTCGAGTTCCAGCTCGAGTGCGGCCCAGTCAACAAGCAGCAGCTCTTCAAGCTCGACCTCGACAGCTGAACAGACCACAAGCACAAGCACCTCAAGCTCATCGTCTACAGCTGAGCAGACTACTAGTAGCAGCACCAGTTCCAGTACAGCCCTCGAGACGACGACTAGTAGCTCATCGACGTCTAGTTCCAGTACTGTGCCGCAAACCACAAGCAGCAGTTCATCAAGCTCAAGTTCTAGTACTGTACCGCAAACCACAAGCAGCAGTTCATCAAGCTCAAGTTCCAGTACAGCGCCCCCAACCAGCAGCAGCAGCTCCTCATCAAGTTCAAGTTCGAGTACGGCGCCCACGTCTAGCAGCAGCAGTTCGTCCAGCTCGAGTACAAGCACAGGCCCAACAACCTCAAGCAGCAGCAGTTCGTCAAGTTCCAGTACTAGCACGGGCCCAACGACCTCAAGTAGCTCCTCGTCCAGTTCTAGTACAAGTACGGCACCCACCACAACAAGTAGCAGTTCCTCCTCAAGCTCCAGCACAAGCACTGGTCCCACGACATCGAGTAGTAGCAGCTCGTCCAGTTCTAGCACGAGTACAGGGCCGACTACATCAAGTAGCNGACTACATCAAGTAGCAGCTCCTCTTCAAGCTCCAGCACCTCCAGCGGTCCTACGACGTCCAGTAGCAGCAGCTCATCCAGCTCGAGCACAAGTACAGGGCCGACTACATCAAGTAGCAGCTCCTCTTCAAGCTCAAGTACCTCCAGCGGTCCTACGACGTCCANTCCAGCTCAAGCACGAGTACAGGGCCGACTACATCGAGTAGCAGTAGCAGCTCTTCAAGTTCAAGCTCAACGGCCCCGACTACAAGTAGCTCCAGCTCAAGCTCATCCAGTTCGCGTTCCAGTAGCAGCTCCAGTTCTTCCAGTTCGAGCACAAGCACAGGGCCGACTACTTCAAGTAGCAGTAGCAGCTCTTCAAGTTNAGCAGCTCTTCAAGTTCAAGCTCAACGGCCCCGACTACAAGCAGCTCTAGTTCAAGCTCATCCAGTTCACGATCCAGTAGCAGTTCCAGTTCGTCAAGTTCAAGCTCGAGTACAGCACCGATCGTCACAACCACCTCAAGCTCATCTAGCTCCTCCAGTTCGAGCTCATCCAGCTCAAGTACAGTGCCGCGGACAACGACAAGTTCCTCAAGCTCATCATCCAGCTCTGCTTCGTCGTCCAGTTCCAGTTCTTCCAGTTCGAGCTCGTCCCGTTCAAGCAGTAGTTCGAGTAGCAGTTCCAGCAGTTCTTCACGGTCAACCACCAGCTCCAGCTCCAGCTCATCGTCGACCCAGTCGCTTTTTACGACTTATACGACCTACACCACAGGAACAACTACATTTACTCGGACGGCATCAGGGACGGCAACGGTCTTCTCTCCATACCCAACATTCCCTTGCGACGACTTTGGCTACCTTGTCCAGGGAGGCAACGACTTTATCCGGGTTAACGTCACCTCTGGGACATTTACGACACTCACCACTGACCTGGCGTATCCTGGCGCGACCATCAACGCCATCGGCTACAATCACTTTGACAACTTTATCTACGGTGCTGTAGGACCCCAAACGACCGAAAACATACTACAGATCTCCGCCTTGGCGACGACTGTGATCTTGCAGCCGGGATTGACCGTGCCATATCCGCTCAGGGTGGCTGATTTTGACGGCGCAGGGAATTACTGGGGATCTTCAGTCGTCCAGGTTACAGTGCAACTCGGCCAAAGTCTCGGCAACACGTACTGGACGCAAGTCAATCTGGCCCCGGGCACATCCAACTATGGCACGCAGATCGCGAGTGGCAAGGCGGCATTTCCTCCTACCTTGGGCATGTACGATTGGGTCTATCTGCCAGAAGGAAATTCAAACATGGTAAGTCTCATCAGTCGCCCCGTCCTCTTGCTCTCCCGCCTCCCCAGTGGCAATTGTCCGCGACGATCAACGCTAACGAATGTACCTCTCATAGTGGACGGTTGCAAGTGGAATTACTGTTCTTGGTTTCCAACTCTATCGCTTCGATCTCTCCAGCAAAACATGGTTCGCGTCGACCAATTACGGCACTCTGCTCGGCTTGACCGTAGGAGCCGGCTTCGGTGCACTTTACCCAGGTGAATACGGCTACTTTTATGGCTCAGAAAACAATAGCGGGGACATCTGGCGGTTCCCATTGCCCGGATTTAACAATGATAAAGCTGTCAAGGTCACCTCAGGGCCGGCTTCGACCCAGAACGACGGCGCTAGGTGTTGGGCGCAAAACGGGTGATTGATTTGGAACGTTTTAGTATAGAAATTTCGTTCTCATTGATGGATTTTACGAGTATGGATCATGTATCATGAAGCTTACGACCTCGCATCGTCATGGAATTCGGTCGTTGACAGCGTTGAATATCGGTCCTGTTGCGTATGTAGTAGTTAGTCATTTCTATCGCGGGAGGAGAACACGTCTTAGCAAGGTTAGCAAGGCTCGGAATGGAGGACTGTGATCAAGGGCACAATTATATCTTGCGTTTTACCTGGTCGTATCCCCATCAGTCTTCCGTTCCCTCTGATCGTAGTCTCGAGTGTCGACTTCCAAATGGTCCTCCCCCAAAAGGTCATCGGCATATGGCTGGAGCGGTTCCGGCGCCTCGAGGTCAGGATCATTGTAATTGGACCACACCCAAAGCATGTTCCAGAATTCCCTGGGCTCCTCCTTCCGCAGCTCGCAAAGGCTCCGGTCCATGGCGTGCTCAAGGCAGGGGTGACGCATAGTCCACGAGCGACCGAAGTCGATTGACTTGCCGCCTAAGTAGTTTCCCGGGTGGATTTCGCGAATGAGGATTTCGAGTGAGTGGGGAGTCTGCAAGTCGTCGTAAATCTGTGAGACCTGCGCGGATATAAAGTCCGGTGTACTCTCATCCATAAACTCCTTGACGATGGCGCGCATCGGCTCGTGCCGGTGACACTAATAACGTCCCCATTGATTGTCGCCATCTAGAACTTTGGCCTCACCCCCAAGAGCGCGGTCGTCCTCGTAGTCTTCATCAGAAGTCTCGGTAACACGGCACTCTTGGTTCGGCGTGAGTAACACGTAACCATAAGCTTGAAACGCGATATCTTCCCGTCCGCACGCTCGACATTCGCAGCTAAATGGTTCGGGATAGTCGACATACTCCCGTGCTGTGGGCTCTGTATAGACTTTAGACTGCGTGTTGGATGGTTTGGCCCATCCTCCCGACAACAACCGACACGATTCCCAGTCCCGAAAGAAAGATTAGGGAAGACATGAGATTTCTTATCAGCTTGTTACTCAATGAGTTCGCAAAGTCAAGGACTTGCTTAACTATTCACGCACTAAACGCTCTTGCTCGTAATGGTCTAGGCCATACAATTAATATTGACGTGGTTGACAGACTATATAATATAGTCGTCTTCACAAACATCCAACAGTAAAGAAATATATGATATAAAATGAGCTACAAATTGACACTCGCACCCCTCAGGGACTATCTTACACAAGTCCTTAAAAAAGGTCCTCAAATCCCTCTTCCTGAAGAATCCCCTCTATAAGAGCTAGCAGATCAATGTTGCTCTCCCACTCTTTCAACCCCACTAAAACAGCCACGGGATCGACAGCAACACCTGCAGGATATGCTTCCTCGTTGAAGTGACCGAACAGCATGCCTTGAATATGCTCTTCATTATCCAAGCCGAGGTGAGTATGGTGGCACCACTCCGCACTGAGGATAGAGTCCGGGGATGTTGCCTCTCTGAACCCAGTCACAGGCCACCAGAACGACTCAATTCCCCCACGCAGCGGAACAGTAGTGGTGAACTTTCCGAAAAGCTCAAGTGCGGCGGGGTCCTGGGTCCGATGCGCCGGTGGCTGTCGCTGCGGGTCCTCGCCGTTCATCTCGTACTGGAAAGCCACGACGATGTCCTTGTGGTTCTTGAGGCGCTCCAAGAAGCGGATGACGGCCTGAAGTGGGATGCTTGGATGGATGGTGGGGATGAGGAAATGGACGTATTGGCGCTGACGGACTTGTCTCCAGCACATGCTTATGGCCCTATCGTATTTTGCCACTTCCTCTTGGACTTGCTCGATAGCCCTCTCGTACAGATACACAATGTCGCGAGTGCCGGGGTTTCCCGAGTCTACAATCTCGTTCCCTCTATACGTGCCGAGGATGTCGAGGTGCTCCTGCTCTCTGGCTCTCACGGTGACGAGGACTGCCATATCATTGTTCTTCAACTGCTCCGAACTGAACTCCGTCTCGATTCTGCGTAACTGCCCTTCGAGGTATGCAAGCTGGTCTCTGGGCAACGGAGTACCGCGGCCTGCAATCCTTTTAGAAATATGCTCTGGACTGATGTACTTGGGCTCACCGGCCCACATCTCGGGCTGTGACGAGGTCGTGAGAAGGCCGTAGTCCGTGAGTCGCAGCAGACCAGCCATTATCAGATGAGTTTCATGATCGATGGGGTGAATGCAGTTCGCGGAGATGTTTATATCGCCCCTGAGGTAAAGCCGATTCAAGTCCAGCAAGTCCTTCCACGTACCCGCATTGCTCCATGCTTGTTCCCAGTGGGGTCTTTGAGTCATTTTGAAGAAAATGGCGATGTAATTAGGACGTTGTCTTGTTCGCTAGCTCGTTGTGCTATGAGCCGTTTGAACGCAATAGATGGTGTACATTGGACCCAATTTTACCATAAGTACTTATATGTAGCCGGATACGATTCTTTGAAGATACTGTTACCGATACTAGACCGGATTCGCCCTCCGCTTCTGTCATTGACCATGTGGTAATTCTCATTATTTGCCTTTAGCAGGTTTATCGTTGAATTTTCAATTCTAGACGAACTTTTGCATTATGACTGATCCAGAGGAACAATATTGTGGGATCGTGTGAAGGTACTGCAATGATAAAGGTGTCAAACAAATGAGGAGGGACAAAGCAGTTGTGAAAGAGATTGGGCGTAACTAATTCGTAGACCACAATAACACAATTGAGATCAAAGAGACGGGAGATAAGCTTGCCGACTAGACGCTATGGAAAGGAAAGGAGGGCAAGAAAAGCCCGAATTTGCATTTCTTCATGCGAGGAGGGCGAAAGTGGTTGCGACCTGTAGTACAGGGCAGTGGATGGATCAAACCACTGTATTTTCGGTTGTAAGTTTCGGTAGCTTCCGGGGTTTTCTCCACTGCAGTGCAAGTGAACCTCAACCGTTGCTGGTGCATTCAGGTCCTAGTAAATATGTTGTGAATGCCTGATGCCCATAATTCTCGGCACAACAAGCAATACGGCCTGGCATCTATAGTCTTGCCTATAATATATCAGGTCTTCTAGTTATTTGCATTTAATCTATGAAGCATTTTCATACCAGGCGATTAAACTATGAAGCGTGGCTTCCCCAGAAAGTGTGTCGTGTAGATCGGCAGGGGCGTTCCCCACGTCAGGGGACTTACCGCGTTTGAACGCGTCGCGACTCGCCCTTCACAAACTTTAACCTCACGGTAGAAATCCCACCTTCGGGCTCACTGCACCAAATGCTGCTGTGAGCGTGCCGCCAGACATCGTCTTGCAAAACAACCCCTCTTGGTAGCAACAGCTTCTATTTGATTCTTTGAACCCCCTTGCGCTTCGTCCGCTCCATCTGGTCCGCCTCAGCATGGCGTCATGGGAGTCGGACACGGAGGCGGGATCCAGTGCATCCGGCAGTGACGACGAGTGCACACCAACATCTGGGCCCGGGGATGTCGATGCTCAAAGCCCTCAGAAGATGGGTTTCAAGACGTGGAAGCAAGAGTTTTTCAACAGGCTTAGCGAGATCAAGACCTTTGGTGATTTCGCTTGCATGACGCGATACTCTCATCACATAAATCCGGGCCTCGAAGTTGCGGGCTCACTCATACCACTCCCTCTGGTGGCCCGCGACGCGGACACGATTAAGAGCAAGTGTGAACAGGCTCCTTTTGGACGCGGTGACGACACAGTTGTCGACGAGTCTGTGAGGAAGACTTGGCAACTTGACGCCAGTCTCTTTCGCTGCTCCAATCCAGCCTGGCCAGCCTTCCTCGACACCGTCCTTCAGGAAGCTGTGCAGAAACTTGGAATGTACGTCCCTGGCATCAGAAACCAGTTCCGAGTCTCGTATTACGTCACTAAAACATAGCTTATGCTCTCCCAGGCCGAAAGGCACTCGAGCGGTGCCTTGGAAACTGTTACTCTACGAAGAGGGCTCGTTCTTCAGGCCTCACAAAGATTCTGAGAAGGCACCGGGGATGATCGGTACACTCGTGATTGCACTTCCTTCAAAGCACGAGGATGGCCAAGTTCACCTGTCCCACAGCAACAGGCGCCATGTTTTTGCAACCTCAAACTTTTCTTCCTTCGACCTTACGGCCCTCGCTTGGTACTCTGACGTGACGCACGAGATCAAACCGCTTTCATCTGGATATCGCCTTGTCATCACTTACAACCTCCTCCAGCAACGGGGCTCTCCTCCATCGGCCGGCGTGTTCATAGAGCAGCAAGCCCAGCTGCAAGAACTTCTGCAAATGTGGGCATCTGCGTTGCAGTCGAAGACAAGGGTCATCTACAGGTTGAGCCATAAATACTCGGAATCATCTCTCTCGATCCAGAACATGAAGGGGCGCGATGCACAGCTCACTCGATGTTTGAAGCAAGCTTGTGAGGAGGCAGGATTTTATATTCTCCTCGCCATCATGACCCGGACTGAGGGCTGCGAAGACGATTACTATGGTGGCAACGAGGAGGACAGTCTCGAACTGGACCACATCAAGAGTCTTGACGGAAGCTATATTACAGGATCTGTTGATGTGGATATGAGCGAAATTCTCGGCCCAGACCCTTACAAGAACAGAACAGCAGACAGTGAGGATGAAGGTGAATTCACCGGAAATGAGAGCATGCCGTCGCAATATCGATACCATGATTCTGTGAGTGCTTTTGGGAGTTTCGCAAGGGTCCGAGGTACCAAGAAGATACTATCGCGGCTACTGACACACCAGTAGGCTTTGTTGATCGTCCCCAGCGGTGGTCTTATTGGCCTTGCCAAGTCGTCGCATTGTTCTGCCGCCAATTTGTTCCGAATGGTGTTGGACTCTACCGTTGCATCACCAAACCATTTTCCCACGAGGCGTGAGGCGGTCAGCTTCCTTGACAGCCTTTTAAACAGCTTCGGATCACCAATCAGGGAAGGACGTCTGCTCAGCATGGTTTTCAGAGCATCCCAACTTTGGTCTTGCCAGGCACTCTACAACAAGGCTATGCGGAAAGCCTTGAGGGAGGCTCTAGGCAGCACTCGCCATAATTTCTCCTACCAATCACTTATGAACAGCTCAACTCGATCTCCCACTGCAGAAATTTCTGATGCAGTTGCTGAATTTGCCAATGAATTTTTCTCGCATCCTACGGATCAAGACTGGAACGAGTGGTAAGTTTGATGGGAATCCAGTCGAGTCGCGCAGCCTTTTGCGTGAGCTGTTTCTAGCTAACACCGTGTGACGATATATAGCCTCGGCGAGCTTGTTCAGAGCCTCGATAATCTAACGTCGCTCAATGCAGCACTTGAGGATGTCGAAAAGCAACTAAAGAACGAAGAACTAAAACAGTCTTTCAGGTGTTGGCGGTCTCCTGTCGAAACTTCCAAGCTTGAGACTAAAGAAATCTTGACGTCCCATGATCTCCCTTTCATCTTGTCCCTTATTCAATCGCATTCGACCGACGACGAGTGGGTTTACACTCGGTGAGTTTTACCATGGCTGAAAACTCAACCCACAGCACAGAGGACTGACACAAGCCCATCAGACTTCTTCCAAAGCTGAGCCTGCGTGCCGAGAAGCAGCTCCTCTATGCACTTCTTAAGCGCCTCTGCGCCGAAAACGGCCATTTTGCGCTCAATAACACCGAGTCTCTGGCACGACGTCTGCTCGATGCCACGCTCCCAAAGCTGAACCTCGAAGTTGATGATCTTGAGCCTAAAACGCAACACCCATCGCAGAGCTCAATTTACCTCCGCGGGGCGTCAACCAGTATCGATCGTACCGTGAGCAATGTAGCTGGATTTGAAAACTTGCTTGCAAGCTGCTTCATGTGCCTTCTGGAGGAGCAGGGCATGACCCTGCTCAGAAATAGTCATGAGAATCTGTCGGAGGCAATCAGCCGACTGCCACCGAAAGGCCCGGGACACAACAATACCCAGGTACCATGGCCTTATGGTGCCCCATCGACGACGGGTCGTGTACCAGCAGAAGAGTTCCTCGTCTCTCTGGTCATCATCTTGCAAAAGCATCAACTCTTGGATCCGCCTCCTTTCGTCGGGGACTTGTTCCTATTGCTCTTCACGAGGTACATTCTGCCGGACCAGCCAAAGAACCCCCCGCAACGCCCACTTGGGTGGAGCCACAAACCACGTTTCTGCTACGGGCACAACCCTTCCCGTGACAAAATCCACGGTACCTGCTATCAATGCGCACTCATGCAGGATTTCATCCTCGCACCCGACCAGAAACAAGGTCGCTTCACCCATGCCAAGAAGATCCGGTCGCACCTCGAGAGTGTGCTTCCCAGCCAGCACTACAGGTGCGCAACAGACACGACAAGGGGGCAGGGAGGCTGCCAGACACTGGTCGTGACCAAGATCAGCAAGGACTCTGAGTTCAAGGAAGACATGAAGAAGTTCGATGATCAGGTGCGGCAATATGAGCAAAGGCTCTTACCGTTCCGGCAGCCTGTTGTGCAGAGGCTCCTTGGCGACGAAACTTACAGGTCAATGATCATGTTGGAGACCAGGCCTCCTACTGTCGCTGCTGCCCCTGTGTCGACCAAGAGGGCTGCAGTTGAGAGCTCGGATCAGCCTGCATCTACCAGGCAGCGAACAGAGGAAGTCATTGACTTGACTGGGGAATGATTACCAGAGTGCCTAATCAAGTACATATCACGCTCGAATGGACCAGATAGATCCAGTGGTCAACCACTTGATAATGCCTGTCACAAAAGGGGGCGTGAAAGTTCGTGATGCACGTTCTCTCCTGAATCGTCTGCAAACAGCGTCATCATTAATAGAGGTACAACGATCCGACAGCAAGATTGTGGTGACTCGCTCTCTCCTCTGATTTGCCTATAGACCATTGTTCACTCTCAGGCTTCTGACCATGTTCGCCTTCTTTGGCCAGTAGCGCAGTGGACCCTATCATGAAGATTCCATGTACTGCTGTACACCATGCAGTTTGCAATTTCCAGAGTCAAGCGGCCAGAACATCCCTCACATGCTTCAGCGCATCCGCCTCGACATCCGCAACAGGCCGGTCAACATTGACGGTGAACACATCACCCTCAACCACCTCGGGCGGCTCCAGGCTCTCGAACTGGAAATGCACAAGGTTGCTCCCAGCGAAGTGCCCCTGGCGGGCCGCGGCCCGCCTCGTGAGGACCTCCTCGGGGGCGTCGAGGTAGACGAAGCGGACTCGCAGGTTCCGCGCCTGCTCTGAGCCCTCGCGCAGGATGTCGCGGTAGTGGCGCTTCAGCGCTGAGCACGTCATGACGAGGTGCCGCGAAGTCGCCCCCGGGGGGTGCACTGTCTCGTGGTCGCGGAGGGCCTCGAGCCAGCCCTGGCGGTCCTCGTCGGTGAGGGCCTCGCCGTGGTGCATCTTTACCACATTGGCCTTGGGGTGGAACTACTAGGACGCAATTAGCTGGGGTTCTTGAGATGTGGAGAGGGGATGCAAGCTTTTGTGTCGTACGTCGTCGCCCTCGAGGAAGGTCAGGTTCAAGTTGTCGGCCACGTGCTTCGCGATGGTCGACTTGCCACATGCCGTGGCGCCTGTGAAGAAGAAGACGTAGCGTGGCCGCTCTGCTGTTGGCTTCTCACCCATTGTGATGTGCATCGACTGTTGAGGCTAACTATTGACTGCTCCACCTGGTACTTTGTCAAAAGATTCGACCCTCGGGCCGAACAAGACGGCCTCCGTGTAGCTCGAGGAATGAACTGGGCCATGACGTAGGTACAAGCTTTGCTGCGGCTGGCCCGGGTGGAGACCGTCTTTATGGCTCATCCCAGTTTACTGGGACAGGAACAGACATCGCGCGGTAACCAGCTCCAGGACAGGTTGGGTGTCTCGCCTGAAGCCGATGGGAGTCTCTGCGGAAAACCTCCGGACGACATAGCAATACACAGATTGTGATCACGCACGGTACACATTATTGGAAATTGGAGGTGGTAGTCCAGAAATGCAGAGCAACATTTCGTATGCCCCCCAGAAAGTTGCCAAGCCGGGCCAGGCCGTTGAGATGCATTTGCCAAGATGAAATCGGGTGGATCTCGAACACTGTATCGGCAATCGGACTGCTTCGATGTGACCTCCATGGGATGGCATCGAGATAGTCTTCAGTCCTGGTTCCCAAGCTTGAGTTGCAATTAGCTGGCACCTAGCTGTTTCGCTGACTACGAGTTTCCTCCTAAAGTTGGTTGATTGGTGAGGGCGGCCCGACGACTAGGGGAAAATGACGTGGTCCCTGACATCATGGCAACGTCGGGCCAGCTCAATGCTCTTTCCTCGTCACCGGTCAATGCACAGCTAACCTTGAGGGCGCCCGCAGGCCAGGAACATGTGTTCCTGGTGCTACGAACCGTCGACCCCACCCGCCCGTCGCATCTCCGGACGAATCGATCTATTTAAGCCCAGATGGCTTGGCATTTGTGCTCTTTAACCTCAACATAGGATCCCCATCTACCTCTCGCGATTGACTCGGACTGTAGACAAAGAAAAGGCCAACATCTTGACGTCCCTAGTCTTACATACTTTTCCAACCACACGCCACCGCCGCAACCATGGTCTGGCAGCACGGAGACGAGCATCAAATTCCAGATGCCCACAAGGTCCACAAGTCAGCCATTCTCTCCACTCCCATTCACCATCTCACGGACTCGACTGCTGACCTTTCTTAGACCCGGCGCGTGGTTGCCTGCAGACAGCCGTGTCCACAAGGAATGGCTGAACAAGCAGGTCGAGCATGTCGACAACAACCCCAAGGAGCTCATCCCGGTCCTGCAGGAGTTCAAGACCTTCATCGAGACCAACCCTCGCATCCGCATGCTTTTCACGCAGATGTGGGATGAGGTTCCCATGAAGAGGCCTTACAACAAGGACCCCACAGGCCACAAGGCCATCAGGGACTATGGCCACATGCTTGCCGTCCTGAATCACGTCTTCTCTCGTGCTCCGGAGTGGACGGACGCCGCTGAAAGCGTGGGCATGGTGGGCGTCCCGATGTGTGCTATCTTCGACTATGTCATGGCGACCCCCAGTGGCCACGCCGCTTTCTTGGATACCGAGGTGAACAAAATGCTGAAGAAGGTGCTGAATGAATGGGGGAAGTTCCTCAAGGTAGGTCGATGATGCTACTTCTGACCGAGACCCCATCGTACTGATCTCGCTTTCAGACCCCCGAGTCTGCCGGAGTGCTGGGCGACCACCGCCTCGGCTGGTTCGGAGAACATGGAAGGAAGGATCTCATGCAGGTCGCCAACGCGCCTCTCAAAACCAATCACAAGTTTGAAGACATGTATATCTGCGACCCGAGCAAGGACAAGTACGGCTTCACCTCCTGGGACGACTTCTTCACCCGCAAGCTGCAAGAGAGCGCCCGCCCGGTGGCCTCCCCTGATGACGACAATGTCATCGCAAACTGCTGCGAGTCACGGCCCTATGCTGTGGAACACAACGTCAAGCTGCGCGACAAGTTCTGGATCAAGGGCCAGCCCTACTCCATCGCCGACATGCTGGCCAGTGATCCCCTATCGAGCCAGTTCAAGAACGGCACGGTGTATCAAGCTTTCCTCTCCGCCCTCTCGTATCACAGATGGCACTCGCCCGTCTCGGGAACCGTCAAGAAGGCATACCTCGTGGACGGGACATATTTCAGTGAGCCACTGTATGCCGGCGGCGACATCAACAGCGCCGACGAGCAGGCCCAGATCAAGCAGGGCATCTCGGCCGCCCAGGGGTACCTGTCCGCGTTGGCCGCACGTGCGGTTATCTTCATCGAGGCTGACAACCCTGCGATCGGGTTAATGGCGTTCATTGGCATTGGCATGGATGAGGTCAGCACCTGTGAGATCACGGTCAAGGAGGGCCAGCACATCAAGAAGGGCGAACAGACTGGCATGTTCCACTTTGGTGGCTCGACCCACTGCCTGCTGTTCAGGAATGGCGTCAACGTGGAGGGCTTCCCGGAGCCTGGGCGCAAGGAGAATGTACCTGTGAGAAGCCAGGTGGCGGTTGTAAAAGCTTAGATCAGTGCTGCCAATTTGTCCACAGAATATCAAAAGCGTTTGTTCTTTTCCGGACGACTGACTAGGCTGGTACTTCCAGTCACAGCGAGAGTGTGTGACATGCCTAGTTGCCTGAGTCACCAAGCAACAACCTCATGACAAAAACATACAGTCTCGTCACTTCTACACGTGGGTGTGACCAAAATCGTGACTCAGCTCCATCATCACAAATCCCAGGCTTTCCAGTCAAGACGGGTACCAGACTCACTCATGATAAATTACACCAGTATCAGGTTGTATAGCAGCAGCCTTACTTCCGAAGTCCAGCAGGATTAATTCCCAGAGCTTACGCAATGCGAAACCTCAATACTCCAGGGCATAATGATGTTTTTGGAAAGTTGGCTAGGTTTATACCTGAATTATCTCATCGACGACAATGAGATGGATCGTCTATGGACAACGCTTCAAGGAAGCATAGTGATTTCTACCACAAGCTCCCATGAACATCCCGCCGTCTTGGCCCAGTTAGGTTGCTGATATCGGCGGCCTCCGCCACCAGGGCTTGGCCAAGTCTCTGGGAGAGGTCCTGCAGATTTGTACTGGTAACCACATTTGCTGGCGGTGTGTACCCGGGAGGGAATTGCTCGTTCTCTGGAGAGCACGTGTTAATATTCCATCCCATCGCCATGGGATTGAAGGGTGCAGGATCGCCGACTGAGACTTACCGAAAAAGAACTGCACAGGAGCCTTGGGCGCAACGCCAGTCTGCACGTCTCCGAAGACCATGATGAACGCCACGGACTCGCCGGTGGTGAAGGCTTGAGCGAGCCGAGAGAGGCTGAACTCGGGGTTCGTCGCGTTGGATGTACGGATGCGAGCGGCCCGGCCTTTGGCGGATGTGTTGACGCTGATGGTGTCTTCCGTCCACTGTGCGAGTGTCTCGTCGAATATTGTCTGGTTGAAGGGAATTGGGTCGCCGAAGAAGGCGTCTTGACGGCTGTTCAAACTTAGCGCATGAAATCCTTTGGTATGTATATGGCGAGACTTGCCTCAGGCTAGCGTCGTGCTCCAAGATATTGTGGCGGCCGAGGTCAGGCAAGGAAAAAGTAGTATTGTCTTTGGCCGGGTTTGTCTGCACCGCTGCCCGGAAGAGCAGGACAGAGAGGCTTTCGTCTTGATTCATTCCCTGTCGCATCGCAGTGACAAGATCGGCTTGTGTGATATTCTTTCCACTTCGTGGTAGAAGACCGTGATTGGCCAACATGTTCAAGCCTGGGCAGGGACCTCGGACTACAGGAGCGTGAGTATTGCGTGTGTTGCCCTTCGGTCGCTTCGGGCAGATACTTACCATCATCAGGTCCTGGAGGGGCAAATGCAGGTATTTGGGCCGAGACAAGCCCGGCGAATAGAATGGTCAACTTCATTTTGGTGCAAGAACGGATTGTCTTTGATCTGGCTCAAGGTTGCAGCGTGGCAAGTTGAGATGTTTCCGAGGTTGTTATATACTCCAGCAGCGAAGGGTCTAACAAAGACATTGTGCTACTTCGGACAGGGCATCGCCGTCATCCGCAAATCAAGACCATCTACTCTTGGATCCGATTCGACAAAATAGTCTGTATCATAAATGCGAAACGTCCCGTCCAGACAACATGTAGATGTGCCGAGGTCAATGCAACGACGGGGGGCTGGCTTTCACCTGAGCTTTCGAGTTTCCATGCCTCTAATGTAGGCCGAGGACAGAGTCGGGACGAACATGTTCAGAGTACTTTGGGAAAGTTCCGAGGCGTGACAAAACCTGGAATGCGATTGGAACAAACCTGCGTCCAAGAAACAAGGGTCTGCCTGAGAGGCAGGTTGCTTGCCAAGCAACCACCCCGGTCACCCTTTTTGGTGATTCATAGCTGCATGATTCCCTGCTGCTTGCTCCCGCTTGCTCAGTTCAAGGTTGATACCATACTTTGCCGCAGGCTGAGGTGACCTTTGCAGTGGGAAGAAATAAAAATCTCTATGAAAATCAATAGCATTGAGTTTGGAAACATATTCGTATTTGTCTATGTACCACGTCTCGACATCTGGGCTGAGGGAGGACAGACCGTTGTGTCCTCATGCTTTGATGAACAGTATATACATAAGTGAACTCTGTTCCTGTCGTGTTTTCCTCACCGGTACCGTATAAGTGAAATAACGGCACTCCATATTTACGTGGCCCAATTTGTGCTGCACATCATCATGCCTCCCCAGACGGCATTTTCCACCATTGCAACCGCTCAGAGGTTACGGAGACCGTCAAGTTGTTGCCGATGCAGATGCAGCTCATTTTTCCGTCTCGGTTACTGAAATCCGGGTTTGCCTGCTAGAGAAGGAGAATCCTCATACTCGTAGCAGAGAACACCCTGGTTGTCTCCATTCACAGTATCCATCACATCTCTGACCGCGACGTCGTCGTTCAAGAAGCCCATCCAAATAGGGGTGTCGAGCGTGGTGGTCTCGACTTGGTCGCCGCCGGGGCCGGATCCTACAGTAGTCCTCGCGCCGCCAATGTCGGCGAGACGAGACTTGTCGGCCTTCTGCCACGTAGCCCATATGTAATCGAGTAGCGTGTGGTGCACCCAAAATAGGGGGTCGTTCGGAGAGGAATACACGTCCATGAACTTTCACGCAATATTAGCTCAATGTCTTCTTCCGTCCTGGCTGGGTAAAGATTGTCACTCACGTCACCTCCAATAACAGTATGTCCGAGGGTATGAGCGCTGACAACGGCGTCCGAACTGATACGGTCCTCTGGGTCAATAAAGTCGAGCGCATCGATGAAGGCCTGGAATTGGATGTGGCTTTTGGCGCTCATTGCAGGTGGGTAAACATCATTCCACGCGGAGCTGGAGTTGAAAGTGTAATCGTCCAAAGTTCTCGTCAAGCACCTCGGGTTCCTGCTCATCGACTCCAGGGGTCCGATATTAAGAGACTCATTCCCGGTGAAGGGGCCAGTCTCCACACAATTGGTCGATGCCGATCCGTCGCCCCCGAAGGACTTCAAGAGGGGAGAGGCCAGCAGCGAGCCATTGGATGCAGGGCTGTCGAGCGTCCAGTCCCAGTACGGCTGTGTGCCGGTGTAGTTACACTCGGATCGCAGGACATTCTCAAAGGTCCAGATGGCGTAGCGGTGCCACGGAAGAAAGACGCCGACGCCGTGGACACCATAGACGGAAATCGACGGGCCGGTGGTGTTCGCTGAAAGAGTTCACAGGTCTTAGTATTTGTATGCTGAGGAGGGTTGTGATGGGGGGGGGGAAGGGTCACTAACTTGCAGTTTCGTCTACGTCCACCAGGGATGGTGCATCCTGGCCTCCTGCTTACTCGTAAGACTTCAAGCTGAATGAAAAATGGGTTGATTCATAACGGACCTCGAGTGGCGTTGATATGCAAAGCAACGAAGTCGTCATAACGACTTTCGAGGGTGTCAAAGAAGTCTTTGCCCTTGGTGGGAGCAGCTTTCAGACATTGGATTGCACTGATGTAGTTGTCTTGCTCAGACGTGCTCAGTGTGCGCCCAGAAGGATGTCAATATGATTTGTTACTGAACTGAATTGGAGATGAACATTCTTACCATTCTTTTCTGATTCGAGGGTTGGAGCACTGAGTCGTGGGCTCTTCATTCACAGGGAGTGCGGAAGCCAGCGAGGCCTGCACAATAGCGGCAGCAACCACGAACTTCTTAGCGGCGAAGGGCATGACGGTAAGGACTGAGAAGGATTGGAGAGCTTGGTGTTGTAGTGTGATGTACTTTGGATCAGAATTCGCATTCGCATTCGGACCAGCCCTGATTATATACAACTCCTCGAGTGAGTGTCTGAAGGCCATCAGGCCAACTCAGGGACAGCCAAGCCCGGCAGCGTGCAAATTCCATTGATCGACGCTGAAATACGGTTATTCTCAGGCTGCATAGCCCCTCAACTTAATCTCCAGAGTGGATTTGTGTGGTATGCTGAGCATAGCCTCCTTAAGGCGCTGGGCCCCCTCGGATTTAGAACTTGCCAAGGTCAAGCCCAAGCCCCTCACGTCCTCAACAGACAGACTTACCTGTAACCAAGCATCTCTCCTCAACTGATTACAATACCTGGGGCACAGTTGTACTAGGCTGCTGCCGCGTAAGGTATACGGCTCTTCCTCAGTATCTAGTCCCAAAATTTTGGAATTCGGCGTAGAATGTTCCTCAGCCCTAGAGCGTTGCAACTCCGCAGCGTTGCAACTCCGACAGTAAGCTTTGGCCATTTGCTAAATCCGCATGTAGCCTTGGCTGCTGAGTTCCAGCAAATCCCAGCTCTCAATACGCGTATCTCAGGAGGTACCCACTCCTTTTTGGTCACTTGCATGAAACCTTGCGGATACGGGAAGGCTAGTGAGACTTTTCCTGCCTGATTGGGGACCGACAGAAGGGGTTGGGACCGGCCCCTTTTTGGAACTGTGTGAGGATTGCAGACCAGTTTATGACCCCAAACTAGATAGACATAGCATATAGTCAGGCACACTCAGCTTGTCTCCATATGGACTGCGTCACAACAAGAATACACTATTTAGACAAGAAATTGTGTTGCGGCGTTCATGGTGTCGTTGGCAAGCCTCCGTCAGCCTTCACGAGGTATGAGTGGTACTGTCGGATGTTCTTCGCCGATTTGAATCATCACATTTGGGTTCTGAGTCATATGTAAGCTTGCAGAGCATTTCGACGATGATTTTACCGACGAAAATCCACTGGTAGGCTTCGGAATGCTCCCGAGTGACTTGCTGAAGTGATGTCGATCGAGGCTGGATGAAGTCTTATCCGGATACATGTACTGAATCCTTTCTAGAATCACTCAGCACCAACTTTGTCTTGGTGATATTGGCGATGGAAGTGCAGCATGGGCAACAGCATCTTCACGCATCTGCGAGTCTGTGTAGTAGGAGTATGAAAGGCGACCGCCCTTTTCGAGGCGATTGGGTATACTACGCAGCTGCACCAGAAACTTGAGTGGTTTTCGCACCACAGATATCAGTGACACGAGACTGGCCTGCTCTCTGTCATTGACTTGTTTGAAGTCGAAAACTTCACCCACATTGCAGAAAGCGATCATCACAAGTCGGCGACGTACCTGAGCGTGTGAATCATTCATGTCAGTGATATGTCGCCGAAATTTCACTGATTCACCTGGTATGTCCGATGTATCGTCTGATTATAATCCCACCGATACATTGATGTCTATCGACTGAAAGACCTATTGGGACGAAAGCTGCCAAACTCGCCTCTTCGGTCTGACTTGCTCAAATAGACTCCGCGAATGTTGTCTGGCCGGACGTTGGGTTGTTCACTTGGGACCGAAGGCTCAACCAGGACAATAAACTCTGCCATCCTCAGAGAAATTCTCGACACAGGCTGTTGGAGTGCTCATGTCAGGCGAGCAGTCAAGCCTGGCCAACGAGGGTGAGGTGGGGAGGGGGGGAATTCAGGGGTCGACAATCCACCTTGAAGCTCCAAAATCTTCCAGTGCATCGGCTGTTGGTCATTCCTTGCTGTGGCTCAAAGCATGCGGTCACTGTAGTAAGCAGGCGACCTGCTTCCGCCTGAGGGGGACTATGCCGAGATACCCAACCTTCAAAATCGAAGGGGTGATGTGATCATTGTTGAGCAGGAATGTACAAGTCTATGTATGCTCTGGATGCCCACAAGCTCCTGATATAGATGCGTGATGATACATATCCTCTCGGTCCTTTACCGTCTACCCGTGCCGGACATGCGCCCCCATGCTTCTTCCAGAATCGCCAGTCCGTGCAGCATGTATCGGAGGGGAGTCTAAATGATACCATAATGGTACAGTAGCGACATTGTACACTGGGGGCCAAAGCCCCATCTTTTGTTTTCTCTATTTCCTGTTTTATGTTTGACGTGCTTGTCAGTATTGTTGTGCGTGTGATGTTTCATCTCGTCGTTTTCATCTGTTTGGTCTACTTCCGCCTCTTGATGGTCTTCACAGCCATCTCCACCAACCCATCCTTGGCCTCGCTGTCGGGAAAATCGCTGATGCTCTGGATGGCCTTCTCAGCATAGTCCTCCGCCAACGCCCGTGTCTGGTTGATACCGTCTGTTTCGAGGACTAGTTGTCGCGCCTTTTTGCAAATGTCAGTAACTCTCTGTGTGCGGACGGCCTTCAGCGCTCCAGATGGGCAGCATCGATCTACTCACCCTCAAAACATCGCCTTCACCGGCAAACTTCCTCCCTACCAGCTCTCCCAGCTCTGGCCTCGTCTTCCACGCGAAGAGTAGTGGCGCAGTCGCGAGACCGAGCTCGAGATCCGCACCTGCCGGCTTGCCCAGGTCCGCGGCAGACAAGGTGTAGTCCAGCATGTCGTCAACCAGTTGGAACGCCAGCCCTAGGTTCTTGCCATAAGCATACGCCGCCTCCACCGTCTCGGCGCTTGCACCACCAAGGAGGGCCGAGGCGCGACAGCTCTTGCTTATCAGGGACGCCGTCTTCAGGTACGTCTTGTTGAGGTAGTAGCCCAAGGTGTCCTCGCTCCACTTCGGCCGGGCCTCGTCCTGCGCTGTGTTTTTGAGCTGCATGAACTCACCCTCCACCAGGTTCGCGATGACGGTGGCCAGCAGTTCGACTACCTCGGCGTTGCGGAGGCGCGCTAGTGCGACGGAGGCGCGGCCGAGGAGGAAGTCGCCAGCTAGGACGGCCATTTTGTTGCCGAACTCGAGGTTTGCGCTGGGAGAGCCGCGGCGGGAGACGGAGTGATCGATTACGTCGTCGTGGAGGAGGGACGCGGTGTGGATGAGCTCGGTGATCTCTGCGAGCCGCCGCTGGGAAGGGAGGATGTCTGTCTCGGATGTGGCGTCGGTCTCTGTGGGTGTTGGTGTTGAGGTGGATGGGTTCACGTCGCGTAAGATAGACATGGGTGATATGGACGTGTCGATGGGTATTGACTGTATTGGAGAGGCATTCTGCTGGTTGGGTGGCGGTATGAGGGTCTTGGGACACAGATATGTGGCCCGCGACATGAGCAGTACGATCAAGGGGCGCATGTGCTTCCCTTCTGCCTGGGTGTAATATTTCGCGACTCGGTCGAGCGAGGGGTGTCCTGATCCCAGCAGGTTGCGGATATTTCCAGTCAAAAACTTCATCTCCTTTGCCACAATCCTCAGAGGGTCGATGCTCATGTCGTTGGGCTTCCCTCGTGATATCGCATTAGTGACGGCGTTCTTGGCGACGGCGACGGCTGCGCCAAAGGCCGAAGATCTTGGGTCCGTAGAGTGGTAGAGTGCTCGTTGCTGCCATCTTATCCTCACGTCCAATTCGTCTTTGCGTATGCTTTGCGCACATCGTACATGTCGGGATGATGAAGTGGTTGGCCTTCTTGTGGCGCGTAAGACCGGAGCTCCCGGCCGGAGCTGGAGCGGCATTTCCAGTCGCTACTCTCCTACGCGACAAACCAATTGGAATTTTTTTATGTACTCGATGGGATCGCAACCGTCTGAACTATCGATGTAGCCGTGGTGAGGTCGTCCCGTGTCCGCCGGTGGGGTTGTTGGAGCTTTGTGGCTGTTGTCACTTGTGATCTGATGATGAATCTTGGATCTTTTTTTCCCGCCCAGGATCGTCCATCAAGCTTCTCCAAGTCCAGCCCCAGAATAAGCTACCGCAAAAAAAAAGCCACTGCGCTTATCGACATGGGTCTTCGGATCTAGCCGGCCCACCCTTGCAAGGTTGCATGCAGTGCCTGAAGTGTCAGCACCAAACCGTTGCCAACTCTGCAGCTTGAGCTTGGATTCTGCCTCTGGTCTGAACACAACTCCAGCTCCGAGTCCCGCTGCGACAACCGGCATCATCTCACCCAAGGTCATGTTGAGCCTCTCGACCACCGCAACAGGATGGTTCTCCTCACGATGACGCCCTTCATTGTAGGGGCCATTAGCAGATGCAAGGAGGTCGGAATAGAATTGTATCAACAGCCACAAGCCTCTTCTGAAGCGGAGCCGTCACTCCAGGAGCCAGCAATCGGCAAGCCCATCTCGCACGGCCAGATCATCCAGCTGTGGAAGCTGCTGAAGGACCACGATGCACAGAGCTATGCCCTGGAAAACCTTCTTTGGGGTGCGAGGGTTTACGTCCCACCAGCTCCGGCAAAGCCCGAGCCCGTACGACCTTTCCTGTCTTGCCGTTCCTGTTTGAACAACTTCATGCTGACATCCCCTTGCCTTTCCAGTCAGACGAGTACAAAGCCTTGATGGCCCGCCTTCGCCGCGAAGAAGAAGAGCGCAAATACCAACGAATGGTCTCACAGCCTTCCTCCCTCGATGCACCCCCCAACTACGCCCAGCAGTTCGCCGAAGTCAACCGGCCGGCAGGCAAGGCAGACCTTGGCGACGACGATGCAACTATGAACGACGTACACAGGCAGGTCATGCTTGTCATCAACTTCCTCGTCACTATACTTGGGTGCGCTGCAACGTTGTGGATTGTGGCCAGGTGGTGGAGCACGCCGGCGCGGCTGTTCTTGACCATGGGAGGAACTTTGCTCGTAGCGATCGCTGAGGTTGCGGTATACTCGGGATATGTGTGGCACATAGGGCAAGCGAGAAAGAAAGATTCCAAGATCAAGGAGGTCAAGGAAATAGTGGACACCTGGGTGGTGAGCAAAGAGGCAGATGCCAAGGAAGTGCCATCAGGAAAGAAGGACTCCAGCGCATCGGGGGCACGGCAAAGAAAGCCACGGAAAGGAGACACATGAGAGAAATGGGTCAGGCAAATACAAGAATTCAAACACTGCAATGTGTTCGTCTTACTGGCGAGAGTAATTGTGCTGCTGTTTTTGAGGCGGAGAGCCTCTTCGAATGGCTCTGGCTGCCTGAGTCGAGACGGAAGACTGATTGTGCGGGGCACCATGTCTTTTCTGACCCTGGAGAGACACTACCTTCAGCTATACATCCCAAAGTACCGCTACGACGACCTGACGAGCAAAAACCTCCAGCGCATGACTGCCTTCAGTGACAGCTGAGCAATTGCTACGCGCCATGCAGCCAGTGCTTTGCAGTATTCGGCTGGGCGTGAGTGGTACGGCACGAGTTGTGCTGCTTTGAAGCTGTCAGGCCTGGATGTTTTGCCACCATTTTCACTTCCTCTTCTTTGGCGATTTGAAAACTGGCATACTTGCACATGCTGTATGGGTTTACTGCGCACTCAGAATTGGACACGATGCCAGTGATATCCGGGCATGCTGCTTCGGACCCGACGCGGCGTTGACGCGTGATTATGTCATCGGTTGCCCGCCGTCCTTTTCACGCGTCAACACGCTAGAGTGCGACGCGTCTCCTAAGTACTGCAGACGCGTTCCCCATCCCGACTTTTCTACTGTTTTCTAGTGTAACATTAATGACTGTCCAAAGCAATCCTTGTCTCCCAGTGTCTGGAACACCATCCCAGAAAGGCGCATTCTGCAACCACCATCATTCCACATTGATCTCACAAACCGGATTCGTCGGTCATGGCCAACGCATCCACGTCTTCTGCCTCGACGACGACAACAACACCGTCATCCGCATGGAGCCGCCTCGTCCAAATTACAAGAACTGCATCCGAGGGTTCCCGCACCAAATCGACGGGATCCTCGAGACAGCCAAGCCACACATCGGCCCCTAGCACTCCCACATCATCCTCTGTGAGGCCAGCCAAGAAGCGTCGCGTGGCCGAGTCACCACCTCCGCGACCCACGACGAAATATCTCGCGCCTCTTTCGCCAGAACCCAATGACGTGCTGAACATGTCGGCCCAAAGTTCAACGGACCACACATCAAACCCTCCTATCAGCAACCATGATTGCATCACAGCTTGCCCATGTAGAGTGGAGGACGTGGACTGTGTCGCGTCGCAGCAGCGGAATGACAAGACCAGGTCTGACTCACCACAAATCGGCCGACAACAATCCGCGACAATTGGCAACTTTGACCAGGATGCGACTCCTCAAAGGCACCGCACAGGGTCACGTCCCAATCCTACACAGCGCATCCCCAGTCCAGCACTACGGCCAGACGGATTTGACACGAGAAACGAGACTTTGCCACACTCAGGAGAGCAATGGACGGATGAGAACCCGGTGTACAAGACCAAAGCCGAGAGAGAGCTGTCATCATCCACTCCGTATGGATTCGAAAAACTAGAAGACGATGACCTTGTTGAGAAAACCATGTCGGAGACGGGACAGCCATCTACGGCCCCTTCTTTGCTGGCCACGGCGGCCGGCCTGCAGGAGGGTGACCAGAACTCGGTGAACAAGATGCCGATCTTGGAGAGGCATTCTTCGTCCTCAGCAAGCTCGGATGAAAGCATTCAGTTAGCGACTCCTTCATCCTCGCCCACGACCAAGCCCGACATCAGAGCAAACGTGACTCAGGCCGATGCCACAAAGCCACACAAAGCAGCCGCAGCCCCCAAGACGAAGCGACGCCTCACCCTCCACGGCGGCAGCTACGAAAGACAGACCTCCCACAAGAAGCGCAAGAACCAACCGAAGCGGAAGGATGGTGTCCAGACGACCCTGAGCCTTGCGATCGGCAGCAGCGCGGGGATGAGGGAGTGCAAACTGTGCGACACGGTGTACAACCCGTTCCACCCGGAAGATGTGAAGGTCCATGCGAAGAGGCATGCGGTTGTTGTGAAGAGGGAGCGGAAGGCTGGGGATATCCCTGGGCTTACCGGGTCTTCCCTGGTTGAATAGACATCAGTATTTGATGGATGGAGCATCTGAATAATGTTTCCCAGGCAAGTAGAAGGCATTTGGGTACGAGTACAGGTTCCGCCCGCTGTGTGGGTTGGACAAGAGCGGGCATGCGGGTTGTATATTGACCGAGGCCCATGTTGATTGGGGAGCAGATTGAATTTGTCACGCATAGCATGTTGTACGCAAGATACCCTCGGCGCTTCTCAATTATATCACTTCTAGCTTGATGTCTCTGGTGCATCTGCGTCTGGCACAATGATATAATTCTGACAAGAGCAATGTTTGACAGCCGTTGGAATGCATGGACCTGCGATTACGCCTCTTCTATAGGTACGCCACACGCCCTTGCGAAAACCTTCAAAACGTCCTTTTTGAAACCATTCGTCAGTTAAAGCCCATTTTACCACCTGACTTGAATCACTTCATCCGCAACTTACTTCAAATTTGCAATTAGCCATGGCCCCGAACAATGGGTGACAATGGAGGCCTTCAACTCTATTCCCGGAATGTTTCCCATACAGGCCGGCAGGTTGCAGCAGAGCAGCTGGACGGTGTTGCAGCACAGCAGCTGGACGGTGTTGCAGCACAGCAGCTGGACTGTGTAACTGAACAGAAGCGACCCCACCCCAATGTCCAAGGTTGTGTCTGCATCACTTTCGGGCCACTGCACCGTTTGGACAGAAGTGTAGAACCAAGATGATCATGGCTGAAGTTGATGCGAGGCAGGGACTTACGGTTCTGAGGACCACAAGAGCTCACACTCTTCGAGGGGGGTGTTTTTGGAGCAAGGAAAGTTGACCCCAAGTGAGCCAAGGCCAAGGTGCGGTCATTGTGAGGGGTGCATTGGTGGATGTGTAAAACCACTTGAACAAGCCAGGATAGCCACGTACCCAACTGCGCACCAAAACCGAAACCTACATTGAATTTGCTTCTATCGAGATTCCCTGTTACTTGGTGCAGGCTAGACAGGTTGAATACGTAAACAGAGCCGCAGATTGCGACCCTTCATTCCTCTTGAACGCAAGAACTCCGGATTAAGAGCAAGTCGGTCAAGGGTTCAACCCTTGACGCGTTACGCGTGGTCTCCGCGTGCTGTGGAAACCTTAAAACCCACAAGTAATTAAGCACTCTTCATTCTCGACATCCTTAGTTTCAGCCACGACGCAGACAGCTTGGCCGAATTGACTCGAAGATTCAGGAACTATGGGCGTAGTGATTGAAATTGGGGAACCGCAATGCCAGGTTTGTTTTCCATCGTGAGCCTCCGGGGCGACGCATTGAGCACAGGCACTAACCGGACTTGCAGGCCATAAGCCTCTCCGACTCGGAGCGCTGCCTCGCCCAAGCGACGGCATACAATGATTTGTTTTGTGGTTTCCATGCAAGGCAGTGCTTTGGCCTATATATGGGCTACAAGCGACGCAATGCCGAGCTGGATAAGTTGAGTGCCGAGGGCCCTCCTTTCTTAGTAAAGAATGCCGCCACGCCTCCGGCGAACTTGTCCTTCAAGAACTTGAAGGATCCAAGCGAACTGCATGAGATACAGGCGCATTTGTTCAAACAGTATGTGCTGCTCGGAAAGGTCATCGCTGCTCGTCAGCTGCATCATAAGCACTTCTTCTCCCTGGAGATGGATTACGGCCACAAGGTGTACCTCGAGAAGTTACAAGCGCGCCATATTGGCACCTTAAGGGCTCTGGAGCGCATCGAACAGAGGACAGCTACTGTGCTGTACGAGAGAGAGCAGTGGTTCAAGTGGGTGAAAGCGACGCAGGCCGAAGAAGAAGCCACCAGGGAAAAGGAGCAGAAGAAGGTCAAGCTGGAAGCCGCCATGTTCCAGAGACATTGGAAGGACCTGCAGTCAAGACTCAAGTCCCTGAGGGAAAAGGAGGAGAAACTTCGGCAGAATGCCTATCTCGAACAGGTCTGGAAAGAGCGCATGGCATCTGCAACTGGAGGCGAAGGCGAAGGCGAGATGTGGGACCCTATCGACGATATGATGGCAGAAGAGCGTGAGAAGTATCTGGACCTCATCCGGCAATTTTTGTGGTTTGACCCCAAAGACACGAAAGAAAACTCTGCGCAGCACGACGCGCAGCAGCTGCAAAACCAGGAAGATGAGGATCAAGCTTCTCAGACTCAGGTCGCGCCTGCCGCAGTCACAATCGAAAACGAAGTGGACGAAGTCGAAGACACGCCCAGCGATGCGAAGAAGCCAAAGCCAAAGTCAAAGTCAACGTCAAAATCAAAGTCAAAAGGCAAGAAGAAGGCGAAAAAGCCTGCTATTGAGGCAACCCCAACATCGGAGTCTTCAGGCGCGTTGACCACTTCCAAGGCTTCCGGTAATCAAGTGGAAGTTGGCAAAGGTCACATCGAGAGCCAAGAAGAAGTCCGCAGGCGCTTACGAGAGGGAGTGGAGCGAGACCACTCCGGGCTATACGGGCCGCAGCTCGTGGGAACTATCCAAAACCCATTGGAAACACATGGTCGCACGGCACCCCTACCAGAAGAGGACATCGAAAAGCTTCTCTCGGACATAGCTGAGATCAAGGCTCTCCTGCTCTGCCGAACGCTCCTATCCCACGCCACACTGCTCCCAGCGGCTCTGCGAGCCAAGAGCGTAGAAGAGTTCATTGACGACCCGTCAATTGCTCACACCGACCTCAGAGACTTGTGCCTGAAAGTCGAGCAACCCAACTTACAGGCGTTGAGAGATGCTTGCGCTGACTTTGCCCGTGGCGACAACCCCGAACCTCCACCACCAGTGGAGGAGCTCGAGATTTTGTCAACAGAGGAGATCTTTCGGCGCAATTTGATGTATGGTGACATGAATGACATGGGTCTCTTCTCCGCTCTGATGTCAGGAATGTCCAAGAAAATCATGGCGGCGGAGTCGAATAAAATCAAAGGCGATTCGGAGAAGAAGCCAGCGGGGAAGAGAATGAAGATTACGATCTGCGGTAAGACCATATGGAATCATGCAAGCGAACTTGCTATGGCTCGAGATGGATGGCTGCAGTTCTCTGTCATGGCTAAAGACTGCACCTTTGAGGAGGCTGTCCTACTTTGTCGAAACTGGGACGAGTTCTATAAGCTGCAAACTCTTGTCTTGTGGCATTTTTTCCCTTCGGCCAAATGGGCGTCTTGGTCCCAGAATGCGCTGACCGAGCAGCTACTTCACATGGTGCGTCTCACTTCGCAACCCTATATGAGCGATTCGTTGACCAAAGGCAGGGCTTCATCCCATTTCACACCCAATTCGGAGCAGATACAAGATCAAAGTATACCCAGATCGGTTCGAAGGAAGGCTTCGACGGCAGCACCATGTTGAAGAATGCCGCAACCTCATCTGTGCCCATATGAAGCGTGGAGACCCGGTCACCAATAGGTTCATCGACTATTGCATCATGCAGACTGGCAATCTGCAAATCCTCGTCCGAGACGGGAAGACTGGGCAGACGCTGTACGCTCCCCAAGGTGAGAACGCACGGTGGATCCATAGGGTGAAATCGGGTCTTGGACGAGCATCGAAGAACGAGTTCGAGGTCCTGCAAGCGGTTGATAGGAAAATGTTGCTGGAGCTGGATCGCCAGCGAAAGTGGCGATTCAACTTCGACTCTCACTACGAACTCTACATCTGGGACTTCGTGCCTGGCGAGAGCCCAATGGAGCTATTTCATTACTTGGTAGACGTAAGTCAGCAGCCCTCGGCAGAGAATCAAGGCCAGATACTAACAGATCAAAGATGCTACGAAGGGCTCGAAGGATCCGAGAGTACCCAGACATGTACTTTCACCAGAAACATATCCTTGAACAACTGACCCAGGACGAGGATACCAAGCGAGTCCGGCAGATCCGGGCCGGTGAACAGACACAGAGCATCTATGATTCTGTTACTGGCCCGACAGCAAGATACGCAATCCAGCGGAGCAGGGGTGGCGAGATGAGGACGATAGCCCACGACGACCTGCCTGAGGACTCCTCATTGCCATACGCCATGTATAACGAGGCCGATGTCGCTGAGGACGAGGTTCTCTTCGATGGGGCACGTGACGAAGGCCTGTTCACACCCATCAAAAACCCTTTGGTCATCATGGAGAGCTCTCCAATGACGCAGTCAATGATAAAATATGGTGCCAGCCTCATCGATGGCGCGGACATGGAATATTCGGACGAGGATGATTTTGATGACAATGCCGGGAAGAAGAAGGCCTTGCTCTCTGCGAGCGACGATACTGAAGCCCAGCATTTCATACACTCCGTGCCGCCGATTTGGAGACAAGCCTACTTCGAAATCAACCGGAATTTTGGGAAGCACGGCAAGGAGAGAGAGGATATGTTGGAACGGTTGGACTTCTTCGCCCAAAAACTAGAGATGAAGGGCCACGAGCTTCAGGAGCTTTCTTCGCTCGAGCTGATGGAACGCGATAGATCCTACGGTACGTCGCATCATTGTTGCCTGGCGCGAAAGTCTGATTGTCTGTCACAGATCCTCGAAGCTGACCAGTGTCTTTCAAACAGGATTTAAAGAATCCTTCCATATGGGCGACCTGGAGCCCGGCGCCCGCGAGAAATATTTCGAGTCGATGAACATGATCATAGGATTGCAGAATTTTTCTTCGGCCAACACTGATGGCGCGGCCTGGGCCTGGTACTGCCTCGACATCCTCGACACCCTTGAGCTGCAGGCCTGGTACGATGACTACGACCAGAACCCCCTTTCACCCTGGCCGCACCGATATCTCGCCCAGGATGCCACGCAGGCGTTCATCACGATGGGCTTATTTTTCCCTAATCTAGAAGTGACCAAGATTGTCAGAGAGTACCTTGACTCCGAGCAGGGCTCACAGTTCAAGAACTCGGAGATCTTTGACCCTGTTGCGCGCTCGCAGAAAGTGCCGGATCGACGTTCGAGAACGAGTCAGTCTCGGAAGCCCGAGAGCTTCTTCGAGGAGCTGGAGGAGCTGGAAGAGTGCGAGTCGATGATAGATTCATATCCTTTCGAGTGGAGCAAGGCTGTAAGGCCCATTATTGCAAAGTGTAAGTCACCGCCAACCCTGCATTCCATTGCCAACCAAAACGACCATCCGCTCACACCTGATGACCCTAGTGTACCGAGCCGGCATCATCCAACCATCCGACACGCAGCCACACCCCGACGTGTGTCCCGGATACGCGTTCGCGGCGGAGGAGCCCCACCGACCGGGAAAGCTAGACTTCTTCGTACGCTTCGAGCGGCCCCACGGGAACCCGGTCAGCCACCCGCCCGAGTGGGCACCGGTGGAGGACTGGCCGGACCTGCTGGTGAGCGCGCGGGCGTTCGCACAGAGCAGGCCGGGCGCCAGGTTCTCGCTGCTCCGCCTCTGGTCGGCGCCGCACTTCTACCCGCTGATGGTCGGCTACTGGAACCGGGGCCACGTGGTGTTCATGGACTCGTGCGGGCGCAGCTGGGAGTTCAGGTTTGTGCCCAAGGACCTCGAGGGCAGCGAGCTGAGCGCCATGCACGCGACGTCGAGCAGGGTGAAACTTGTCGTCGAGAGGGCGCGCATGCACAGTGGCGTGGACCTCAGCAAGCACTTTGTGTCCCGGGGCGATGCAGTACTGGTTATGGCGGAGTCTGAGGAGGAGCTTCTCCGGTTGAGCACGATGGTTACGTTTGCGATACAGACGAAACCATGGCTCAGGGAGATGGACCTGTGGAGGAGCTTTGTAAATGTCGAGCTGGGCCTCTTGGAGGGGTTGGACCCGGCCTGGTTGGATTGACGTAGCCGAGCAGCGCTCGTGAACAGAGTAGATTTAGAAAGCCATGTCCTCAAATGCGGGCTACGAAAAGACAGGAAAGAAACAAGAAACAGCGATTCGAGGGCTGAGGTTCGAAGTGAGTGCTGGTTGGTGTTGGCACGTCGTAGGGGTCTTGGCGGCTTTCTATGTTGAAATCGTTGGCCCGCCCTCGGATCTGCCCAGGGCCTACTGTGTAGGGGTAAAAGAGCTTCCGATCAGGCTGTTTTGGGGCAGACCCACCGTGGCAGGGCGGTACTTTCTCAGGCTGAGCAGCGCAAAAATTACAAATAAGCACGGATTGGTAGGGATGTGCTTTTTTCAGTACACCACCGGTAATGACTTCTATTTCCATCGCCCAAACGAGGCTCTCGGGTAGGTCGCACACCCAAATAGTACCGCTGACAGTCCATTGTGAATTCATGAAGAACACGTCGATCTGCTCGCTGTAGGCCTGGCCAGGCTGGTCTCGTGGCTCGGCTTTCTTCTTGCCCTGGAATTTTGACTAGCAGGGGTATCTCTGCTCAAGGTTGGCGTGGGCGCCGTTCGTACCTGACGGGTACAGACGGCCGGTACCTGAAAATAGTGGGGCACAGTCGGCATTCTCACATTCTGTCTAGGCTGCGCTGTGCCGCCATTACCACAGCTCCGTCGCCGGAATTCCATTACATATCACATAATCTCCATCTCCATCCAACGTTTTTGGGATTGCCTCGAACCTCGCAGTCTGTTCTGTCACCCACACAATCACTGCTCACCTCGAAAAGGCTATAAAGCAAAGTCTTCCCCGCAATAAACCATGCCGTCTCCCGGCACTGCTCCTCTCTCATCAAGGCTCTCTTTTAGACTGTTCCATATACAAGAGCATTGGCATGGTTCAACTTGTCTATCGACCTTTCTGAATATTCACATTTATCCTTAGCTTTAGCAGCATGTCTGCCATTTTCGGGATCGGTGCGGCCATAGCTTCACAAATCTTTGGGCTACCCAAGCTCGCCGCTGTTGACGAGGCCTCGGGCACTACACTGGAGGATTCTTCCAACGACCATGGGACCGCGTCGCGCAACATTCCTCAGCCCGTGAACAAAGTGTTGACTCCTGAGGAGGTGAATTTTCGTCCCAGCCCAACCGAGTCTACGCTGGCCACTCACTCATGTTGTCTGTAGCCACCGCAGCTCCATGCACAGCCGGCCAACGCTCAAGACATCACCACCATCAACCAAAACTCCTCCACCAACCAAGATTCCCCCAGCTTTTCGCAGCATCCATCCCACGATTCTGTCTCTGAATTGGAGGCTGCCTCCTCCAGCACCATCGCAGTAGCCAACAACGACGCCCCAGAACGAGAGGATCCGCCCAAGACTTCGAGACTGTTCCGCTCTAAGCTCCTCAAAGCCGGAGCCGTTCTCCTCCTGGGGGTGCTGCCATTGATTTTGCTGCCAGGATTCATAATGGGAGCCTTGACGGGGCAGATCCTCATGGGTATCGCACTGTCCAGTGCGGTCGCCACTGTGGTGGGCATCTTCGCCGGGTGCTACTACTACATTAAGAGGGAAGGCTAGCCACCAACAGAATGCGTGCCCATTAGGCAGTTTAGATGAGGTCAATTTCATGTGATATAACCATGATGTGTCTTTCTTACTCGCATATCTCCTCTCAAGTCTCCTCCCCCTCCTCCTCCTCTCACCCCTTCCCCCTCCCCAACCATCTCGCATAGGGCTGGTGGGCTCTACCGGTACTACTCAGAGGGCCCACGAGCCTCCGGCTTAGTTAGATCACGAGATGATCAACAACATTAATCCACAATTACACAAAAAGGAAAGGACGCAACCATGGAAATATGCAACACAATACTATCAAATATTCCCACATACCACTTTGCAAAATGCCTTATGAAGTCCAAAGAATGTGCTATAACATTGCGTCCATTTGTCTCGCTGGCGTCCCTTTCATTGCGCCATTTAGCGCCTCTTTCATGATAACAAATTTTCCAAAAAGGTCTCAAGGTTCCGTTCAGATGCTATCAGAAGCATATTTATAGATGTCTTTTAAATCTTGACTTTGCCGATTGAGCCAACCAAATGCAGGACACGGAATCTTCTTAATGCCAGAAATGGATAAGCAAAAAGAATTTCAAAGTCCAGTGACCGCAGCGTTCTTCTGGCCATGATAATATATAATGATCGAACAAAAGATCCAGCCCGGCTGCACCGGTGGATTATGCCGTTTGTGGCTAACATTTGGATCCTATCGTGTGGTTTTAGGCAACGAATGTGGGACAACCCTGCTTAGAAGCAGGCAGCCAACAGTAGCGGCTCATGAATCCCTGCCAGCAACGAGGGAGGAAATGTATGCCTGAAATGCTTAGCGCCAAGAATGATGATTAAATATCTCGACAGCGAACATTCTTTTCTCACTGTCGAATACACCCGCAAAGTCAACACCGTCTCAGAAAGTTACAAGTTGCTTGGTGCCTCGGCGATAATAAACCCAAGCTCACAGCGTATCCCTGATTGCTCCAAACATGTCCGACCTGGGGACCGCTGTAACATCGTGGATGGATTCGCAGCCACTGTCACAGTTCTCATTCTCACTCTTCATGAGACTACCCGCTGAACTTCAACTTGAAATTCTGTCACACTGCGCACAGAATGACCTCGTTTGCCTTTCCCTCTCGTCACACGCCCTCCGCGCCCTGACGCTCCCCTTGATCCCGGAACGACTCTGGCTGTTATCATACGACCAGACACTCCCCCAAGAAGCCCTTGAGTGCACATGTGGCGAAAAGGACATGACGGGGGTTGCCCAAAACGCCCGGGCTCACCGCAAACGGCACCACTCCTACGAAAGGCGAATCGACTTGAGCAAGCCGTACACCCAGCGTGCTTATCTAAAATGCCACGATTTTTCGATCTGTCGCAAGTATCCCACCGACCACGCGGTATGTCGGATACCCCGATGCACACATTGCGCATGCACCACCTGTCCGCTACACGTGAGGCTGCGGGGCTGGATGGGGAAACGGAAGTTCTGCCATGATTGCCGCAAGTTTACGAGGCGCCCGCGCTCAGGAAAATATAAGGGGAGATGTGAGTTTCACATGCTACATACTAATTTTGATTCACAGTTCTTGAGTGATGCTAACAACTCGCCAGGCTTACATGGGCGGCCCCCCGTCCGTCGTATGCCGAACAACCGCTGGACGTATAGGAAGGGTCAGTCTTACGGTAGACGCTGGTGGCGGCTGTGGGGGACCTGGGGTCAGGATAGCTGGGGTTATCCAGAGGGAGACAGGACAGCGGATGTTAGCAGAAGACGAAATGCGAGAGTCGTGTAGAGGGGCTCATTGATGAACATCTCCACAATCCAGAAATTTCTTAGATAGTACACCAATATGGAACATAATTCATGGGCGATTTTGATTTACATTGTTGAGACATCTTCGACAAAGCAGAGTGTTTAACGTGCGTTCTAAATTAAGCAAGCCGTACGAGTGTGACACAGCAAGTGCCATCCGCTGTCTGGTTTACCTATTCTCTGATCTCACGTAGCCACTAGGCCTTGGTCACAGGATCTATCCCGAGGCTACAAGGAACTTTGAAGCTCAATGACGGCATTGGAGAAGGAATGTCCATTAGCACAAAGGTGTCGTGTGGTTTCTACTGAGGCTCAGGGTGTATTTGTTCAGACTGTGAGAGCCTTGACTGCCTTTGTGGAAGGATACACCCAGGTACCATCCGTCAACTCACTCTCGGGACCGTAGAACCTCAGGTTCATCAGGAAGGCCCCTCCTCCAGCTGGCGACGGTATCCAGTTCGTCGTCCAGTTGTCAGGCGGCACGACGTCGCTGGATTGTATTAGAACCTGGAATGGTCCATCCCCGCCGTCAGCGTACTTGCTGCCGTCCGCCATTGTCAGGTTGCTTCGGTCGCCCAGGGCGTAGACATCAATTGAATTGGGAATCAAATAACCCTCGGCGTCGTACACGGTCAGACTCCAGAATCCCAGCGGTGCAAGCGGGGGCTTCGACGGGAAGGTGACGAGGATGGCATCGTCTGAAGAGTTGGGCGAGGTCGAGCCACCGTAGACCGGATATAGCACCTGGTCCAGCGTCAAGGCGAGGTATCCTCCGGCAGCAACTGCGTACCGCGCAAAGTACGCGCTGTGAAAGTCGGCCTGGTAAGAAGCATTCTTCGCGGTCCATTGATCGCCAAGCCTAATGTTGAAGCCCGGGACACCCTGCTCAGCGGCAACGGACTGGTTGGCGGCTTGCGACGCAGCCGTGAGGTTTGTCCCTGCAGGCTGCACAAAGGTGCCATTGATAAAGCCGGCTGCTGCAAGGGTCTCTTCCACCCAGGACCGGTCCGACGGTTCTTCAGCGGGATTGTGTTGTGTGAGTTTCGCACCTAGCCTTAGTATTCCTTCCGTGAGGGAATCATACGCATTGGGTGCTACTGCTGGGTCAGAGAACATGCTCAGGTTCAGGGCTGGCGTTGATTGACTAGTGCCGGTGGTGAATGGCACGAGCCTGATGTTGAATTGATCTTGCATGGAGCGCACGACTTCTGAATCAGTCTCATTATTTTGGTGCTTGATGGCAATGCGAATCATCGACAAGGCGTATGGTGTAGGAATGTTCACATGTGCCTGATAAAGGCTCGAGTCGTTCGTCGTATGTACGCCAGGAGGGCTGTTAGTATCGTAATGCACAAGGTATACGCCGGCGGAATAGTTCTGGAGAGCGCCAATATTGGCTACATTCTTGCCGTATCTTATGAAGCGGTCAGCCCGAAACCCCACAAGATGTCCAGAACATTATTAAACGTACGCATCATAAAAAGGCCAGAGCTAAGTAAATTACGTTAGCAGAGTAACCCAGAGAAAAGTAGGACTCATGTCCGTAGGAGGTCCTCGGGATGCGGCTTACCCAATAGCGGTCACTGATTTCCGGAATTGTAATTTCCAGGTCAGAGGAGGAAAGATCGAGAAATGACCTTGAGTAGAGAGTGTCCACATTTGGTCTGACTACCCAAGTATCGTCTGCTGTCACCAAGTCACGCTGGTGGAACAAGGTGTTCGTCGTCGCATTTTGCGTTCCTTGGACTGCCAATGCGTATGGATAGAACGGGTACGAGTACTGCATAGGAACTCAGTAAGAGGACTTGAAGTGTGTACAACGGAGAATCACTTACAAGATAGGCAAATGTGACGTTAGCCTGGGCGCACGTTGTCGACGCGTTCGCACATATCGTCCAGGTGGTTCCAGGTAAGTAGTCGCGGGCTCTTGCCAGCCCGGGAATCGCACTCAGGTATACCTGTACTAACAAAGCTGTTGACCACTTCATGACTGGACGGCGTGGGAGCTTTGAAACCAGAGGTTCCTGAACGTCCTCCTAGGACGACTTCGCAAAGTGGAGGTCTCGCCGACTTAAGTGCTCAAGCAAGTGTGCATTTTCTGACCCTGATAGATCCATGGTTCCACATATCCCTCGGTGCAATCGGTGGAAACGCTTAGCTAGTGTCGGGGTAGGAACTCGAATGCCGGGAACTTGGCTGCGAAAGCGGAGAAAGAGGTCGTCGACTTCATAATTCCAGGCCCAATGACTGCTTGCTGGCGCGTGTTTCTGAGTATCTAGAGCGCTGCTCCAGGCCGCGGAAACCCTGCCGCTCCAGCACGCAGATGAATCCCTGGTCATGATCAGATCCCATAGTGCATTCGGCAGACGATTGAAGAGTATAGTATCTACGTCTACCAACCAGCAGAGTACCTACTCTAATCAGTCGTTCGCTGCACATGATCTGATATCTCTGCGCAGGCAAGATTGGCAGATGCAGGTACTTTCTGACGAAAGCAGCCCCGTTAAATTCGCAATCGGTTGTCTCCACTCTTTTTGATGCAGGGGGCGGCCGCCAGCCCAACGGGACAGAAAGCCGGAGTCGACCACAGGGAGTTTTCGGACGTTGACTGGGTTATTTTGCAACTGGCTTCAATTTTTACAGCATACAAACGTCTACGCCGATTTACGTTCTATTTGGCACATCGATGATCACCAATTCGGTAGGACAGCTAGTGTATACGGAGACAGAATTTTACAGTGCATTATCAACGTAGTTACTCGGAGCCATAAGCCATCACACCAACATTGAAAGAGGCCAGTGTTGCCCAGACATTCCGGAGATAGAGGTGATATTTGCAAAGAAAGTGGAAGAATCAAATCCAAAGGCACTGATGAAATGCTTGCTCCAGAACCAAACTACTTACCTCCCCAGGCACAAACTTTCACCTGACAACAAATCCACTTTCCTCGTTCTTGAACAAAAATAAAACCGCTGCGCAGAGTTCAAAACTTCGGGACATTTTTCCTAAATTGTGTTCTAATTATTGGGGCTGTAGGCGCGTGTCGGCTTCGAAATAGGCCCCTGCACCTCAAATGTGCCGGCTTCGGCTGAGACAATGTCTTCACGACTTCGGGTCCTGCTACTGCCTCGGCACAATAGGACAGATTTGTACATGAAGAAAATAAAGCAGGCAGCTCCAGCCGCTGCGAGGAGGCACCAAAACCACAGAGGTAACTGAGCTGGCTCAGTTGCTTCACCAAGGGTGCTTCTGACCAGTGTAGACCCGTTTTTGGGTGGGAATGGTGCCATCTTCGAAACGAGTTCTTAGCTTGGCGCGAATTTATTACAGAGTATTGAAAGCTTATGAGAAGCTGTGTATGACAGATCTGATGTCTAGGAGTGTGTGGGGATACAACCGGAAGGACCGAGTATTTAGCATGCTTAGTAACAAAGAGATTTAATTTTATCCTTGTTCTTTCATTGATTAGCTGAGCCAGTGAAAGATGTTTGGATGCTGATTATTGTGTCTTAGCCTCCTGGGTGACATGATTATCCTAAGACCATACAATCGTTTTGTTTTATACAAAGAAGATGTGTCTTCGTTGAAGAACACAAAGGAAAGGATCATTCTCGAAGTGTTACACAACCATCTGATCCTAACCAGTGAATCACAGCTGTCTAGACCCTTGCATGAACTTAAGTTTTAGCCAAGTTGCTATATCGGATGGCGAATGAGTATGGTGACAGAGCTTAAATATGATGGGGCAACACACGCTGGAATTGAATAGAAAGCTAAAGGGGATCTGAGTGCAATTAGCCAGTTCTCTTGTTGAGTAAATCAATGCCAAAATAGGTTGTCAATGGAACAATTGGCAAAACAGAGAATCGTGAGCTCTCCATATTGAAGATATGGCTAGAGCGAGTCATTCGAGCAGAGATACAGGCCAGGCTTGTCAGTCTTCCCTGGACCCGGAGCACATCTCTATATGCGTGGCCGTCATTGCTTTGCTCAGCAGCATGGAATGGCTTACAATCCTGTTTGAGTCTGGTGCGGTTATCAACTCCAAGGGAGTCGATAAAGGCACCGGCTACGGACGGTGACCGTTCTATCGGTTACGGTCGGTAACGGGCCCCTGGTTCCGGCAACGGACGGTATGGTTGGTGTGGATACAAACATGCGCACTGTCTCTAGTCGGCCCAACGATGAAGCCATCACATGGGTATTCTGAGTTGAATCTCGCTGCAAGTCGAGCCTAGAAAGTCTTGTTCGGCAACGGCTGCTAGCACTGGCATACCATGCAGGCAGGGCAGGGCACCTTCGGGACGCAGCCACGGAACATGATGGTAATGATTCGGTTTAACGTCACAGTTTGCCGGGTGCACCTATTCTGACCAAAAGCTGAACAAGTATATAACTCCTTTTCTCTAATTCATCTGAGATGTACTCCACTCGGAGAACAATAATTCCCAACCATCTTTTTGGGGAGGGGACATTTAGCGCAAGACAATTCAAGCCGACCTCCATCATGTCAGCCAAGGCCACAGAAACCGTCACGTCGCTCGCCACAGCTCCCCGGATCCAGGAATTGAAATCTGGTTTCGGTGTTGTGGTTGAAGGCTTGGATTTTTCAGAAGGCGTAACCAAGGAGAGCTGTCGCTTGGTAGAGGAGTTGGTGAAGAAGGTAAGCATACTAGCCATTACTCTATGGCCGTGTTCACTGACGGATTTACCGCAGTACGGTGTGGTTGTCATTCGAAAGAGCAATTTGAACGACGAGACTCACATCAAGCTGGCCCGCAGTTTCGGTGAGCTGGACGATGTCAAGCCTTACAACAAGGCAGGCAGGAAGAACCGCCTCAAGTATGATGAACTGTTCGACGTTGGCAACATAGAGGTGGATGGCACTATAATGGATCCAAAGAGTCCACGCAGCCAAGCCAACAGGGGTAACAGTCTGTTCCACGTCGACTCCAGTTTCAATCCTCGCCGCGCTGGCCTTTCTCTCCTCTTGTCCCATGAGCTGCCTCCACCGGGTACTGGGGGCAGTACTGAGTTCTGCGACACCAGAGCGGCGTGGGACGATCTTGATGAGGAGACCAAGAAGGAACTCCTTGAAAATGACTACATCGGTTGTCATTCTATTCTGCACTCGAAGAAGCTGGCTGCTCCTGACTACTTCGCAAACATTGAGCCCGCGGAATACCCTATGGGCCGTCATAGGGTAGCGCAGAAGCATGAGAGGTCTGGTCGTATGACCCTGTACATTGCCATGCATATTCATCATATCGAGGGTCTTGAACCCGAGGCGTCCAAGAAACTCTTCGACAAGCTCTTCAGACATGCTACCCAAGAGAAGTATCGCCTTATGATTGAATGGGAAAATGTTGGAGACCTTGTTATCTGGGACAACACTTGTACCATGCATAGGGCAGTAGGTGGTGAATTTGCCTTCAGATACAAGAGAGACATGAGACGTGCTACTGTCCACGATGACAGCAGCCAGGCATGGGGCCTAAATGAACACATAGACACTCGACAAGGGCTGCCTTGAATAGGCGGCATGATCTGTTACGGAGGAAACTGTATGCAGTAAGAAGGGAGATATTGAAATAAAATTTGGTCAGTGTAAAGATGCACGGAATATCAAGCCAATTTACTCTGAAACGTAAGCAAAAATTGAAGCCAGTATTCAAAGTCGAACTGGACGGGCGAGCGACGAGGTTATGGATGGACATCAGGTGATGCTAATTTTGTTCCCCAGTCTGATATTGGAACACCTCGCAGGAACAGTCTCGTTCTCCCCATATGATCTGTGCATCCCGAGTCTGCTTTAAGATGTTTGAAACTGCCACTGTTTTTATTTCCGGGGAACGCAAACCCCACAACCCACGGGAACCCCACATTGCTCCAGATGTCAGACGGAGAATTGGAGGTCAAACTGAGTTGCCGACTATTGCCGGGTGAATATTCTACAAGAAACATTGACGGTCGAGTACCTCTCTTTCTGATCCCAACCATTGCCGGATGCTTGATACTGCAATCCTCTACCGACGGCATGACACCCGGGACCGGTAAACGTTCCTATCAGGCATGCTTGAGATGCCGACGGCGCAAGGCAAAGTGCAACCTGTAAGAAATCCTACCTTGATGCATCGTGAATAGTGCGGCTCATATGTCCTATGCAGCGATGGCGTAGGCGAGCCGAAGAAGCCTCCCTGTGTGGGATGTCACGAATCAGGAAGCCAGTGCGTCCTGGTTAAGTCTAGACGAGGGGGCAACTTCCGGTCAGGTCGGCCTGGCCAAGAAGCAACGCCTTCCTCACGACGTTCCATCGGATCCCAAAGTAATGCTCGCGGTGCCTTCGCTGTGCCCTCAATATCAGAACATGACGACGCTACCCCAGCTACCTATGATTCGGAGAGAGACCGCGATGGAGAAGAAGAGAGAACAGCAGACGATAGCCTGCGCATGGAGCTTAGAAACCCTTCAGATGCGCTGCAAATCCTGGCACGCTCGAGCGTTGCCTCGTCAAATCGGCCTTCGAGTCATCACCGGCATCAGTATGGGCATAGTTCAGCTGCGAACGCTCCTACAATTTCCTCCATGCCTGGCCAGTCTTTATCCATGGGCAATATAGACGCTGTGAGCCACGTTGACCAACACCGGAATTGCGGTCCAAGGTCCACAACAGCACTCGATAATTATGAATTAGTTCAGAGAGGACTACTACATCCAAGTGTCTTGCCAGAGTTACTCTTCAAGTCAGCCGCCCAAGTCCATTAGACAGGTCAAGGAATCTTACTGATGATAAGAGTAGATTTGCCCAACATTACCACCCTTACTGCCCCATTGTTCCATCTTATATACTAGGGCCATCAGGCATTGAGAAGTTACAGCGATCCGATTACTTCTTGCTCACGGTAATCCTCACCATCGCATCACGAGACTCGCCAAATCATTCGCTTGTACACAGGTACTGCTGGTATCACACCCAACGCCTCCTGCTCGAAATACTTCTAGCACAACCCTTGACACAAACTCCTCGGACGGTTGAGGGCCTGTTGCTCTTGTCTGAATGGCTACCCCACATTGAGACCAATCAGCCGAGTTCAGAGACTCCGAGCAGACTGTTCGGAGAAGATAGAACGGCTTGGTCTCTGGTAGGGCTTGCGGTACGACAAGGTTACCTTCTGGGCTTGGACCGAGGCGCCTTTAGACGTGCTGACGATAGGGAGTCGAAGGAGCGAGAGGAGCGGAGGAGAATTGTTTGGACCTGTGAGTACCTTATAATACAGAAAATTCTATGACAATACAAGTTAATGATTGCTGCTCCAGATGTCTTTCTGGTGGACCGACAGATCTCTGCCCGCTTAGGACAATCATTTTGGTCTCGTGGCCCCTCTCTATCATCGCAATTCACTGCCGCAGACTTTCCTAGCCTCAAGCCTGTTCCAGGTATTAGGGATGAAGATTATGCATCCGTTTTGCAATCCAATATTGAGCTCACACAGATCTTGCACAACGCCCATGCCATACTCTACTCATCGACACAAAAGACTCTAACCATGGTTTATGATGGCGACTATGCTCGTTATCTGGACGACTTTCTTGGAGCAACGACAAGTTGGCATTCGAAATGGATTGGACTTGGAGCATCCCACGAAATCAAGAGCACGCTGCTTTTGACGTACGAGTACATTTGTCTATACGTCAACGCTTTCTCGTTCCAAGCCGTTCTTACGCGAACAACGGCTCCTCAGCGGTCGATGTCAAAACGGCAGTGGACTCGCGAAAGACCTCTAGACGATTTGTTTTCCCGCGGAATCTCGTCTTCTCCCGATGGTCGATATGTTTTTGAGGCCATCAGCGCGGCGAAGAAGCTGCTGGGTCTGATGAATGGTCTGGATCCACAGCGAGTAGTATGTCATTTGCCGTTACGTTTTTACTTGTGAGTTCATCAGTGAGTCAAATATCGTCTGGATGTCCTTGTTACTAAACAACTGCTAGATATGGAGTATATGCAACAGTATTTCTCTACAAGGCCAAGTACGTCGGAGCCTTTCAAAATGACGTTCAGCGCCAAGAAGTCGCCGACTTAGTCCTTCGATTCATTGCCGTGATGAAAGAAGCTCCGTCTATGGAAACGCACATCTGCCATAGTTACAGTTGGATGTTAGGAGAGCTCTGGCATGGACGCGAAGCTTCAGATGCCTCCTCACGGACCACCCGCCCACAATCTAACACTGAGATGACCAGGTACGAAGAGGAAGAGCCTGGAAACGTTGCGAGATCGACCCGCTTACCGCTGGCATCGTCACTGGTACCAGCCCGAGCTGACCAAGATAGCCTGGCTTGGGACTGGAATAGTCTTGTGAATGTCGATCCGTACTTCGCATTTGGGAGTTTAGGGCAGGGCAGTGATATACCAGCCTTTCCGACGATTGAAGCATATCCCTTTGGGTCATTTTGGCCAGGCATCACAGATCCCTTGCGGCAGGAAGAGTTTCAATGCAGTTCCTGGGAACAGCAGGATCCTTCTCCCGATGAGGGAGGATTTGGTGACACTGGAGTGAATTTCCCTGAGACGATGTAATTCGCAACTTCTTTCATACCTATTGCTGGTGGTATCATATTTAACATTATGGTTATACTCTGGCGGCAGAATACACATACTAGATTAATAATGCTATGAAATGGGGCGTGCTCATTTTTGGATATCACGGATGATCAAAATTCATGAGATTCAAAACTCCTTTGAAATAGCTCTTGAGACCTGAGCGAATCGCGATGATGAAAAAATCAAGAACAAGAGTCTCCTAGTATTCCTGGAATTGAGGCTATTGGTCACTCTTTTTGTATGGACGTCTGTGCGGCTCACAAGGCTGTCACTGTTTGCTTAGCCGCAAGCTACAGACAATTGTGTTCGAAACCTACTGTTATCGGTATTGTATTTTTTTTTAATGCTAGGTTTTTAAGCGTTTATCACTGTATGAAGGGACTGATGCATACTGCTTAAGAGGCATATGTATACAGATTAAAAACGAGACCACTTTTGTATGGACTTTTAAGTTCCTGCCTTGCCCGGAGGAGTTGTTGAGCTACAAAGATATCCAGGGTCTGACCCGGAAGCCAAAGCAGTGCTATGTAAGCTTAAAGGTCATCTAGAATGAGTTATCTTGTAGCCTTTATGCAGTTCCAAATTGTCTTGAGCTGGAAAATTGAATCTGGAAGTCCTTGGCCCATGCAGATCTCCACTAAATGTTATAGTCCGGTGCCATTAGGAGACACACTTAAGGCGCTGGCTGTGTTGGGGATTAGAAGTTGGGTGACTTGTTATAATGATGCTGAAGTAGAATTATTAAGTTTAGGATTGAACTACTGCAACAGCAGTCTATTGCTCCAGCACATGGAGGCATCTTTGTTTTAGCCAGTCTTGTCCAACGCCGTATTTCCCACCCACCGTGTCATGCATCATCCTAACCCGTTCTGTCCATACAGGTGTTCCATCATCCAATACACAGCACATGTACACAAACAGCGCTGCGGCTAGCTCCTTTTCAAACTCTTTTCTCGCCCGTAATGGCGGCTCTGACTGTTTCTTCTCGGGAATCTTGCCAAGTGCTTCCACCGGGATAAACGTATTCATGACATCCGCCAGCTCGCGCAGCCTGTCGTGCTCCGGATTCGGCACTGCAGACGCATCCCAGAGCAACTCCCCTTTCTTCAGATGACCTGCACTAATCTTGTGACGCTCGTTGTTGAGATAAAAAATGGGGATCCTAAGAAGGCCAGCGCTCTCAACGAAGCCAGATCGATGCCCAATCACACACATTCGATCATCATAACGCTCACGAAGCGCTGCCCAGATGCCGAGGGTCTTCACCTGGGTGGGCAGCCGGTCCACGTTGAAGTCTCGGAATTGTTTCCACAGCTGATCGACTTGAAGCTCCAGCTCGGTGGGCTTTCGCCTGGTGGGCTTTCGCCTGGTGGGCTCTTGCTCGGTGGGCTCGTCCGGTTCAGGGTCCCAGGGAGAAGATATGAACGAGACGTGGATAGTTCCATGCTCAGGCCTAGCTTCTGCAAACTTGGCCTCCACCAATTCCTTGAGCTGACTGCCTGTATGATAACTGAAGTCACCGTAAAGCACGACATGTGTAAAGGGTAGAGTATCATAGCGATGGTTTGGTTTTCTGCTGGACTGGTTTGCTCCTGGATCGTTGGGTTCGCACGGCTTATAGCAGAATTTGTTTGCTGCTGCAATGGATTGGGCAACGCATTCCAAGTTCACATCGTCCATTACTCGTCCGATGAGGCTTTTGGTCTTACGACGAACGTGGATCACGGCCAGCCTGCCGACATCACTTGACTTGACCATTCCGACGCCCCGATTTTTCTTCTCGCCAAACTGTTTCGTTAGGCGGAAATATCGATTCAGCCAGTATTTTGCCGCGTAGGAAGGCTGGAAATATCGAGTCGGCATCCCAATACTCTTTAGACTTTCTTTTGTGGGGACAAGTGCCCCCAAGCCATCTCTGATATGTTCAAATAGAGCGTGCTGGCCGAGCTGATTTGCCCACATTCCCTGGCCCTCGTCGATATCCGCTTCGTTCGCTGCTCTGAAGGCGGCAGCAATGACACGCGTTGCCTTGGCTTTGCTGTCACTGCCCACGGAGTGGTGCCCGTCGTCCACCAGAGGAATCTGATACCAGTTGAATAGGTCTTCGATCGCCGAGGTGTCTGCTCCGTTGCTGTCATTGCCGCTGTTGATTTTGACGGAGATGTTGATCTGCGGCGAAGCTCCTAGTAGAAGCCGGCAGACAAATACATGGTAGGCCTCGCCGAATTCACCATGCTCCAGCTGGACGCCGAAGTCATGAAACTGCATTGGGTTTCTCTTTGAGGGCCTCAGCGGCACTGCGACTGGGGGCAGCACCCAAGGCAGTCCTGCGTTCCTGACGCTGTCCGGTGCAACCAGGACCCTAGTTGCCTTCTCCAGACGCCGATCGTCGAGCTTGACTCCGGGGACTGTGGTGGGCTTCGCAAAGCGATGGGACCTAGCCGCGGCGAAGTTTTCCCATACGCCCGAGACAAGGCAAATGCTGCATTTTTTCATGGAATGGCGCTCTCCGCGCCAATTCTTTACAGACGCCTTGTACAATGGATGGTCTTTTTTCGTATGGGAACATCTTTGGCGCCGCAATGCTCTCCAAATTCGACCCATAATTGAGTATTAGGAGATCAGGATGTTTTCTTAACAAGCGAAGTAGAGAGATGAAGTGATGCCAGTGTTCATGAGCTGGATTGCTGATCCGAGTGTACCTTTTTGAGAGTTTTATACACAACTTCTGCCCCCACGGCGATGTTGTGGAACAGTGGAAACTGACGCCCAGCCCAAAATAGACAGCCACATCTGACGGCTGAAACCAATCCGACCTAGGCTTGGGGGCTCAAGATGGTTTGTAAACCAATAGAGAAGAAACAAAGCTGATGAAGTTACTAATCCAAGCCCACCTCTGTCAGCTATTAATGCACATCTGCTCCCGGTGTGGTGTTTAAAACCATAAAAAGTAACACCCAGCTTAAAATAAACACTTGGTCGTCCTCTGCCAAGGTCCGTTCGATTGCATTTTGATGTAGCTTTGTGCAAATACGCGCCTCAGCCCCCAATGATAGACTGTAGCGACATTAAAAAATTGGGAAGGTCGCACAAGATTGTCAAGAAGATTGTCGATGATTGGTTTGCCTGCTTTAAGCCCGCCCGCCCGACGAGAGCGCATATGACTGAATAGGAGAATTCGATGACCTGCTGCTAATCACTGTCTACTTCTAGTATACACGGGAGACGGGGGCTGAGAGGAGGGCTTGCAGGGACAAATGCAGCGCTGGGACGAATGTTCTTCCGAAAAGCGACATGGCTGGAAGCCAGGCTGGTTTAGAGCGGCATCTGGTCTCTACGCAGTAGGCCAGCACCGATCGATTTATCTAGTAGTGTGGTGTAAACGATACACTGAATTACCTTCTTCTGTTTCTGTTGAAACCTTTCGTTACGGGCAATCCTGTAATCAGAGGCAGGATTGAGGCCAATCCATCCACAAAGAGATGCATTAAACTGCTAAATGAGATTTGTGCGATGGGGATGATCTTTACCAGGCCATCGGAATGATATACTATGCTCACACAAGGCAGAAATGGGGATGCTATGACATGGATATTACATGCTACCGGAAGTAAGAAGAACTCGGCCTTCTCCGTCATGCGGGATCCGGAATGCGAAGAGACCCCTCCAAAACCACACAAATCGGATTTCTTTCACCGATTTACAATGACGAGCACAGTAACCTCATAAGATATCACTAGCTGTTTTTAGAGACCAAAGCCTGAAAATCCGCATTCTGCCCTTGGGCAAAGTCCTGATTCCAGTACCCGAAATTATCATGGACGCCAAAGGACGATGTGTTGGAGGCCGGCGTCGACGGAGCGGCCGTGGCGTACGCATAGGCCAGCCTGTTGGAGCCGCCCGGGTTGAGCGTTGTCGACGAGCCAGAGGTGGTGGTCCACGTGGTGCATCCGCTGCACCTCAGCGTCACCTGCCAGTGCGTGGAGTTGACCTTGGTCCCGGTCTTGAGGACTTGAAGCGTCTCGCCGGTGTACGCAGTTGGCATAGATCGTCCTCTGTAGAATCAGTCAGCATGCTGAGAGAGGTCCCATGGACGGAATATGGGAAACGCACTTCGTCCACCGACTTGACACCGTGACAGAGTTCCCGTTCGCCCATGCCATGGTCAAGGGGTTGTTGAGCATAGTCCCACCCCAAGCAAGACCAAGCCAGCCCACGTTCTTCAGAGCTGTCACCTGTAGAACGATGTCATATGGGGCCGAGGCTGGGTTAGGGACGGCGGTTCGGAAACTGATGACATTGGGGGTATTGTACTGGTATTGCGCATTGTACTGAGAAAAGGTGAAGCCCGTGTCAGGGTCTTTGAAAACCATGCTATCGGCCGCCGAGGCTACATGATATGATGAAATCTGGTTAGAGATGCCTCTGAGGATGGTTCACAGTCAAAGGTGTTCGTACCTGTCCCCAGTATTGAGAGGGTGTAGAGCAGGGCAGATAACCAAGACATTGTGACGCGCCGTGTCCAAGGGTTCTCCTGGTTACGAGATGACTGCAGAAGCTGCAGAGGTTGTAGGACACGAGAAGGGCCGCAGGCTTTTAGATGAAGAGCGACTTGGATGAGGAACCAGTGTCAGGAACCATTAAACGATAGATGGAGGCACTCCTGGATTAAATTGATTTCCAAAGATCTGATGTGTGATTTGGCCACCCTGGCGTGCTTGGTTGCAGGAGACAAAAATAATCAGATGCGCGATCCCCAGAGCACTTTGCTCATCTCGAATTTAATGAACCGTCCGCATATAGATTCTCGTCTTGGACGTGATAGGGAGGGTAAATGCTTCACAATATAGGATTGATTACTTTCACACGTGCGCAGACATGGGTGCCACCCACCTGCCAGATACGTAGCTGCAGTCCGGATACCTACGGTATGCACAGCCAATATTGGCCAGTTATGCACCTGTCCTCAGGACCAGAGGCATGCTTCAATGGTCAGTTGACATGCACTCCTCTGCGGCAAATATTCAGACTTCTTCCAGAGAACAAGCCGCGAGTAGTATCAGGTTTCGGCCACCTGCTTCCAGACCTTGCCCAGCCTGCTCAAGCAGGCTTCGAAGAACGCTAAGCCATTTGATAGGGTAAAAGGCGACGAATTACATGCGAGTGAAATGTAATGGTCTGGACAGATCTTCCTATATCACTGGATCTATGCCTTAGAGATGTGACGGCTGGCTAAATCCAGTCTCTCAGGTTGACATTCAATCGGAGGTTCTACCGCCGCCATGAATCTGAAAGATGATTTTGGAAGTGATGTCATTCCAAAATTAGAACTGTCCCCCGTTGCATTTTGACAAGCTCCAATATATCACCGTCGCTACCACAGAACGTGTGTGTTCGGCACTCGTGTCCGGGTAAATTGTGCTCTTACCTGTGGTGTTACTCCTTGGGGAAGTAGCAGGGAAAAGACCTATTTAACGATGAGGGGATTCGGTACGTCCAAAGAGGCTAGGAGAAGAAAGTTCTTGCTGCAGATGCCAGGGGAGCAGAGACTGCCTCGCCAGAGGCCACGGGCTAGTTTCCGACAGCACGGCAGACGAAATCCCGGGGCAACGAGGATCGAGTAGTTGGAACCATTTACTTGTGAATCAGGCGAAATGGAAAGGGGCACTTCAAATGGCAAGTATGCGATCATGGAGCCGTTGATCCGAGCTTGAAGCCACAATGGGGGGAATCCTCCAGACCGGTCCTACAATTGTGGCCGAGGCGGCAGTCCTGTCCCCGCATACACCGGAGAACAAATCACACGGTAACACCCCGATGATCATGGTGAAAATATCGACGGGGAGCTGCCTTAGCTCTCCAGTTGGATGCAAGTGGGTAAAATGTCACGACCAATCACGAAGTCCGTTTTGAGGATATGATTGTGCCAAGCTTGTCTTATCCCAACGTCACTGAGCCTAGAAGCAGTACTATATCAGCAAAGTGCACTGCTCAAAGTCAGGTTGAATGAGCAAGTCTGAGGAAATCTGCTGTTGGATTCCTTTCTACCCGCCGGTTTAGCATTCTCAGAAGAACTGTACCTAAATCAAAGTCATGTTCTATAGGAAATATCTATTCTGGTGATCTCCTCGCCTCGTCTGGAGCTGCCAGCAAAAGTGCGAACTGCATAAGCCGACCATGGGGCACGATAAAATTCTTTTCCCCATGCAATCCTCCAGTATTTCCAAACTTGCTTAGACCTAGCGAGTCCGGGTGCCCCAGGGCTGTTGCTGCTCGGAGCACGCTCTCCACGCTTTCGTACCTAGGCAGACTCCAGGTTGGAAGCCCATACAAGACGTGATATGCTTAGCCATACCTCTTTTTCAGCCGCCCATACATCAGTAGAAACACAGCGACCAGCTTCTAACGCCTTTCTTCAATCAATGGAAGCCTCATTCACGGGATGCAGCTACGTGGAACGTTTTATCAAAGGTCAGGCTGTCATGCAAATAGCAACGAGGCTGCAGGCAAGAGATAAAACTTAGCAAGTGTACAATTCTACCCACGGTCACTCTGCTGGTACTCATATCAAATATCAACGGCTCCGCGAAGCGCTTCTGAACATGGTGTGCAGTCCAGATGTTGGGGACGGGGACCATACCGGTTTGGCTTGACAAACTCCTGAACTCAGGCTGATCCGTAGCGATCTAGTGAGAGGGTGCTGAACAGAGCCAGTCCTAGTGCCTAAAGCAATGCTCAGCATGCCACTAGCGAGCAACGTCTCGCGAGTATCTCGGGACTGATAAGGTCTCTGCACTATTGGATTTCCTTTGAAAGACAATTGGTCATGTCTCTTTACTCCATGTCTGCAAGCTGTTTGATTGGAGGCTTTTTTAGAATGAAACTGTTTGCTCTCATTTCTAGAGAGTCTCCGCATTTATCCAGTAGCAAAGCCCGCTTCTATATTCTTCGCAAGCTCATCAACCGCGACTCAGTTGGAAGTTGTAACATCGTGACCATGAGCTTACTTTGCTACCGCAGAATTCAATTGTCCAAGTCAGCCCGGAGATACTTTCCAATTCTGAGCAGGCTCTCACATCACCGGGCCAGCGCCCCTCGAATCAAACGATCTTTTGAGCTCAGACACTGCTACAATTTTGAGGGCCGAGGATTACCTCGATGCAGGCTTGCGGTGTCCGTCGCAGTTCAGCCGGGGCTATGGATGCCCGGGCACCTTGAAAGTTGTTCCAGAGTCCTAAAGTGTCCAGGGTGGGAGCCCTTAATATTCTTCGACTAAAGCTATGAGCCGAGCTAGATGTGAAAAGGCAAAAAGAGGCCCAATCCGTATGGGCACCATTATCCAGACGATGCACAAAAGCATATTTCTCATTCTCCTGCCATTCTGTCGAATTGCCCCCTCGTCTGACATCTCCGACGTGTCTCACAAGATGGGTGGCGTCCTAACAATTCCATAACACAGGTCTACGGCTGGAGCTAGTGCATTCTTTAACGTAATGAAATCCTAGCCTTTCCCAGGATTCTGCCGCTTATAAAACACCAGGACCCATGACCGTTTCTGACTTGAGGAGAGCCGACTAAACTGAATCTTGCCAAAGGTTAAAAGAAACTCCTCGTTAGTTGCATGCGCTTCGAGCACGAGAACATTCACATCCACACCTTCTCCAAATTTCATTCCTCTTCTGCCACCTCAAAGTTGGTACTCAGCCCGGACTCATGTAACCGACCCTTACGTGGATAAGCCCGAAAATATGCGCAACTCTCAATCTAAGCTTCCACCAGAGATTACTCATTGGTTTGGAGTGCGAAGCCAGCCGCCACCAGCCAAGCCTCTTTGGGTCTCACTAATCTGGGCTTTTATTGGTGCATTCTGTGGCCTTTCACTTCTGCAGGCTGTGTTTGGTCATGCTACATACTTTGTCGAGCGTGGTGTGCCTCAGCTCGTTGCTTCATATGTAGGTTTCAACTGTCTCGTTCCGTCTCTGTCTTGTTATAACGTCGTAGAACCCTTCCCACAGACTATGAAAGCATAGAGGCGAACCGTGCAGCGCATATTAATAGCTAATTATAACACTGTCGTCTAGGGCGCCTCGGCTGTTCTTATCTATGGAGTACCTGAAGTACCTTTGGCCCAACCGCGGGCTGTCATAGGAGGCCACTTTATAAGTGCGCTGGTAGGCCTCATCATGCTCGCTATCTTTCGAGCAGGCGGCCGCGCGAACGACAATGACGATGGCATCGAAAGCAGCCTGAGCTGGCTGGCTGCGTCTCTAGCGACCTCTATCGCCATCGTATGCATGATGGTGACAAAGACGACACATCCTCCTGCGGGAGCAACTGCTCTCCTTCCCATTGTCGACCCCAAAATTTACAAGCTAGGGTGGTACTTCCTACCTGTGGTGCTCCTCTCGTCGGTGCTCATGGTGGTGGTTGGACTCATAACAAACAACATTCAAAAGCGATACCCGTCGTTTTGGTGGGAACCTGCGAAGCCGCCTCACCAAGCACGGAATGAATCAGCGACTCTTCCAACGACCATGCCAAAAACAGCAGGTTGAAAAGCTCGGAGCCTTTTCAGAAATGGGTCTAGACATAGGTCTCAGTGAGTATATCAGTGGGAATATGAGGTATGATTGCGGACTGCGGCATTCGAAAATACATGGCCCTCTCGTATAAGCATGGTCGCCAGCTCTGCACCAGTCAACCAAGGGGAGCGTTGTACAAGTCAGCATTGCTAGGTACCTCTTCAAAATTTATAAATAACTGCTCCAGAATTTCTCTGACAGAATGATCTTGTCATTGCAGGGATATTGTTCACTCAAAGCTTAAACGTTCTCTTGGGATGGTATACCCAGCTGCTTCAGAGCCAAAACATATCTGTTGAAGTCGTGCTTCTTGTATTCGCACTGGCCATTCTTCCAGCCAACTTGCGATCTCCCGAAATAGTACAGCTTCTCTACATGGTGCCTTGCTATGGTTGTCTTGGTCGCTCGCTTGCCGTCCACGGTCAAGTCGCTGGTGAAGAAGACACCGTGGGAGAAGGTCACGATAGAAGCCTCTTACCAGTTGAGAAAACCTAGCTTTCCCGAAGCCGCCGTATATGCATTGTCGTTGTGAAGGTCTCTCTGTAAAGGAAATAATCAGTATTTCCATATTCATCAGACGCTCCTAGACTTTTGAAACATATGCCGATACGGCTGCCCTCCAACAGGATTATGTTAACAGTTCATTCAGACCCAGGATCTCCAAGATTTCGGGTCGCTACGGCGCGAAGCATGAGGGCCAGGCTTTATCAAATCTAGGATGATGTCGCGTAAGCCGTATTCACTGGCATTCAGTTATTTTTAACTTGGGCCCTGAGCTCACTTCCAAGTCTTCACATGGAGGGCAGCAGGTCTCTCAATAGTGCATAACTTTTGATCCACAGGCAAGGTCTCCTCCCCAGAGGGAGGGGGTGGCCGAACGAGCTACCCTGCGTCGTGGGGCCTTCAAAGACGACAACGCCTCACCGGTTGAACTTTCTATGCCGTAGTAAGAAGTCAAGAGGGCTATCTATGCCCGATGACATCAAGATTGCCGAGATATACAGTACTGGTAGGTAGGTGGCACTCGCCCCTCCGCGCCACCTGGCCCTTCTGCATCTTTCGAGGCCGGTGGGCCGCGTTCGAGTTCCCACAGAACTAACACGTATATACTACGTGTGATAAACTCGCTCTGCCTTCGTAGATTTCCGTCAATCCATGCTAGAATGTGGTTACACTTTTAGCCACATGACTATTTCATTCCCAAAAGTGTTAATTTCAATCCTCACTTAACTCAACTTGAATCAGCCACCGGTATTCCGATCCGAATAGTAGCACAATGACATGTTGGCAGCATGACCAACCACCCGTCAGTGGCAACAACGTGGCAGCCATCAATACCCAACATCATGCTTCACTCGCTCCCCCTCTTCTCCAGCCTCGCCCTCCGTTTTGTCAGGCTACATCGCACCAATCTGAGGAGGGTCGTCGCAAGCCCGCTCTGTTCTCATAGATCGCCGATAATCCCTGCTGTAGTGCAGTTCGCACTTTTAGCGAGATGCGCAGTCTCCTTCTTACAAAACCGGTATTAATGGTGGTTGGTGACCGTGAGTAAGCGCCTTTGCGGTGAACGCCTCACTGCAGTGTCCACAGCGCGGAAACGTTATCCGGATTAGTTATGGCGCATTAGACAGAGCGCAGCCTCACCGCATTCCCCAAAAACCTTGGCGTATTCAGTCCTAGGACGTGGGTGCGTCCTGCTGCTGCTGCTGCTGCTGCTGCTGCTTGCCGTCGCCCACCCAAAGCGACCTGCATCGCATACAATGCACATTCAAAATTACCTGTTATGGACAGCCCGACGGCTCAAGCTCTGGCCGTATGCAGGTAACCATCGGTACTTGCCAACATGTTAGTGACTCAACTCAGCCAGTTACTCACTCAGGATTGCCTCGACCAGAATTGTACAACGCTCTGGCTGTCAATCATGCCATATCACCCCCTCAGAACCTCAGAGCCCTACTCGGTACAGGAGATGCTGATCCATTGCCCTGATGAGCGTATACGCTGATCCGCCAAGTAATGGAGCGTATTCAGCGTATTCAGGCATCAGCGCGTATTCTGGGCCCATTGCGGAAAATGAAAAGGTAAGCTGACTTGGACGAATGACTATTCGAGCTTCTTTGTGGTGGCATAGGCGCCTGGATGGTAAAGGATGCTTACTAGAGAGGCTTTCGGGTGCCTCGGAGCTCGTCGACGAACAGCGTGAAGTCACTGAGAGAAACCACTTATCGGCTGGCTAGGAAGCCACATGGCCTTACAGTGAATAACAATAATGCTTAGGTGGTACCAGAGTTCTGAAGCAAAATACATAGCTACATCAGTTTTCCAGAGTCCACTGTCCACATATATCTCTCCGCTCGTCTCCAACGGCGAACTCAATAGCATTGTTGAAGGTCACTCAACGCTCCCGGCACAGCTCATCGTCTACCACCACATGTGTGCCCTCCTGGCCTATCACGGACGATGCTGGATACTTTCAATTTCTTTACAAGATACATAGCTCAACATTAGGCAACTATGGGCCTAGATACTATCCCACCGAGTACACCAACATGGTCACCCGATAGTAGCCCAGTGACCACTGCGACGCATAGTACTCTGGCACCTGTTGCAGCCGAGTCAAAGGCGGTCACAATCCAGTCTGCTACTCAGACAAGCTTAAACCGTCGGGATCACGAACGCGATAGGCTCGTACGGAAATGTGCAGGACGACAGGTCCAGGTGGTAAATCTGATGAGCTTGGTGCCCGCTTGGCCGAAGGACATCCACTGCCAGGAAATTCTGGATGAGGTCAATTTAGAGATTGACGAATGGCTGAAGACGTAAGTCACTAGTGAATTGAGACAGAAGTCACTCCGCCCAATTTATCGACTGGATTGGTTGAGCCCCGCCACGCCCGGAAGAAGGTTTTAATCACATACAGGTGATCAGGGTGAACGTGGCAGGAGAAAAGAAGAAAACGCATCGCATCAAGAGTAACTACGCAATATTGGCTAGTGTATTCGCCCCGAGATGCAAGAAGGAGAAGCTGTTAGTGTTGACCAAGTATGAGTACTGGGTGAGTCACAGACCTCGGTCAATCTTCCCAGGTCTCTCTGTTATGCCGTCCAAGGCCTCGAGCTAAGCAAGACGGACGCTCAGATATTCTGGTTTGACGACGAAATCGATACCGGCGGCGAGCTCACAATCGATGCCGCCGGAACGCGCCGCATTTGTGACCTGACACACCGGTGTGTCGACGATTGTCTCAACCCCGATATCGCGCAAACCTGCTTCACCCCGCCACCAGAATCTCCGGGCACGGTCGAAGTGTTTTACGAAGTACTCGCGGCTCTGAGACTAGGGATGGGCCCGATGTCGGTTGAGCGCATGCGGAGGGAGTTCCACGAGTATATCGAAGGCGTCGCCCGCCAGCAGGCAGTCAGGCAGGGCGAGCACTTGCCCGACCCCTGGTAAGCACATTCTTGTCCTTTTACGGATTCCCGTGTTTCATGTTGTGGAATGTTCCAGAATGCAATACTTTGGGCTTCGTAGCAGGTGATTAACAGGTCGTTAGGTACCATTTCGAAATCCGTAGTGCGGACGTGGGCGTCCTTCCCTCCATCACCCACAACGAGTACGCGATGGACTTCGAGCTGCCCGACTCCATTAGGTACCATGAAGCCATGGATTCAGTAGTTATGGAGTGCACGAGGCTGGCCATCCTGGTTAATGAAATCTTGAGTGTGCAGAAGGAATTTGTAGGTCGACAGCTTCACCATACACATTGTACGCACTCCCGAATGTACAGGTCTTCTGACTAGAATGCAGCGCGTCGGTCAGCTGGAGAACATGGTCCTCTTGATCATGAACGCCGAGAACTGTTCCGCCCACGAGGCTTTGTCTAGAATGGTCGGTCTGATCAAGAAGCACTACGCAGCGTGTGAAGATGCTGTGGCCCGTCTGCCCTGGACTGACGATGAGGTGACCAACGGGCATATACGCGAGTATGTTGCAGCTTGCCGCCGCCTCGCAACGGGTACCGGGCATTGGGCGTACTTGTGTACGCGGTACTTCGACAAAAGCCAGCTGGATGAGAAATGGAGTCTGATATTGAATTTTGGACGTTAGGCACCTGGTTGATCTTGGCCCAGTGAGACGGCATAAGAATGTTCGGGTTAGATTAGCGCATCTTGGGAGACGTAAATGTTTAGGAATTGTGTTTATGTCAAGCATCCTGCTCGAAAAGTTGTGTACATGTCCCCCTCGGAGTTCCCCAGCTTGGCATAGATTGGTAAGCAAGAGAGCGATGTGACTTCTGTGGAACGGCCGCCAGCCTCAAAAAAGAAGTTGACAGTCTGCAACCCCGCCGATTCCGATGCCAACAATCTGTCTGCACCAGTGCAATGTTGACTCTTCTGCATCAGGAAGTTCCCGGTGACGCGCACAAGCTCGAGGTGCTGCTTGTGCTGTTTCCGGGCTTCAATACGCTGGACATGAACGGTCCATTCGACGTGCTCAGTAAATCGGGGACCAGCACATCATTCAACATCCAGGTCGCGTCAGAATCGACGGACCGCTGTGGTATCACAAAGTCAACAGAAGGGGTCAAAGTTCAGGTAAATATCCTCTAGCCGTTGCATGGCTCTTGCAAGCCTAATTGGAGGTGCCAGACTAAGAATTTCCCAGCATGACTTTCAACTCGACAATGTGCTAATAGCTTCTCTGCATCGTTACGACGTGCTCGTTGTACCGGGAGGATCTGTCGATGCCGTTTCCAAACAGGCCAGTCAACGTAATTCCGCCTTCATGCGACTCATCGCTGCCTTTTCACAGCTGCCACAACGTCCCACAAGGCGCCCTCGAGTCTTGCTGTAAGTTGGTCGCGATGCTTCTTGCCACAACAGTTGATGAACTGACGCAGTCAGGTCCATCTGCACCGGTGCTCTGTTCCTGGGAAGCCTCGGGATCTTTGACGGAAAATTCTGTACCACGCACTGGGCCGCTTACGATGATCTAAAGGAGAGGGCCAAGTCCGCTGCACTGGTGAGCGGTGGCCAGCCCGGCAGAGTGATCAAAGCCCGTTTTGTAGACTCGGGGCTGAACGAGTCGAAGATACGTGTAATCAGCGCCGGTGGTATTTCCTGCGGGATTGACGCAAGCCTGTATCTGGTCAAGCTACTGATCGGCGAGGAAGAGGCCATGTCGACGGCGGAGATCTTGGATTATGCGTACCGCCAGACGGAGGGTGTTGTCATCGACGATGATTAGCAAAATCTGTCTTGCCTAGGCGGGCTTAACACCGGAGGCCAAATACACTTACGACTGGGCATGAATTGTGACAGGACGGGGGTTCCCGCATCACAGGTGTCCCTCGACTGATTCCCCTCTGTGCTTCTAGTTGCTGCAATAGCTCCCATGGAACTTAGTCACACCAGTGTCGGTGCAGCGATGATCATTGGATTTTGTCCATTCGACGGCGACGGTGGACGTAGAGCAAAGAGAAGGGAACGAAATGTCCCACAGTTCTGTTGGAAAGTGGGTAGATCTGTACAAATACCTCCTTTGGTTCTGTCTCTGGCCCGTTTCCGTTGCAGGTCGAGGCACTTTCCACAGAAGGCCATTCTAAAAACCGCAGCCTCATTCAAACTACAGCGATGTTGTATCTACGATCCAATGTTTCTGAAACATCACGATTTGCAGCAATGAACTAAGTATGCTGTGCTCCGCGAGAAGGTCACCTATCAGTTCGAGGATGGCAAAAATGGGGAACAGCCATTGAGGATGGGGAAGGGGGTAGTCTGAGCTACGATAAGCTGCAGCATGCCGCCCGGGATGCCGGAACTCAAGGATGGGGGCTGACGGGCGTTTTGAGGTGTGAGTGGCAGGGACCACGCAGTCGTTAGTACACTGAAAAGCTTACTGGGAAGGAGCAGATCGGGACACGGGCTTCGGGGTGAAGGTGAGGGGACGAAGCTGCCTATCAAGTCTCCCTTGCATCCGGCACTGCTTGGGAGGCAAACCTTCAGGGGTGGGGAACCAACTACTACCACACCCAAGTTCGACTTCGACGAGACCTTTATGTTGAATCGGTGTTTTGAAGTTCAACTGGACTTCATGGCGTTTCTGTTGTGACAATATGGCACTTCCTACCCTTCCCACGGCACCATCGCAGGGCTCAGCGGCACCACCACCAACGTTGTCTCACGATGCACAGAAACTCGGGCCCCTGATCGGGTCCATTTACAACTCTTCAGACATCGTATTCTATCTGAACGGACGACGGACAGTTCTCGCCAACCCAAACCCACAATGGACACTCCTGGACTACCTCCGATCCCGACCAGGGCTCCGAGGGACCAAGCTTGGCTGTGGCGAGGGTGGGTGTGGAGCCTGTACTGTGGTGATGCAAGTTGGCGAGGAGTATCCTAAAAGACGGATCAAGCATATATCCATCAATGCATGCTTGTTTCCGCTACTGGGATGCGAAGGAAAGCACATCATCACCGTCGAGGGCATCGGCTCGGTTGCTAGCCCTCATCCACTACAAGAGAGGATGTCCAAGATGCACGGAAGCCAGTGTGGTTTCTGTACGCCAGGGATTGTGATGAGTTTATATGCCATGGTCAGGAATGCCTGGGACCCGGATGAGGGCGTGTTCAAGCTGAGTGAGAGAGATGTGGAGCTGGAGGGAGCCCTGGATGGCAATTTGTGCCGATGCACCGGCTACAAGACGATATTGGAGGCGGCAAAGACATTTGTCACCCAAGATCTCAAGGGAAAGGTTGTTGACAACAAAGAGAATGACCTCAAAGTTGACACCGAGGAAGACATGGGCCCACTGGCAGTCAGTCAAGTTTCAGCATCACTGCCCTCCTGTGGTCGACCAGGTGGATGTTGCAGAGACAACCCAGCGAGTTCTTGTGGCAGCAGTGCTACCAAAGACCGATCATCGTCTTCAGAAAGTCTCGAGAAGGTCAACAGTAACTCCTCGGAGAACGACTCAACGGACGAGAGTGCACCGTCACTCGGCACTTCCGTCTCGAGCCAAGACAACCTCAAAGCCAACCCCGTACTGGAGCTCGGCGGCACGGTAACCACCCAGCCAAACCACTACGACTTCCAGCCATATGAGCCTGGAACAGATCTCATTTTCCCACCTTCGCTGTGGAAGCATGAACGGAAACCCATCTGCTATGGAGACAGCTCGATGCTCTGGTTCAGACCGACAACGCTCGCCCAACTTCTGGAGATCAAGTCCGCCTACCCACCTGCAAAACTTGTCAGCGGAGCCAGTGAGGTGGTGATCGAGCAGCGATTCAAGCTCGTCGACTACCCCGTCGCGGTGTACGTCGGAGACATAGACGAGCTCCGGAATTCGGCTCTAGTCCTGACCGATGCTTCAGGGGTAGAGTGGCAGAGCTTGAACGAGGTGACGCTACCTGCCAACGTGCCCTTGACAGAGGTTGAACGAATCTGCAAAGAGGTGCGGACGCAGATAGGGAGGCGAGGAGAAGTTCTGGATGCATTGCGCAAACAGCTACGGTACTTCGGGGGCAGACAGATCCGGAACGTTGCGACGCTGGCTGGCAATATCGCTACTGCAAGCCCCATATCGGATGCACTCCCTGTCCTCATGGCTTCAGGAGCCAGCGTCATGATCAGGAGGCTTGACAAGAACACCGGAAGTGTACTTGAGGAAGAAGTGGCGCTGTCAAAATTTGTGAAAGGGTACCGACGGACGACTTTGACAGAGAAGAGGCAGGACGGAGTTCTTACTGCCGTTCGGATCCCTTTGCCGCCTCTGGGCAGAGATGGAAAGGAAACTATCAAAGCCTACAAGCAAGCCAAGCGCAAGGAGGATGACATCGCTATCGTGACCGCATGCTTTCGTGCGCGGTTGGATGACACGGGGCTTGTGAAGGATACAGCATTCTCCTATGGAGGAATGGCACCAACGACAAGACTAGCCCCGGAAACACAGAAATTGTTGAAAGGGCTTCTCTGGTCAGACCACTCGACACTCGAAAGAGCTCTCGAGTCGCTTCAGAAAGAACTGTGGCTGCCCTTCGACGTCCCGGGAGGAATGGCTCAATACAGGACCACACTGGCCTGTTCACTTTTCTTGCGTTTCTGGCACGAGTCTCTGAGGGATCTCGAAATCTCCATAGAATCAGCAGCGGACGTGTCTGAGCTCGAGCATGGCCTTTCTTTCGGAATTCGAGACATGGAAGCCCTTCCTGCTGGCGCTGGCACGAGCAATGCGTCTACGATGGGGAGGCCTGTCCCACACCTGTCGTCTCTTGCCCAGACGACTGGCCAGGCCGAGTACGTTGATGATATTCCACCACAGTCGGAGGAGCTGTTCTGTGGGCTGGTCCTCTCGACTCGCTCACATGCTCGGATTGTCTCTGTCGACTGGTCTGCCGCGCTAGATTTGCCAGGTGTGGTAGGCCATTTGGACCATCGCACCCTCTCTTCACCTGACCTCAACATGTGGGGCAGCCTCAAACACGATGAGCAATTCTTCGCAACGGAAACTGTAGACAGCCACGGCCAGGTGATCGGAGTGGTACTGGCCGATACGCAACTGGGCGCCAGAACAGCTGCGAGGAAGGTGAAGATCGAGTATGAGGACCTGCCTGCCTTGATCACCATTGACCAGGCGATCCAGGCTGGAAGCTTCTTTCAGTACGGAAAGGAGCTTCGCAAGGGCGACTCGGCCTTGAAACAGGATCTGAGCGGGCCTTTTGCGGCATGCGACCGTGTGTTTGAGGGGACGACGAGGCTCGGTGGACAGGAACAGTTCTACCTGGAGACGAATGCTGCGCTTGCCATCCCGAAGAGCGAGGATGGGCAGATGGACGTCTGGTCCAGCACTCAGAACACGTAAGTCACGCGCCCCTTGTATTTCTCTTCATCCATTCTCTGACACTGGAAACAGCATGGAGACACAGACATTCGTCTCCCAGATCCTCACGGTGCCGAACCACAAGATCAACGTACGGGTCAAGCGCCTTGGTGGTGGGTTCGGCGGCAAAGAATCACGCCCCGTACCTCTCGCCTGTTACTGCGCCCTCGCGGCAGCCAAGCACAACCGCCCGGTGCGCATCATGCTCACTCGTGAGGAGGACATGGCGACGACGGGCCAGCGCCACCCCTTCAAGGCGACGTGGCGTATCGGTGTCACCAATGAAGGGAAGCTGATGGTCCTTGAGGCTGACTTGTACAACAATGCTGGATTCAGCGTGGACATGTCCACTGCCGTCATGGATCGAGCTCTCACGCATGTCGACAACTGTTACGAGATTCCGGATGTGTGGGTGCGTGGACATGTTTGCAAGACAAACACCCACAGCAACACGGCGTTCCGGGGCTTTGGTGGGCCACAGGGTATGTTCATCACTGAGAGCATAATATCCGCCGTGGCTGAGGGACTCGATATTCCTGTCGATGAGATCCGTCGCGGGAATCTCTATGTCGAAGGGCAGCGGACACCCTTCTTGCAGCATATCAATGAGGACTGGCATGTGCCCACTATGCTTGAGCAGGTCCGCCGCAATGCACAGTTCGACGCCCGTAAGGAAGCTATAGATGCATACAACAGCGACCCACGAAACCGCTGGAGGAAGAAAGGGATAGCCATGATTCCCACCAAGTTCGGACTCTCGTTCGCCACGGCGCTGCATCTGAACCAGGCCTCCGCGTACGTGCAGATCTACACGGACGGAACGGTACTGCTTTCACACGGGGGCACAGAGATGGGGCAGGGCTTGTACACAAAGATGTGCCAGGTGGCGTCGGCGGAGCTCGGGGTGCCGCTCCGGGACGTGTACACAAATGACAGCTCAACATACTCCATCGCAAACGCGTCACCGACGGCGGCGAGTTCCGGCAGCGACCTGAACGGCATGGCCGTAAAAGCGGCCTGCGAGAAGTTAAGAGAGAGGCTGAAGCCCTATCGTCAGGGACTGGGGGAGCATGCCTCCATGAAGGAGCTGGCGATGGCGGCATATCGTGACCGTGTGAGCCTGATAGCAAGCGGGTTCTGGAGTAAGCAGTTCCTCCATCCCCAAACCCTGGAGAGAACCACGCTGACAGACTGAGCAGAAATGCCGAGGATCGGATATGTTTGGAACCAGTTTGAGGATCTCAATCCGAAGCCCATGTATTACTACTGGACTCAGGGTGTTGCAGTAACCGAAGTCGAGTTGGATGTCTTGACCGGTGACCACCATGTGCTCAGGACAGACATCATGATGGTAAGACCGCTTCACTTTGTGACCTCCCTTGAAATTGATACTGACCAGAGAGTCAGGACGTCGGAAACTCGATCAACCCCGCGCTCGATTACGGCCAAATCGAAGGGGCTTTCATCCAGGGTCAAGGTCTCTTCACACTGGAAGAATCCCTCTGGAATTCCAAGACCGGCTGCTTGTCGACAACTGGCCCAGGGACGTACAAAATCCCGGGATTCGGCGACATCCCTCGCGAGTTCAACGTCAGCATGTTGAAGCATGATACCGAGGGCAACCCGATCAGCTGGAAGCACCTGCGGTCGATCGCGAGCAGCAAGGGGGTCGGCGAACCGCCCTTGTTCCTGGGCTCGACGGTCTTCTTTGCCCTGAGGGAGGCTGTCAGGGCCGCGAGGAAGCAGAACGGGCTTGGTGACAGCGGCTTGGTGTTGGACAGCCCGGCGACTGCAGAGGCGCTGAGATGTGCGGTTGGGGACCAGCTGAGCAGGAAATGTGTTGTTGACCAGGTGAAGGAGCAGAAGCCATTCTTTGTAAGGGCATCTTGAGATTGAGTAACGTGTATCAAACCCCGTCCGGTCTCGGACATGAGTGCAAGACGCGTGCTGGTCTGAAGACAGCAGAATTATGGGATCTTGTATCGTGAGTCCAAGAGAACACGACCTTGCATTGGTGAGCACATAGTTATGACATGGGCAATCAGAGCCGGAATTTCGCAACTCATAACTCGAGCGTGTTCAAAGGTTTCCGCATCCACATCTACCATTGTTGGTCGTCATTTGTCCCCACCCCCACAAGTGATTACGCGGGGAAGACTCGGGGGTCTCCACGGCTGCAACGAGTCTTACCCCAAGGCAGTAATCCGAGCTCACCGTCGGCATATGGGACCTGTGGTGCTCTGTGGGGAATATGACAGACGTGTGTGCGGGGGAGGGGTGTCTTCCCCATAAACCCCAAGTAGTGGCAGTGGGCTGGTAGCCGGGGGCGACTGCGAGATTCGGCCAGAGCTCGTCCGATGGTGTAGATACGCAGAGGCTTTCGGGTCGATGAATGGTTGGTGCTTGATGGATATAAGCTTTGACCTGCCGCCTTGGGTGTCACTCCGGTAGATAACAAAGCCGCCGATTTCATCGCCGCGTTCAACGCGAAACGCCCGTCAGGATGAACCCCAACACTGCGTCAACCGAGGAGCCACTCCCAGAAAAAGAAGGCCTGGAGACAGCAAACCCGGGCAAAGCCTCCCAAGATACTGCACGCGTCGCACACGTCGAGCACTTCGAAAACGAAGATGCATCACAGCAGAAGGCCAGGACGACAAGGCTCCTGCGCAAGATTGACCTGCACCTCCTCCCCTTCCTGATCGTCATGTACCTGCTCAACTTCCTGGACCGCTCCAACCTTGCCCAGGCGCGGCAGGGCTCGCTGGAGGCGGACCTGGGCATGAAGGGGACCGACTTCAACCTCGCCACGTCCATATTCTTCGTGGGGTATTTGCTCATGCAGCTGCCGTCAAACATGCTCATCACCCGCGTGCAGCCGCGCGTGTACCTGAGCTCCGCGATGGTGCTGTGGGGCGTAGTCAGCACGTGCAACGCCGCAGCGCACTCGTTCGGCGCTCTGATCGCCATCAGGTTCTTCCTCGGCTTCGTCGAGGCGCCATTCTTCCCCGGTGCCATCTTCCTGATGAGCTCTTGGTATACGCGAGCGGAGCTGGTTCAGCGCATAGCTTGGTTCTACTCTGGCAATGCTCTTGCCAACATGTTTGGCGGCCTACTCGCGGCTGGTATCCTAGAGAACCTGGATGGAGATATGGGACTGGCAAGCTGGAGGTGGCTATTTATCATTGTGAGTTTGAGTCCCCGTGGCATGCAAGATGAGATGGAAGACTGACTGCTGGGGTTTCTGTTCGTAGGAGGGGGTAATCACTATCGGCATAGCGATTGCGTCCGGCTTCTTTCTTCCCAACTACCCAGCCACAACACCCTGGCTGACCGACGAGGAGAGGCACTTTGCAGCTTGGCGCCTCCTAGCCGACATCAACGAGGAGGACGAGCGGCATGCGACATCGACCATGGCCGGGCTGAAACTGGCGCTGGCAGACTACCGGCTGTACCTGTTTGTGCTTCTGCAGCACGTCAGCCTGCTCAGCCAGACCTTCCAATACTTCTTCCCTTCCATCGTCGGAACGCTGGGGTATGGAAGTATCGACACGCTTTGGCTGACGGCTCCAGTCTGGGTAAGCACTCTCTGGCCTGGAACATGGTGGCCTATACTTTTTAGCTGACGGAGCTTCCAAGTTCGCGACGTTCCTCGTCTCCGTCTTCGTGACTTGGACGTCATCAAGGACAAAGGACCGATCGATCCACATCGTCTGCCTGATGCTTATTGCAGCGGTCGGAAACGCCATTGCAACAGGCACAACCAACATCGGGGCCCGCTTCTTCGCCATGTTCCTCATGCCGATGGGTGCGGTTTCCGCCTGTAAGTCCATCCGGAACAAGCCGTAACCTCCATAAGCAGAAGGCATAATGAGATCTGACATATCATAATGTGTGAACAGACCAGATCATTGTGTCCTGGGTAGCCAACTCATTCCCACGGCCCCTGGTCAAGCGCTCCATCTCGATCGCGATCGCAAACATGATCGGCAACACGGCCTCCATTTACGGCTCATATATGTACCCGGCTACAGCAGCCCCACGATACATACCAGGAGGCACAGCAAATACTGTCATTTGTCTCACGGTTGCGCTCCTGGCGCTGGTTTTGCGGTTTGTGCACGTGAAAGAGAACAGGGAGTTGGAGAGATTGGAAGAGCGGGAGCTTGCAGGTGGCGGCCGGGCCGGAGATGGGGGCAGCGGGGACAGGAGGACGACTGGCTTCAGATATGTGTATTGAACAGCGCAAAAAGGAATCCCATTTGCACCAGATATGGTCGGTGAACAATATACTCGGGATGCTTCTCGTTGAGATCACAGTCTGTGCAAGCGTTGGTGAAAGTCCATGCGCGGCTTGCGTGCATTGCGCATGCGCTTCCGCCTGCGCGGCCGGACTCGGATCCTGCACGTCGATGGCTGGCTGCATCGAAGCATCGTTCAGCCAAGGCGAACGTGGTTTCTTTTTCTCGCCCCTACTTGGACAAAACCAAGGCGATTGCGCGGCGCCCCGGCTCAGTCCCGATGCTTCCAAGCGAGAGCGCCTGCACATCAGCCAGCGTGCTGGCTGCAGCTCCGATGCACCTGCAGGGCGGTAGCAGGGGCCCCGAACCCAGCGGCCGGAGACGCCCTCTGTCGCCAGCTTGAGCAGTCGTGTAACCAGCCAGACGGCTGCGGTTCCCCTTCGCGTTCTTGGGCGAAGAGAGCATGTGATACGTCTGATATGGCATCGGCAAGATTCGACTTCGCGTGACTTCCAGCTGTGTTGCTCAGCCGAAGGTTGCAGACATGAGCCCACCGGTGAGGACGTGCATGCAAAAGCAATGTGCACCGGCCGATGACGGTTTCTCTCAAACAACCAAATCGCCAAACGTCCACACCCCGAGAACACTGGACAAAATCCAGGCCAGAAAAATAAGAATGCAGTGAGACCCATTGGTGACGATGGTCCTGGAGGATGCCTTCATCGTCTCAGCACCCCTGTGGCCGTTAGCTTGGTGTTGCTTTTGCTCCCATCGATCGCTCCCCCTTCTGTTCTCGAGTTTTCAGCCTCCTCTTAGAAGAACAACAATGTTACAGAGCGTTCTTCTCTGGACCGTGTGTCTCCTCTCTCGCCTCCGACTTGTAGCCCGTGTCAGAGCAAGACTGAGAGAATGCTCAACCTCAAAATGCAACCCGGAGCGCCCATTGCTATCCCACAGCGAGGCGGTTCTTTATCGCCGCTGCATGTTCCTCCTTCTGAGCCTCATTACGATGCATCTTCTTCAAGTTACCTTCCAGCTGTGGTGACGGAGCCAAGGACGCTCAAGAGTTTCGCTTGGACACGCCTCCCACAGCACATACAGCAACGGATTCTGTCGTATGCTATCCTCCCAGAGGGCCCCGGCACGCGTCTCATCATTGGACATGCAGATCACAGTACCCATCTAGGAGAGGTTGCAGTGCCGGTCTTACTTGCCCTTGGCTCATGGCAAGCCTACTGCAATGGCGTACGCATCTTGTACCGCGCCGTGCACATGGATCTCGGTGCCCACCGCCGCAGCTCAATGGACTTCCTAACCTCAAACCGCGCCCTCCGTCCAAGGAGCATGGTGGTGAATTTGGTCATGACCATCGACATCAAGAAGAGCCTGCCCCTTTTCGACACGGGCCATACGATTAGGCAGTCAAAAGGGAAGCTGATCAAGATGAATGTTCCCACTGCGTTGCGGTGCATGAAAGTAAATGGGCGGCTGTCTGGGGTCGAATTCCTCATCGACAGCTTGGCAGCCACGGATGTGGTGGAGCAGGACGTGCCGGACGATTACCTCCCCATGGCGGAGATTCAGCTTGTCAGCCGGAGTGGTCTGTCCCATAAGAACTATGACACGGCCCATTCGAGTCCTGGGGTCCGTCCCGACATCAAACAGGCGGTGACTGTTATCGCGCCAGCATTCCTTGCCTGTCGGGCATGGCAATCGGGCTTCCTCCCGTTGTTCGAAAACGGCACGTTCCAAAAGGGCGCATCCCTAGGCTTGATGCGAAATAGACACCGTTCCGACCAGAAGCAAATTGCCGGGGAGGACAGTAGAGAGGCAATTTATCGCATTGATGGGGACCGCCTCATGCGGTACTGGCTTGGTGGCACGATTGTGGAGTTGCTCGACGAAACGGTTCAACCCTCGTCTTGGATCGATCCATTTGCGCCTTTTGCTCAACGAGGCGACAACCTTAACGATATCGTCTCCAGCATTGCGATCCATCAAATTGAGGATCTGCCCCATGAGACTGTGATGGTTGGCTCGGTCATGGACGATAATGACATGGCAGAGTCACCTGCCAAGGCTATTAACAGCTCACTGGAATCTGCCTGGAAGAGTGGGGAGACCGGACACAAAGAACCCCAGAGTGTGATGAATCTCCAAAGGAGGCTGGAGGACGCTCGCCTGCTGTACAGTGCTGGTCATGTTGCCCCTGGACCGTCTAAAGGCTACACTACCCCTTCCAATGACGGGAGCCTGAGTGACGAAGTTGAAATGCGCATCCTTCATCAGAAGTTCGGTATCAGTTCGAGGGCTGGCGAAAACGCGTCTTCAATCTCTCCAAGTTACTCAAAATCTCCCACAAGTTCAGTACTGATCGGTGGCATTGCATCGCCAAGCTCGACCTCGGAGCTCGAAGAATGCTGGATGGTTTCACGGAGGTCAGTCTCGTTGGGTGAGGACTACCATCTTGACTCTAGTGCCGCATCTTCGACAGTCGACAGCTCTGGGCCAGACCAGGAGGGAGAAGAGGGCCAGGCACCACCGATGCTACCTGTCCAAACACCGTACGAAGGACTTTCAGCGGAGAAGCATGACGCCTACACGGATGCCATGGTTGAGGGTGTTCCTGCCAAGCTGAGTACGTCAATGGAGACAACGGAGGACCAGCTCAGTGGATCATTCGTACTGGATAGAGTGGAATCTGAAGTTGCATTTGTAAATTGCGGTACGTTTCTCCCCATCGGTGAAAATGCCGAGTTGCGCACTTCGGCCAAAAAAGCGGCTAAAAAGGCGAGGAAGAAGGAGTCCAAAAAGAGGAAGCGAGAAGCCAGGTTTAAGGCAGAGTTTGAGGATGTCGACAGCCACAGCGTCGGTAAAGTCTCTCAGGCGCCAGGACAAGCTGCCCCTCGAAATGAGCTCAAGGTCCCGGTTACCAAGTCTAGCTTCCCCTTACAGGAATCAAAGCTCCAGAGCACGAAGGCAATGCACCCACGCTCTGCTTCCACTCGGATAACCGGCGGCCAGTCAGGCAAGTCTGCCACCTCAGTCATGCCGAACGCTCGACCCATCAAGAAGCGCAGGGGCCAGCAATCACAATACGAGCCGGCTGTAAGGCCTCAAAGTTCGAGCCAGGGTCGTACCCGCGCACGCACAGTCAAGGACAAGCAGCTGGAATTGCTGGAGAGGCTGGAGACTGAGGCATGGGAGAGGGAGCGGACGCTTGTGAAGTGATTGCGCGATGACTCGCTTGGACTTCCTTCGTTCTTCGTGATCATTTGGAGACTTCGCCATGTTGAAATTTGTCCGGGCAGGACCAGCAATGGAAGCCTTCATACACAAGAGAAATGGTCTGTCTGCACTTAGAAGCCAAAACGATGACAGGCACCGTCCGTCGCATTCAGTGCAGGTGTGGCGAGACAGGACGGATCTAGCGCTTCGCTCGTGGTTGATTCATGGATATTGCATTTGCACTTTTCTATCGCTGCTGGCAAAGGCATGCTCGAGGCCGGTTTGGGCGAGCCGACAGGCCTGTCGGACGACGCCTCCCTTCACTTGCGAAGATGTTCAATGGCGACGCCAAAGACACGCATCGATGAATTTCCTCGCAGTTATGTGGCCGGGCTGACGATGCTCATCATGCCGTGGAGTCATCAGCGGCGCGTTGGGCCATCTTAACGGGAAGATTTGTCCTTCTCTTCCTCTGCTTCCTCGCCATTCTCCTGGAACAATGTCTCTTGTGCTATTACTCGTCAGTGACGTACCTCTATCGCCGTCATGTAGAAAGGTGCACTTACCACTCCAAAGCTCAGAATACACACCGCCTTGGTCCACCAATTCCCGGTGTGTGCCGCTCTCGGCGACTGTACCACCTTGCAACACGATGATTAAGTCGGCATCATATATCGTCCTCAGCCGATGTGCCACAAACACACTGGTCCGATTCTTTTCCTTCAGAATAGAGTTGATGTTCTGCATCAAGCCCTGTTCTGTGTGTGTGTCGAGCGCACTTGTAGCCTCGTCGAAGAACAGCAGAGGTGGGTCCTTGAGGAGCAGGCGTGACACTGCAAGGCGTTGTTTCTCGCCTCCCGAGATCATCAGACCGCGCTCGCCGACCTTGGTGCTGTAACCATCCTTCAAGGACTCAATAGTGTCATGGATCCGAGCTCGCTTAGCGGCGGCGATGACACGCTCCTCTGGCGCGTTAATGTCGCCGTAGCGGATGTTGTGCTCAATCGTGTCATTGAAGAGTGGTGTGTCTTGCGGGACAACCCCGATAGCTCGGCGCAGGCTGTCAAGTTGGACCTGTCGGATGTCCTGATCGTCTATCAGAACGCGGCCTTCCTGTGCGTCGTAGTATCGGAACAGCAGTCTCAACAGGGTCGACTTTCCACATCCGGAAGGTCCGACTATGGCGACCTTCTTCCCGGCAGGAATCACGAGGTTCAGATTGCGAAGGATAGGTCTATCCGCATGGTAGCCGAACGTGACGTTCTCGAAGCGGATTTCACCGCCCTTGGGCAGTGCCAGTGGGGGCGCATTAGGCGGCTCAGTGATTGTGACATTGACCTTTTGGAGGTTGAAGAGAGTCTCCATGTCCAAGAGACTCTGCCTCAGCTCACGGTATACTGACCCAAGAAAGTTGAGTGGGACCGAAAGCTGGAACACAAGCTGGTTGATCATGACCAGGTCACCCACTGTCAGGCTTCCTGTAGCTATGCCACTGGCGCCTAGGTACATCATGGTGGTCAGAGCGGTAGAGAAGATGATGTTCTGACCCGAGTTGAGGAAGGCAAGAGACGTGGCGACCTTGATCGACGACTTCTCGTACTGCTGCAGTGCCTTGTCGTACCGTGCAATCTCGAACTTTTCGTTGTTGAAATACTTGACTGCCTCGTAGTTGATGAGCGAGTCGACAGCTACCGTGGAGGCCTTGTTATCGGCTGCGTTGGTCTGCCTGCGGAACTTGGTCCTCCAAGCGGTTGTCCAAATTGTGAAGGCACTGTATGTCGCCATGGTGATCGCCGTGATGGCCGCAAAGGAACCACCGTACTGGTATGTCAGGATACCGCAGACCATTGTGATCTCCAGAGCCGTGGGAATGACGTGGAAGACCATACTGGTCAGCAGGAAGCTGATACCCTTTGTTCCACGGTCGATGGCCCTCGTCAAACCGCCAGTCTGCTTGGATAGATGGAAGCTCAAGTCCAGCCGCAACAAGTGGTCGAAGACATCGCACGCCACCTTTCGAATGGCTTTCTGGGCGACGGACGCAAAGACAGCGTTCCGCAGCTCCTGGAAGACGGTGGCCCCTATCCTCGTCGCGCCATATGCGAAGATCATGGTGCTCGCAACCGTGACGACGGTGCCGCCCGTGGAGGCGACGTCGATGTTCATTGCATCTACGATGCTCTTGAAATAGAATGGCACCTGGACGTTCAGCACTTTGGCGCCTACAAGCAGAGACACGGCCAGCCCAACCCGCAGCTTGGTCCCAAAACTATCCTTCGGCCAGAGGTATTGGGACATCTCTTTAATAATGGCCCAGTCTGCCTTGCGTTGTTCTTGGACTGACTTCTCTATTGGTGCTAGCGGGTCGGCCGATGGGTTCGGCGGAGAGGGCGCCTTGGTGGCTTTGACTTCGCCATTCTTCGCAGGTTGTTTCGTAGATCTGCTGGTGGACGCAGAAGGGGAGGTCGAGGTAGAAGCAGAGGTTGCTTTGGTCGGATGGATGGGATTCTGAGGGGACTCTCGTCGAGAGCTTGTCGATGAGAACGCTCGTATACTTGAGGTACTTGAGGTTGGTGGCAGCAGTTGCATGCGCAACTGGTATTGATGGTGGGCGCGCGAGCAGCAGAGCGCCGGGTGTCCTCCCCGCGGGAGCAGGACGGATCGTAATATCATAGTGGCGATGTTCTTTCTGCCGTAGCCAGCTCGGCTCCCATCTCTTCAGCACCGTTGAGCAGCGTACCTAGAGCTCCATACTAGGCAATGGCGAGATTGGCGTTGCGTTGTTGGCTATGCGGGCTGGAAATGCGCGGTTTAGTCGCGGGTAGAAGGCTGAGGGAATGACGGGCCAGATGACGACGATGTCGCAATGGAGCTCGAGCTCGAGCTTTGGCGGGTCCCGCCCTCTCTGGAGCATCGAGGGGCACCTGCAGGCTGCATCTCTGGATCTTGCTCTTGCACCCTTCAGGGGTCGGCCACAAATACCTAACCCTGAGACGGTGTCACAAAGCAAGTATCTCGGTATCCATATGCACTTTCTGGCTTTTTCTCATGGTAAGCATCATCAAATCCCTGCGTAAACTGCCAGCAATTTAGCCTGATCAATCCCACTTCCCAAATTCAGGGAAATCATGTTACCTGACAGGTATGTTCATTAGATTCTATCTTATACACTGCACTGTGAATCATCAAGCTACAATGTTTCTTGCACTGGGCTGGCTTCTCTACCATCCTGCCTCCCCTCACCCGGCGAGTCTTCTTTTCTTTTGTCCCCGGTTGAGATTCGGGTCAAGGCCGCTTGAGAAAGCTGCGTCGTATTCCTCCACTACAGAAGGAAGTACACGGTCGAGCCATGTTCGATGAGCGTGCAGTGCATCCGGAGCATTTCGGTCCACCCGAGGCTTGATGCCGTCTCTGACAGTCTTCCTCCCTTCGTCCGCGTTGTCCAAAGCAGTACTCACGCCCAAGAGAGCCTGGGCCAGGCCAATAAAGACCTCCTGAAGTCCGAACTGTGGGATCTGTGTATCCGCTACCCCATGGACTGCGAGCTGCGTTGCAGCAAACACAATGTAATAGAAGCTCAGCTTGCTAAGCTCCGCCATGTCCCGGCCTCGCCATCCAAGATTCTGCCACTCGGGACCGACTAGGTTGGGAACGTACTGGATCTCAATCGATGCGTCTCCGAAGAATAGGCCTTTGTCAACACCCTGCTCAGACGTTAGCTGCTGCACGAGATTTCCTGCCCACAGCTTGGTGCACTCAGGGTTGTCGTAGGTTTCCTGCTGCCACTCCGTCATCACATGGAAGTAGGCCGTCTTGCAGTCCTTCACCAAATGGACGAGCCCAAACATTGGGACCTCCCCATCTGGTGTGCTGTCATCCTGCCACGGAAAGTGGACGGGGATGAGAAGATGGTCAAAGATCTGGCCATATTGCCTCCAAGACTGGAAGAACCCGAGCACACCGACTTTCCACATCTGGTCCCCGTATTTCTGTCCGAGGCCGTAACGTATCGGGGTCAGTTCGCCATCCTCCGAGCGGATTGTCTTCGTCGAGATGTCGAATGGTATGAGGCACCATCCTGGCAAAGGTGGCCAGAAGATGTATTCAAATGAGTGACGCTGTTGGTTGAAGGTAAGTTCGCCCTCCAGATTGACCATGCCATCATAGGCACCTTGCAGTTCCAGGGCAGTCTCTTTTGCTTGCACATCCCGACGCCTACCTTTCCCAGGTTGAGACCAAGGCTTCCAGAACCTTGGGCGAACCACTTCCAGCCTTCCATTCGCTGGGCTGTTGGGTTCTGGATCATCAAGATCACGTCTTCTCTTGCGCGACATCGGTGACAACAATGGCGGAGAAACCTAGGTACTTTTGGAGGTCGAACACTTAAGGTCACAGAACAATAAATAATTTCACTAGAAGGAGGGCGTCTTCACTAGGCTGAAGTATTATTACACAGAACATATTCGTTAGAGTCACTTCACGAGCCCACTGAGACGCGCTGATTCTATATACCGTCTTGGTTTCCATTGAGTATAATTAGGCGCCGTCCTTAAAGTGACACCTGCTTTGTTCAGTATGAAAGACCGAGGAATACAATCCATTACTATGTTAAAAATAGAGCCGCTCCATTATCTTGGATTCCCAAATATAGCATTGTGTAGAAACAAAGATAGTAACGGAGGTCAGAGGAACCACTTCTCCATCTAATTGTGCACTGAAGGCTGTTATGCTCTTTCAAACTCATCACACCCAACGTTCCGCGACGGGCCATAGATCACAGTGTGCGCAACCACTTTGGATGTGTCCAATATTTCTTGATACTAACTACGCAATGCGACAGATGATGAGTTTCCATGCCACGAAGACCATCCGTGGGTGACGCTGTCCGCTCGAGCTCTGGTTCCGAATTCTGGGAAATTGCTGCATTCTGCATCGGCTATGAAGACCTCGGCTAACAGCCTACGGCGAGATATATCCAAGCAGCAAAAGCTGGGTGCGCGTCATACCATTGACAGTGAACGGCCTTGCCCGACCATGGCCAGTATGACGAGAATCCATCGAGGTGTTTCAACCGAGTCTCAGCATGACAAGCACGAGATCACTTTTCCTTGTTCCCACCCTCATAAGGATCAATAAACAGCCCCGCCTCAACCGGCGCAGACAAAAGCTGATCCCTCTGAATCTCCTGTATGAGCTCACTGTCATACTCATCGATCCCAAGATCAACAAATCCACTCTCCGGCGCCCACTTCCGAGCACACACAAAGAACGAGTGCCCGTTAACACCACCATCAGCGAGGATGCGCAGTAAGCACCGCCCGGCGTCCTCTGCGGTGGCAAACTCGACCCCGACCCCCGCCACGTTCCGGAACGCCTCCTCGGAAGAGGATGTTGGTCCGCACGTACCACGGCGAGATGACGTTCACCCGGCTGCCGTAGTAGTGTGCCGTCCGGCGCAGCGAGTGCATGATGCCCCTCGCCGCCCACTTGGACGCCGAGTACTGCGGGCCCCGCGGGCAGTCGAGGAAGGCGGCGCCCGAGCCGATGAGCACGAGGCACGTGTCCTGCTGCGCCGGCGAGGGCTCCGTGCCGTTCTGCATGACGAAGTAGTGGAAGGCGAGCTTGGCCGTGTACAAAGTCCCCGTGATGTTCACGTCAGTGATGCTGAGGTCGGGCTTTGAGGGCTCCTGGTCGTCGCCTGGTCGGCGTCAGTGAGGCAGTCTAAGCGCACGATGAGAGTCCGGCAACAGTACCGGAGTAAGCGAAGACATCGTCGGCGCGGGCGATTCCCGCATTGGCCACCACATATGATACCCGACCGTCGTCGGGAAAGCTGGCTGCGGTGCGGAACATCCCCAGCTGGTCTTCCCAACTTGTGGTGTCGCATTTGACAAACTTTGTCCTGGACACACCGTCAGTTTTGACCCGACTTGCACGAAAATGTCTTCGAATCTCATACCCGGCCAGCTCTGCCTCCAGGCTTTTGCCCTTTTCGACGTTGACGTCGCCTATTACAACTTTGCAGCTGAGAAATGTGAGATCAACTAAACAAGTCCTTCCGCCGTCTCGAGAAGCGAGGACAACTCACCCAGCAGATTGGAGTGCCCGAACATATGCCTCGCCAATCCCATTGGCGCCTTGACCTCGATCAGCATTTGTGAGCATAACAGAGCTGGCACAGCACAGGATGTCCTACCTCCTGTGACAATGGCCAACCTTCCCCGAACATTGCTAGCGTCACAAGCCGCCGTGCAGTCGACGGGGCCATCGTGCTTGTAGACTGGCATGGTAAAACGACCTGAATGAAATGAAGCTTCTGGAAACAGGCTTTACTCACGGGAGAATGTTTAAGCACCTTCATGTGCAACCACATCTTTATATCATGGAGCAGTGCGTGACTTTTGTAGATCGATATTGGCCTTAGGTGTAAAGTCCGATATCGTCTCCGCGCATGGCGCCGCACACGATTCTTTAAACCTCTTTTGACGTCGTGTAATTGCGCCATATGCTTCTTGGCGAGATCCACCGTCAGGTTTCCACCAAACCTTGTCCTGACCACACTCCTACGGCAGCAATGACACGAGCCTCACCAATTGACGACACGTTTGCACGGCTCAAAGACGCAAGGGACGTTTTCATCTCAAAAGCAAATTGTTCATTCTGATTCTGGTAGACTGCCAGATGCTATGTGGTCACAAACTACTCTTTCGGCGATTTTTGTGTTCGTGCAAAAGACCCAGACGACAGGGCAAAACATGAACTCCGGACTTTACTCGTAACTCCTTTACAATCGCCACAACTTCTCACTTCATAACTCCAAATGTTCCCACTCCTGCGACAGATGTATCAGATACCGTGCAAAACCTGAACAGCAAGGCGACAACCTGAAAGATATGATACCAGACTTTTCCGATGTTCGTCACCACTCATTCTTCCTCGACAGAAATTCAGCCTGAGCACCTATCGCTGTTTGCCGTCACGTACCGCGCTTGGTCAGCTTCGGAGTGCGAAGCGCACCGGTATCGCTAGCCATGACTCTCTTGGCAAGAATCATCGAGCTGCTCTGCTTCGCAAGGTCCTCCGGATATCCCTTGAAGCATTTCTGGACGTGAGGAGCCACGATTCGGGCTGGATAGGGCTTCTCGTTTCTGGTGTCCAACAATTTGACAAGACCCTCTTCCGCAGCAAAGCTGGAAAAGATCCCCTGGCCAAGAGCTCTGTTGACCCTCTTCCGACAATGAGCCTGAATGAGCGACCACAGCTTCATGAAGGCCGGACTACCTTTTTCGAGCTCCTGGGCAAACACACCGCGATCTTTTTTCTTCTTTTCCGACAGGTCGATTTCGACCTCGGCTGCCTGGCTGAGGATCATCGTGGTCCAAGTGGACGGCTGAATACCAACATCACAGGCCTCGTGGTCACAGTGGTGGTCGCCATCCTCTCCAGCGCTAGAGTTCTTAACCTGAAGAAGAGGGAAAGCTTCCTTCCACATCTCTGAGCAGGTAGAATCCAATGCGGCCCAGTCGAAGCCGATATCCGCAAGGTCCACAGCAAGGTACATCTGAGTGAGCTCTAGAATGTCCTTCAGTGTCCATTGGTGCAGCCGACTAGTCCAGGTTGCCACAAAAGTCTTCGTCTCATCCTGGCTCATGTCAAGCAGACGAGCCAGGCGCGACAGTGCGTCAGGGGTGTGCATCGTTCGAATCATCTCCATGAAATTGTCCTGCGCAATTGCATGATGCACGTCGCAACAGTGCATTCGAGACGAGATGAACCCGCCCAAGACACTGTTGTCCTTCAAGGGTCGCCACTTCCTGTAGTTGATCCAGAACCGTGAACTGCAACATTGTACGTGGCCCAAGTCTCTGTAAGAGTAGTCATTGGAAGATTTGCCCAATGCCAAAAGCCATTTGCGAGCTGTCCATTCGATGTTCTTCGGCCGTCCCCCGAAGAATGCATGCTTTTCATCTTGCTGGTAGAGCAAGAATTCCATGTCGGGCCAGGAGAGAGAATCTGGAAAGGCCGATCGACCAGCAGCATAAATATACATCATGGTCCAGATATCCCGGTTGTCGTGGGTGTTTTGGTACAGCGCGCTCCTGTTTAGGGAAACTTTAGTGGAGGGAACGGGGAGGTGCGGCTTATGGGCCGCCAATGATGGATGGATCAGGGACTTGACTTACACCTGGCGCGATCGATAGAGGTCATACTTGATCAGACCGCAGTGCAGCGGGTTCATCCTGATTGTCTCAAAAGACCGTGGAGAAAAAGGCTTTGGGCCTTGCTCCACATCGGTCATCCAGTCGAGAGCAAGCTTGACGTCTTTTTCATACCAGTCGTAGCCACATCTCAGGCATTCATCGCACGTACATGGCCCAGTCTCCTCATCGACATTGACAGCCTTCGGGAGTTTCTTCTTTGCCGGCCGTTTTTTCGGCATTCCTTTCTTCCTAGGGCCTTCCAAGGACCTGACCTTCTCTAGCATGCTTACAGGCTTGCTTGCAAGGGATGGCTTGCGCTTGACAAGGCGCTCGTTCGAGAAGTCCTCTGTCAAAGCTTCCTCGGCAAGGGGAATGTGACGACAACCCGCTTGGTGATGCCAGTGGGTCAGAGGGGTGTGAGCATGCTTCAAGATGTGTTGAGAGGCGTCCTGCCAGGGTAAGAGTGGACACTTGTAGAGAACATCTTCCATGTCGAGCAGCAACCTCATGGCAAACACAGTCCAGATTGGGACCTCCCCGCACCCCAAAGCCTTTTTCACACCTCTGGTTATGTCATCCTCGTATGGCAGTTGCTGGTCTGCGATCGAGCTAACCCAGGAGATTTTCGTGATCAATCGTCTGACTTCTTCATTCGAGTACAATCTCTTGCTGACTCTGAAGGTAGGATCGTCTCTCAAGAAGTAGCACCAGGATTTAAGAGTCGAATAGGTATTGTAGAGGGTCAGCTCATTCAGACGGCTTGGAACCAGGACAAACCCGTCAAGCGGAGCATCGAAAAATTGTCTGTTCTGCTGCTTTGTGCCAACAAGTAGGGCAGGAAACGTAGAGATCGGGTACTTGTCTTCAGGAAATCTCGCGGGTCGGTTCACCTGCAGGCCCAGCTCAATCTCTGATCGGCGGATGAGATCGATGGCCATGCGCGTTCCGAAGGTGGCCATTACAAGATGGCTCTCACCACGTTTGAAATCTTTCCAGTAGCGCCTCACCTCTTCCCGGACCTTTTGTTGCTCCTGAAGGAAGGACTGTATGGCAAACCAGAACTCTTCCTCCACCTGACCCTCGTCAGGGATTATCGTGGTAGGCGGTGCCGTGTAAGATGATTTGGATTTCTTTCCTTTCGTGGGAATGTCGGTGAGTTTCGAGCTTCCATCATCTCCAACATCCAGCTCATCGTTGTCTTCGTCACCCCCAGCGTCGATGTAAACAGCAGCAAAGCGATTGGACGAGATATCGATTTTGTGCTCCGCAACTGCTGTCCGAGCCTTGGGTATGTCCTGCTTTCGAATTGGCTTCAGGCTCTTGGACTCGGGCTTGGAAGAGTCGGCGGCGGCGAGGAGAATATCCCACGCGGTCATCAAGATGTTGGTGAAATCTGTTCGAGTGTCAGCCTGGCTTGTCATGAAATCCCCTGCTTGGTGAATCTAGGTAGAATTGGAGCATACAGGCATGTTTCACGTTTTCTGTCCATTGACCCTCTGTGTTCTCTTCATACCATGAAGTACAACTCTTCCGAGAAACTATAGCTCGACGAAAGGCTTGATGGATTGCTGGATTTAGGGTGAAGCGGGTCTGTTTGACATCGGCAACAATCTGCTGGGCCACTGTAGGAGCACGGGTGTTAGCAGTGGAGACAGCCTATGCATATTCGCTGAATGGAAGTATCTGTCTAAATAAGAAATGCGCAAGACGATATTCTAGGGGCGGGTGGCCATTGCCAACTTTATGTGATTGCTGGGAATTTGCTAAGGGGAAAAGGACGCGCGAAGACAGGGCCCGGACGGACGAAGGAACTTACTGGGGATAAAGTCCGAGGTTCGAATAGTTGTTCCATCCTGACCATCAAACTTGTAGCCATGCTTGACGGCGGTTGTCTTGAGCCAACTGGCAATCGTCTCGGTGTCTGCCTTGTACTGTTTGTACACGCAAAGCAGACCAACGCTGAGCGGTGCCGGAGTCGGTGCTGGAGCCATCCTGCAGGTGAGGCATGAAAGGACTCTCAATCACACGAAAGCAGCGGGCCACGCGCCTTTATTTGGTTGTTGATGGTGTCTCCGTCTGTGGGAAGGGAATGTGACGAGTTGTTTTGTCAACAAAGGACAGAGGAAATTCGGTGTGAGACGCGCGGTTGGTGGATGTCACAACCAGCAAACGCGTCACATAAAAAAAAGTGGCAGTAGCAGACAAAGAAAGTCCATGGTACCTGAGTACCTGACAGGTGCATATGGTCTGTGCTTGGCCATCTCAGGCGCCTTTCAAACGGAAGGAGGAGGAGACATGGAGTTCAGCTGCGTGGGCCCGCCCAAAAGGTGCAGCTTGGGCCTCACAGCCTTGTTGCACTCAGAAATCATTATGGGCTGTCAAAATTCTTTTATAGACCTCATGAAGCCACCTATCTCGGCACGCAAAGCGAAAATGACCGGCGATCTGGTGGGGGCCTTCTGCTCGGGAGGCTACTTGGAGCAGGTTCCAGCATCCACCAATCGTCACAGCCGCACTTTCCCATACTGCCCACACAGAATTAGGAGCAAACCAAAGACGGCCACCATCAATATTGATTTCGCAGGACAGATACGCCCCGGCGCACTGACACGACTAAAAGTCTTTCCCCCTTACCATAACAGCTAAGGCGACAGTCTATTTATAATCATGACAGCAGAGATGGCATGAAGTTGGGCTCGGAACTCGGAGCATGCATCGCAGCGCCCCGGGGTCGGGGTCGGAAAACGGCAGACGACAGACACCCATGATGCAGTCGGCTCGATTACGCTCCTGCGAGCGCTTGGGGGCTCAAACACATTGCTGATCTCCGAACTATTTTTCTCTCGAGGCCAAGCCTACTTCGCGTTATGGAGTTCTCTTTTTGTATAACCGCACGGTATAGAAGCATTCACAGTTCCAATTTGCTGTCCACAGTGTGACCCCAAATCCAAATTCGCATGACGATGGAGCCGGAGCGGCGGCGCAGGCGGCCCACCACGTAGGTTACATATAAGCCCCACCAGCCGACGGCTCACAGCACCATTCTGGTGACTGCTACTGATCACTCGCATATAACCAGGTCTTGCTCAGTATGCAGGAGACGGAAGACAAGATGCAACAGACAAAGCCCATGCAGCAACTGCGTGCGGTCCAGGAGGAAGGAGGCTTGTGTCTACGACGAGGAACCACAGCCAGCACAACCTCGACCGCGCTCCATCCAACCAGATCACCGCCATACTCCTGCACAACCTCTCCAAGTCTCGAAAGGGAATGTCCCCGCGGAACTGACGGCGTCTGCTACTTCAACGTGTCTGAATTCATCGGCAAGTGTGGCAGGAGAGCCGACCTCGCCCGCAACCGACACCACCCAAGTTTCTACCCATGACATCGACTTGATGCAAAGCAAAATTCGACATCTGGAGCAGCAGCTTTTCAAGGCTTCACCAAAATCTGTGAATACCACGACTGTTGCGACTCCAGCCACTGATATCGAGACAACCTCCTCCAAGTTCGCAGGCACGTTTCATGTGCACGGCAGCAACACTGCCAGCACCTTGTTCGGCCGGTCTGCATTGATGTCCCGGAGTATCTCACACAAAACACGATTACTTGGCCAAAGCCATTGGATGAACGGTGCTGTCCCTATTGTAAGTGATTCTGGGTCTTAGCTGACGAAGCATTGGGGGTGCCCTTCACCATCTGACTGCACCAGACCAAAAGCTTTGTCGCGATAATCGAGCCACAGCTTCGGGAGGGCCGGCCCAAGGTGCTGGACATAATGGATAAATGCAAAACTCTTGGACGGGTAATCAAGAGCCAGCGGGCACCTCCATGGCCCTGCCCCCCAACTCCGGACTTGCCCCCGAAGCATCTCGCCGATGGGCTTGTCGCCCGATATCTCGAGACTATCGAGACATTGTACCGAGTTCTGCACATTCCCGCTTTCAAAAGAGACTACGAAGCCATCTGGGCGAAGCCTGGTACCCAGCCCGAAACCTATTTCCTCGTCCAACTCAAGCTCGTCCTCGCTCTCGGTGCTGTCACGTATGACTCGAATTTCTCCCTGCGCACCGAAGCAACGAGGTGGATCTACGAAGCCCAGACCTATCTCTCCGAGCCCGTCTTCAAAAGTCGTCTGAGAATCCAGACTGTCCAAACCCGAATCCTGCTCATCCTCGCCATGGAATTCGTCGATGTCAGTGGTGACAGCATATGGATCTCAGCCGGCTCGCTTATCCGGACCGCAGTTACGATGGGTCTCCATCGCGACCCACGGCATCTCCCCGAGATGACACCCTTGGCAGCAGAGATGAGACGGCGACTCTGGAACACCATCATCGAGATGTCCTTGCAGGCAGGCATTTCCAAGGGCGGGCCCCCGCTGCTCTCTATGACCGACTTCGACACAGAGGCACCAAGCAACATCGACGACGATGCACTCACAGCTGGGCTTAGCCACATACCGGACGACAACGGCGATTCAACTATCATGTCCGTTCCGAGAGCTTTGCGAGCGACATACCCGATTCGAATGAAAATTACGAAGTTTCTCAACGATCTCAATACTACAGGCGTAGCCTACGAAGAAACGCTACAGCTCGACACAGAAGTAAGAGAAGTCTTCAAAGAGCTACGCCGTAGCCTCCACCCGCTCCGAGACCAGCAATCGACCAGATTCGCAGCCCATGCAGCCGATGTCATCATTTCCCGGTACCTTTGCACACTCCACATGCCCTACTACGCGGCGGCACTCGAATCCCCAGCCTATGCATTCTCGAGACAAATTGTCGTCGACAACCTCCTGAAGATCTGGTGCGCCACCTGGCCATCCTCATCTATCGCCGGTATCGCAGCTTCGGCACCGAGTGCATACTCGACGCCGTCGGCAGGATCGTCAGTGTCAAGCGAGGAGCTCCTGGCGAGGCTCATCACCTGCGGGTCGGGCTTCTTCCGGACCGCCGCCGTCCAGGTGTCCTTCACCATCCCGATGGAGCTGCACGCGCAGCTGCAGGACGACGAGGGCCTCGGCCCCACGCGCCTGAGGCGCGACCTCGCGGCCGTGACGGAGGAGATCATGGCCTGGTCCTGGCGGTGCATGGAGGCGGGCGAGACGAGCGTCAAGGGCTTCCTGATGTCGTCGCTGCTGGTGGCGCAGACCCAGGCCCTGCAGCGGGGGCCCATTGCGGACAGGGCGGAGCTCGCGCGGTTCCTCATCGGAGAGGGCTCGAAGGCTGCCGAGAGGTGCGTGCCGCTCATGGAGGCGGCGGTGGAAAGAACCAAACAGCAGGGGGCCCCGGCGATCGTGGACGAGTTCGGCCCGTCGCCGGGGCTGACGGAGGACTGGGATTTCACGGTCAGTACTTCTTGCCTCTCTCTCTCAATGTGTCCCCAGGCCGTGTGCGCCCAACCCAGCCTCGCTATTGACTCAATCTGACAATCTGCAGCGCATGACGGATGCGATGTTCGCGCCCGAAGGACAGGGTGCAATGAGCTGGTTTGACAGCGACTCTATGCCAGGCCTGTATTTCTGGTGAAGGTTAATCGGTATTGGGATGCATGAGCCACGGAATAAGGATATTGGTCTGGTTTATGATTATATATGTCTCCCCTCTTTGACAAAAGTTTCATTTTGGGATATGTGCAATATGTATAGATGTCATTGTGTGTGTGGTATCATTGGCGCGAATCTATCATCATTAAATGTCATCACCGTCATGGTGCCTTCCGGCCATATACAGAGTAACTGCGAGACAGTCGTCAGCAAGCGGGGCCCGGGGAAGAGGAAAACACAAGGGAGATCGGGGGGCAAGTTTGGGGGGAAAGGGGGAGGGGGGGCCTACACAATGTAGTAGAAATGAATCTTTGTGTTCCTCAAATCCTTCCTGACCTCCATGAGCATCAGCTCCACCTCCTCGGCGGCCATGCCCAGCATCTTGGTGAAAAGCCCGATGGAGAAACCGTGCAGGCCGTCGAGTATGTTCTCCATCTGCATCATGCCCAGCATCTTCTGGTCCTCGCCCTTGGCCCACGGGTTGCCCGGCAGGGCAAACTTCCTCTCGACGACGTCCACGAACCCGGCGTCGAGCATCTGCGCCTTGAAGCGCGCCGCCGCGAGCCCGTTCTTGCCCATGCGGCGCACGCCCTCGAGGACGCAGTCGTTCCAGCGCTCGAGGGCGGTGCCCGCCAGCGAGTCGTCGACGCACTGCATCTTGACGTAGTAGTCCTGGAACTCGGCCCAGCCGCCCGGCTCGAGGTTGTCGAGGCACGAGCGGAAGATGTCGGGGAAGTTGCTGAAGGAGCCGCACATGAAGCGGGCGTGCACGTAGTCGAAGCGGTGGTTGAAGACCCACTCGTCCTCGGCGTCGTCGACCTCGAAGCGGCAGTTGGGCGGGACGTACTCGGGCTGGATGGGGCTCAGGTCCGTGCCCATGACGTCCGACTCCGGGTGCTCGTTGGCGAACTCGATGGCCCATATCCCCGTGCCGGTCCCGATGTCCAGCACGCGGTTGGGCCGGTCGATGGGCGCCAGGCTGAGCCCGCCGAACAGCCGCACGCTGATCGAGTGCTGCAGCTCCAGCCGCTCCTGCTCGGGGATGTCGTTGGGCATGAAGTACTTGCCCTCGTGGTACCGGTGCCACGTGCGCCCGTGCTCCTCGACAAAGTCAAAGATGGACGACGACGCCGACACGGACGACGACTGCGCGCGCACGGACCCCAGCGCCGAGTCGGCGTCACTGTCGTCCGTGTCGATGCTCAGCCCCACTGAGAAGCTCGACGGCGCGTTGAGGCTGGCGTTGTCCGAGTCCGGGTGGGTGCTGCTGCCGGCGCCGGCCCCGGACGACGAGCCGGGACCGGAGCCCGAGGCGGCGGCGGAGGAGTCATGGAAGGTGATCTCATTTGCGGAGGCCGCAGGTGCATCATTTGATGAGTCTGGCTGTGCTGGGGTCTCGTCGTACGCCGGCTTTTGAGCCGGCGCATATCCATCTTCGTGAGGCGCGGGCGCAGAGGTGAGAGCAGAGCGGACTTCGGCTGCCGCTGCTGGTTGGCCGGCTGTCGCTTCGGCCGCGTGGTCGCCAGCGCTGGGCGGAGGTCGTGCCGCTGCGGAAACTGTGCCGTCCTGGTTTGCTACCATGTCGGGCGGCGGATCGATTAACAGGTCGCGGATGTCCATCGTGCCCTCGAGCCCCAAGACGGGACAGACGGCGCCTAAATAAACGGTTTCTTTTCCTCCTGCGCAGGGGCAGAAGAGGCTCGATCGGCAGACAGGAGCTGGCTGTGTGTGGAAAAAAAAGCGGGAGGGGTCCTCTTCCGTCGTGGAGGGTCTCACATCAGCCCAGCCCAGCCCGGCTCAGCGCAGTGCAGCAGAGCCCAGAGAAGCACCTAGGCTGCAGTCAGCAAGATGGCCCGGCTTGGGGGCCTCGTCGAGTGGTTCCCTGTGCGAATCCGCGAATCCACGTGAGGAAAAGCGCCCCTTTGGGGCTTGGCTGACCAGTGAGGAGGCACAGAGCAAAGTTTCCAAGCCGATGCCCTTGACAGTAGTATGTCTTGCGTGTGCGCCACAGACGAAAAAAGTTGGGAGAGGAAGAAGCACGGCGAGCAGCGGGGAGCGCCACGTTTTTTTCCTTTTCTCTACCCGATCCCTTGGTAAGCAAAAGGACAATCAGACAATGCGGCTCTTCAGGTGTGCCGCTGCGGATCTGCGGTGTATGTATGGGTTTTTTTGGGCCGGGGCGGAATCAGGATGACGACCAGGATCAGCACACACAAGGGAACAGATTTTCTCCGCCCCCAGGATGCACGCCGACAGTCGCCCAGCAGTCAGTTATCAATTCTCAACACGAAGACTGGAGAGGTGCAATGCTGTCGTCGTTGGCCAGCAAGGTTTGTTCGGGGCGGGCGTGGTCGAGCGGGGAGACCAGACCAGGCAGACCAGGCTGTCAGGGTGGATACCCACGTTTTCTCGGGCGGACCATGGCACCATGGGAGAGCGGCACACAAGGGCGTTACAAGTATTAGTGCAATGGCGGCTCTGGGCCCCTGATTGAGGAAGGTCGACCGATGTGGTGCGAGGTAACTGCGATGCAGTGTAATGTGAGGCCATGCAGGCGTGCAGCAAGAAGGACCAACAAAGGTACCGAGCCTGCCCGACGGTTGGTCACCAGCAGCGACTCCAGCTCAGCCAACGCGTCCTCGCCCGCATCCTCAGCTCAGTTTCTCGCCGTCGCAAATATGACAGATGCAAGGGACGGCGATGCTGGAGGCGATGCTGAATAGTGAGGATCAATCCTGTCCGTCTGTCCGTACACCAGTCAGTTAGTCAGTCAGTTCGTCAGTTCGTCTCTCACTCATCAATCAGTCTGATCGTCACCTGCTGTCTGTCAAAAGTTCCGCGGGGTGACCCGACTGGCCCTGCTGGCCTCACACATGCTCTGTCATCCCCGCCAACCCTGCCCAGCCCAGTGGGCCCTCCCCTCTCCCGTGCATTAAGACAGGCCTGACAGGCAAGACATTCCCTGTCCTACCTCCTGACTAAGCCGGACAACATCGCCTCAACCATTCTGCCATAATCTGCCATCATCTCGTCCCGCCAGCCACCCGCTGTACCGCCCCGGGCCTCCCCACCTCTATCCTTGGTATTCCTCATCATGGAGATCGATTTTCCATTTTCGCTGGCCGAAGCTCCAGGCACTCGCTCAGTGTCATACACCATCTCGAAGTTGCCTGGCTAGCAGGATTGATCCCATGGTCTCCCCATCTCAGATCCTTCCTCGTCCCCGTTGGTGATGTTGGCAGGTTGGTACACTGCAAACGCAACCATGCACCCAGGGGTTTTTTGTCCCTTGGCAGCCAGTTACTACGGCATTTTCCTTGCCCTCCAAAGTCAACAGTTTCATGCCCCAATTCATCAGACCACTGCCGAGAGAACGCATCCGCTGGTGGCAAAACCTCGGCTGTCGTCGGGCAAGCTCAACCTCCAAGTAGGGCACAATGGGATGGTTCCATTTCTCTCCGCTCGTCATTTCCCAACTGCACCCATCATAGCCGTATCATTCCACGTGTAATCCCCGGCTACTGCATGGTCGGCGACCTCGGAAAGATCGGTGGCTGGCCTGCCCAGTCCGCACAGCAGCATGCACTGCATCGACCAACACAGCCGACATATGGGGTTGGTCCCAGGCACGACTTTGCGGCTCAGTGGGGTTTTGCGTAATCCTGATGGAGCTGCCTTAGTAGTCCACGCAGGCTCAGAGCCACGGTACATATGCAAAACCCCTGTCCCCTCCGCCCTGCCAACGGGCATGCTGTTCCACAAGGGTGTGGATGACAGCTGGTCAAGCCATGGGGGTGGTTGAACAGCATCATGTACGACTCTGCAGATTCCCGGTTACAATGCATCGGGATCGATGCCAAACACCGACTGTGCTCTTTCCTGCAGACCACGGCTCGGGAGATCCAACCAAGCGGCGAAAATACCTGGGCTTACACCGATTCCATTCCGCTCTCTCTATACAAATCTCATCCGCATGGCTGATCGGCGGTCGATCTTTTCATCTCTCTCATCATACTTGTAACTGGAGTGTTTGGACGTTACATGTCGTCTCGCAAGCGCGATGCCGTTGTTTGGTATCCTGCTGTACTACTCCAGTTCATTCTTGCTCGGGCTCCTTCAAAGCAGCTCTTCATTGCAGGAATGATCTGTGCAACGCTTCTCTAGACTGATTCTTGAGGTGTTCTGCCTCGAAGTGTACCACCGGAACTGTGTCGGCTTACAGAATTGGCAGAGAGGAGATGAAAGAACCGCTCCGAGAGAGGTGCCATACAGGAAGCCGACACATCGGGGGTCATGGGGGAGAGGCGCCCACAAGGACACCCAATCCCCCTGGCCCGCCATTCATCTTATCCCAGACTCTAGCTTCTTGGGCAACGCCTTTCGCCAGAACCTCAACAACTGGCGGGGTGGCCGATTCGGGAGAGCGGGGGGCACGAAAGCCCCCGCGGTCCTGAGTTCAAGTCCCGCTGGCTGCCAGCAAAACCCTGAAGATGCTCACTGGCCGTCCCATTCGGCCGGGCGTAGGGGAGGGGTTTTCTGACTTCCGGTCCACCTGGGCGTTCGCGCCCTGGCTGGTGGCCTGGAAGGGTCTTTTTGATCCTCAACCTTGTCGAACTTTTTGGAGGCCTTTGTTCCAATTATATCTGACAGCAGTAGTGGCGGTCTGTATGAAAGTTCTGAAACTGAATGGGAGGCCGTTGATGACCGATATGCAAATGACGGTTCTCCTACTAGTTTCGTGCTCAGAACTGAGCATTGACTCCAGGCACTGTAATTCAAGTCATTGTGGTGTCCAGAAACTCAAAATCTTGAGTCTCGTGCAGGGGCTGCTTTTCTTTTTCTGTATTTTATCAGATATGCTCGAAACTCTGGCGGTGCTCGGCTGTGTGTTTTGGAAAGCATTCGACCTAGTAAACCACGAACCAAGTGTGGCATTAGAGCAATGAGAATTTAGATCCTCTCGTCTTTAGTAAGCAGGGTGACTGGAAATGATCCTCAATGTCCTGTTCCTCCTCACTGGTTGAGCAATGCCTGGATTTTAACCAGTCATAAGCAACATTGGAGGCTGGATGTGTAAGCCACACTGCCATCTTAGAAAAAGACTTGGGAGGGATGCAGTCTCAGGAGGAAACCACATATTCTACCGTCTTAGAAAATCTTCGATCGGTATTTAGCAGTTCGATAAGCCACACGGATTTTAATTGGTCTTTTCATTTTTGTCTCTTTGCAAGCGCTCTCTTATTTAATATCCCTACATCCGTTGAGCAGGATGTGCGTCCTTTGCGGTTATGTTTATCCCAAGAAAGCAGGCCCGGACGACCTACACGGCGAGTCATATATTGCATGGCCTAGGGAAGTAATCTCGGTCCCTCTCGAAGTGGTCGATACTATCACTGATAGTGAATAGCTTCTGTATAAGACCGAAACAGCTGGCTGGCTTCATCTGACCCTAGGGTAAGCCTTGAAGACGTGTGCAATACAACAGCTCAAATCCAGATTTAACATGACCTACATGATATTCGTGGTTCAAGGAACTCCATTTCGCGAAGCAGAGTCCCGCGAAGCCATCGTTGACATGACGGTGATGCTTTAAACTCCGAGTCAGGAAGGGCAATTTTTACCCTCGGAGACAAATCCTCGAACTTGTTCTCCGGCCTTTTCAGCGCCAACAGCGTACTCAAGCATCGGCAGTCTTGCCAGAAGGAGTCATGTTAATGGCGAAGGCCCTCTGTTCGGCTAGTTCGGCGAGAGACAGCGTACTTCTCAGCCCGGCCGCAGAATTTTATGAGCGATTAACTTGCTTGAGCCCAGGATCACGTCGGTTGCTTGTCGAAGTGCTCAAGTCTCTTTGCCATACAATCGTTGCCTCTTTCAGCTCAACCTATGCTCAGGGGGATTGACCCGCCCCATGTCGCCCCTGCCGTAGAATTGTCGCTGGATCGTCCCGAGAAGATCACTTTTGATGGCCAGTATTCGATAGTAGCCTGAAGACGTCGATTTCTCTCCTTGGGAACCTTCTCCTTTGACTGTCGGCGTCGTAATTGCCGGCTACTTGAAACCTCCCGGATTATCACCGTAAACTTTAGCCAGCCCCATGTTGATTAGATTGAAGGGGTCGAGAGATGACAGCGGTGTATGAACATCTATACTACTACTAGAGCAGTGGAATTTCGCAGAATGAGCCACGGAGAAGAATACCCCATTCATCAGGATGAGGCCCACTGACAAGCTGTGGGTACCAACACACGGGATGTGATTGTTCTCCCGTTGAAGGATTCGCTACCAGACCGGCAATTGTGAGGCCCACCGCCGTGATCTTTTCTCCATGACAGCCAACTAATCACGGTGTTTGCCTCGCCCAGCCTTGACACAGGTCAGCACTGCCGCCCGCCCGAAAGTGAGCAGCCTGAAGCATTGATGTCACAACGTCTCAGGATGCCAGCTTGGCAGGTCAAGTCTCGGACGGGTTTCAATGGCAGCACTTCAGACGACTCCGACAGCCCTGTAGAACCCGAGAGCGTTATGGACATGAGTCGCCAGCCCGGATCGTGGAGAATAGTGGAGACAGTGACGGTGGCACCGACTTTCCAGGCGAAGGGAATTCCGTCGCACAGGCTCTGACCTGGATGGAAAACCGGTGGACCAACTGACCACGTGGTGGGATTTCAACTGTATTTTGGCAGGCTCCACCTCGGCATAACTCACTCTTCCCAGGCGGAATCATGTCTATCAACTGGAAATTGCACTCTAGTGTATACTAGTTATCCGGTGATGTACAAGCGTGGTTGATCTCCCGATGTCTGCATTTAGGTACATGATGCCGCCCCAATGCAAGCGAGCCCACTGCACGACCTGAAGACCAACCAGGAGAACAGCAACAAAGTTTGATCTGACAGCAATTCAGATCATCTGCAGCAGCAAGGGGGCTGTTCGGCAAGGATGGCGATCTTTGATCAGCCGCTGGAGGCGAGGCTTCGCGCATACGAGTCAGCCAATCGGTATGATCGCCCTCGCGACGCCCTGCAACTCGTCCTGATTTGCTGCTGGAAGCCAATAGGCGCAAATTCGATTCTAACTTTGGCATTGATATCCGGCATTCAGCTCGCCTAAGGCTTGTCGGACGGTGAGAGTTCGTCTGCAGTCATCCACCCCTCGGCAAAAAACATCCGTTCAAACTCCGTGCCTCCTGGTGCCCAGCTGTCACCACACTACAGCAGCACACACACATTGCATGGTTTGTCCAAGGAGGGCCTCGGGAAATTGCCACAGACCCTCAGGTCCATTATCTCACGGAGTGCAACCTGTTTGACTCCCAACCCACTCCTGTTTCCTCCGAGCCCACACAGACACTGGAGGTCGGATTGTAAAAGTCTGGGGCTTCGCACCCTTGCTGCATGTGCTCCATTCCACCTGGCGAAGCGCATTCCCTCTTTCCTTTTTTATAATCCAATCATGCTGGACACTCACTGAGACGCGACGACTCGCAAGTTCATGATAACGAACTCCCAGGGAGACTTTGGAGCCGGCTCTCCATCATTCGTTTCTTCACTCGGGCAGCTTCATTACTAGGAGAGTAGCACTCACTTGAGCCTCCTATACTCGACGACATCAGCTCGAAGAAAGACGTCGGGTAATATCGACAAGCCCTATCTATACAGTATCGACTCCACAAAAAGCGAGAGAACTCGTCAATATCCCGGTATTTTCCTTCTGCGGAACGCCGCCGCCAACATGCCCTACGAGCCCTGGGTTGCGGTCCCAACCCTCGTGTGCAGCACGCTATCTGCGGTTGCCACAGGTGCGGTGATCCTGTTGTGGGCATTTTCGAGCCACGACGATAAACACTCATTTCGTTATGCACTGGTGATGAACTTGACGATCGCTGGTAAGTAGAAAGCCCCATAACCCGCTGTGTTCTGTCGATCATAGTCATGTACTGATCGTCACCCTGCAGAGTTCATCAACTCATTCAACAACACAATCTCCGGAAGCATAGTCGTCTCGAATCAGAAATGGCTCAAGCTCGGCATGAGCTGTAATATGAACGGCTGGATCGGCCAGATCTCAGTCCAGGCCGCCGACTTCTCCGTGCTCGCCATCGCGGTCGTGACCCTGCTGACCGTCAACTTCAACCGCTGGATCATGCACTGCAGCACGACCGAGCAGCGGCTCATCTGCCTCTTCGTGTGGGTCATGCCCTTCTTCACCGCGTCGCTGGCCCTGGTCATGAACAAGATCGAGCCCGTGACGGGCAACTGGTGCTGGATCGCGCAGGACCCGCCCTACCTGCGCTACGCCCTCGGCCACGGCTGGCGCTTCGCCATCTTCCTGGCCGTCATCGGCATCTACGTGGCCGTCTTCTTCAGCGTGCGCCGCCGCCTCTCGAAGCGCAACCAGGAGCCCAAGCTGCGGCGGAGCTACTCCTTCAGCATGTACACCGACTCGGCGTCCGACGTCAACACCATGATGAGCAACAACGAGCTCATCCGCGGCAAGCACACCATGCCGGCCACCGTGCGCGAGGCGGTCACGCGCACCAGCTCCGACCGCAACAAGACCACGGGGCTCGAGGCCGCGCAGGAGTCCAAGCTCGGCGCGCAGCAGCGCCTCGGCATCAAGCCGCGCATCCGCGTCACCCAGAGCAGCCGGCTCGACCACGACACGAGGCACTGGCTGCTGCTGTCGCTCTTCCCCATGGCCTACATCGTCGTCTGGATCCCGGGCCTCGCGAACCGGTTCGCCGAGCTGGGCGGGCACCAGGAGCAGTGGCTCATCGCGGCGCAGGCGACGACGCAGCTCACCGGGCTGGTCAACGCGCTGGTGTATGGGTTCAAGGAGCATAGGCATATGATGAAGCGGAGGAAGAAGTCTCGGGAGCTCGTGAAACAGAGTGGGCTGGATTTGGATGTCTGATATTTGGCTGGTATATACTCGATGTCGGTGTGGAGGTGGATTTGAGTCTGAATTTGGAGCGAATTAGCCTGATTGTAAGACCCTTGGAGAATAAGGGGTGTAATGATGTAAAACGTATAAACGAATGAAACGGCTTGACGATGCAAAATGGTAAATAGCCTGTCTCTTGGTGCAGTTGTGTTCCCCAGGCGGAGCCCAGACTTTTCAGGTCTCCGTACCCTTCGCGCAGAGAGCAATGCCTATGGTGTCGATAACACTCCATAGACTTCATAGGCTTACATTATTTTATGCAGAGTTTGTTTACCAAACAAATATATTGGCCGGGCAGCGTCCAATTCCCCCACATTTCAGCCGACATGTGGTATAAGCTCTTGCGTACCCACTTGCACGCAGGCATGATGGTTCCAAATCACTTCATGGGTAACCGCTGCCATACTGTGAGCAGGCTACTGGCATCGGGCATTATGCATGGCACGGCGGTGTTTCATTGGCCGTCTTGGTACTTGCAAAGTCTCGGTACTGCAGCGACTTCCACCCGCACAGATATCTTGCTTGGGAGGCTTGCCAAGATGAACAGAACCGTGCTTTGCTCGACTTATGTTGTCATCGCCAATGTCATCGGCGGAGCTGAGAAATGCAGGTTTATTGAGGCCTGGGGTGGAGTAAAAGGTCAAATTTCTTTCCAAGTCGGGGTACCCTTCTGTTCCAATCTTCTTCTTTTTTTAGTACGATACACCCTAAGTGCGACTTGCTTGATCATCTGCATGGCGTAGCACTCAACATTTGCCTCGGATGTGGCCAGGAGCAGCTTGATTTGTTCTGGCGTCCAGACAAGATTGTAAGATGTGGAGAAAGCCGCAGTCTATCTGGTCATCAGTCGCAATTTCCTTGCCGTGAGTCCACATTTAAGAGTGCTTTATATGCCGGGAGAAGAACTTACCGAAGGGTCGAAGTCCGGCCGCACAGCATTGGGAAGGAGTGGGCAGTAGACTATGTAGAGCTCTCGCCCATCTTCTGTTCTTCCATGGAACACTCTCGCGTACATGTGCAGGAACTTGTTTTCCACTTCCACAGCGGCTCCAGAGAGTTTCTCCTCGTCCGTGACGATGCGTGGTCGCGGTGGATCAAACAACGTAGTAACATCTTCAAGGTGTATATTGCAGTCCATATCAAAGTTGTACATGCGCCTGGTAGCTGCCCCAGTCTGCACATCCGACGATGTGTCGAATGATATGATAATGTTGGCTGCCCTCTCGGGGCGTGCTAGGACGTGATTGGGGAGGTTGTTGGACATCCCGCCGTCCATAAGCCTGATCTTGGTCTGCCGCTCCCATTCTGGCGTGTGTCCGTAGAAGGGATTTGGATCGTGGCCGGCCCGGATTGGATTACCCCAGAAGCTTTCCCATCGTTTCATACGAGCGAATTTGTTAATAAGAAGTAGGGCACGGGACATCAGTGTGCCTTTTGAAAGTGAAGCCAGCAGAGCAGATATGTAGCCGGTGATAGGCCCTGCTGGCGCACTGGTGCATTGCCCGAGAATGAGAGCAAGCGATTATTCAGGGCAGCGATCGATGGACTTCCCAGATTGGAAAGCTCGACCCCAGGACCAGGTTGGGATGTAGGTTCCAACATCGGCATTGCCGATTTCAAGAGGGGAAATCTCCATCCACTGGAAAAACCCGTTAGTAAGAGAGCTGTCCAAATTATCCTGACAGTTGGGTGGAGAATGACTCTGTCCACATGAAGGAATAACTGTGCTTAGATTCGATCCGTGTTGCTTCATGGCTCTTTCTGGTGGTTGACCCTTGCTGATGGAAGAGTCTGCAGGTGGTTCAACTCCGGGCTCGTTCGGTGGAGCTCTCCTCACGGCGGTGAGAATAGGCAATGGCTGCGCCCCGCAAGCAAGACCTGCGCGTTTCCAGACTTTTGAAAACTGCAAGGTGGCTCTGCTGAGTTTCGATCCAGGCTGACGAGAGAGGAACTGGTATGTAGTTGTCAAAGTGGCATACAGATCCATTACCACCAAACCAATATCCCGGTTAGGGCTACCAGTCTTCCGAATCAACGGGCCCAGGAGGAAATAGATGCCCTGGCTACTTCTGACCACCGTATTAAGCGCGCGTAAGCTCAAGGGATGGACCAGCTCTTGCGCCACAGAGAGGTAGTGCTGTATGAGCTTCGAAGTATTTTGCCCGGCCAAAGTGTAGTATCCTGCAAGAGTCCAACAGCTTCCACTGACGCCTGCTGTCCATGTTAGACAGTCCCACCGTCCCGTTTTCTTGGCCACCGAAAGGAAAGCGGCGAAGCCATACATGGCTCTGTACCCGCCTCCCGAACCTCCCAAGGCGATGAGGGGGACGTCTTTCGGGTCGACAAACTCATCTTCAGCCAAGCCCAGGAATGTGTGCAAGTGTCTATTTCCCTGGAAGGAGATGCGATCTCGACGGATGTTTATGAACACTTCCTCATCTTTGTTCAAAGAAGACGATCGCCGTACGAAAGCATCAAGGCTGATTTCTGGATAGGTTTTCAGGTCGTTGTCATCGCGGCGCAGTAGATGCCTGATTCGGGCCAGATCCAGCGCTCTCTGTTGCCATCTCTGGAGGACCGTAAACGCTCGAGAGAGACGACGTCTGCCTTTTCGCTGAGTAAGTGGGGTGTTACCTCTGGCTTTCCCAGGCGAACTTGCCAGATGAAGGCCCCCTTTGATCCTTGGAAGCTGCGATGAGACGGGGGTGGTCTGAAAGAGCGAGACGATGGCGCAAAGACAGTAGCTCTTCAAGTAGAGGTAGGCTGGAGATTGGCGAATACTTGTGAGAACGACCATTGTCTCTTAACAACAGCATCTCAATGCGATTGCGTGCGAGACTAGGAATCATTTGCAAAATGAAGTTGTCGATATGAGGTCGTTGAATGTGGACCTGACTCGCTGGACCGCCGTCTAGCACTGGAGACTGCCAGCTGGCGAGGTTACGTCAGGGGTCTGTCTCCATTAAGAGTCCAACGGCCACCCACGTGGTTGCAAACTGTCTCTGCGTGCAGATCTGTCACCCTACTCAACAACTCTATGCACAGAAGAGATGATGTGCACATAAATGTGAACAAATTGTATGCATCGGAAAAGGCTTGAAGTTTGGTCTTGGCTAGCTATGCTTGGTAACTTTCCCCAGCAGGTCTTCTGATTTCGTGTGGCTTGACAAGGCCTTAACCGCCTAAAGCTTTACAATGTTAGCTAGGACTTTATCTGGCTGTCCGAACACAAGAGTTTCTAGGAATGTCTATTTGTACAGCTCATGGGCCACACCAAAATGGGAGGCCAGTCCAAAACCTGTGACATCCGTGCTGGTGGTTAAAACGTGGCAGGGAGGCTTCTTAGTGACATCAAAATACTTCAGCACCTTCACCAAGGAATTCCAATTGGTGTAGTTACGAGCCATTGAGGTATATATCTATTCCATAATTTGCCGAGCTCAGAGACGTACCTCAGTCAGTGGAATGTAGAGAGGAGTGGTCACTTAGCATCTGTTTGGAATTTGACAACCGTTGATTGCACTTAGGCACTCACAGGTATATGTGGAAGAGCCAAGATACCAAAATCTTGGGATGTAAACTGCTTAAGCAGTGCAAAGTTCCTGTGAGACAGTCTCATTGCGTTTCTTGACCTTCCAACATGCTCTAGCAGCTTGTCTTCCAGTCCTAAATACCGAGGGGCTTGCTTTGGTCATTGATATCTGTCCCAGATCACCTCCGTGCCCTCAGAAAAGTTCAACAACATTAAAACGAGCTGGACTGGCTTCCCTGACTTCCATGGGCAGATTTCAAGCATCTATGAGTGGTCGCTTCAGCGCTTTTATCTGCCTAAAAAAGCCTTGTCCTTAGAAAGTCAGACCTTTGCAAACAAACGGATTTTCCAACACGGTGAGCACGGCAAGCCTTGACCTAACCCCACCGAGCTCAGCCATCGTCTGGCACCTTCCATTCCTCATTTCCAATCTCTATCTCGAGCTTCACTGGCCTTTCCACCTTTCCACACTGTGGCAGCTCTGCAAGTTGCATCAGACCTACCCAGACCTACCTGGGCCATCTTCACTTGTCTGTTGCCCAAAAGCTGACTTTTGACTTTCAGCCTTCCAGTCTTCCAACTCTCTTCCAACCACCCAACTTTCCACCAATCCATCTTCTTGGCCATCCCAACTTTCACCTTTCGAAATCTCCCAGCCTTCCGACTTCACAAATCGCAATCCGCCCGGCTCCTCGCGACAAATTGCCGGCGTATGACCAGTCAATCAGCACAGCTCCCAAGTCACATCACGTAAGTACATCCATGGTTCCATTAGCGAGACTTGCGTCCCGAGGAAATGCTGACGCCGTCCAGAATGCCAGACAGCCCATTTCAGGACCCTGGCGACGGCGCGGTAGCACCGTCTGCCAATCAGCCAGAAACTGTTGACGTTGAAAGCCTTCTGTCCGCATTGACAAAGACCGAAACAGGCGCGGACAGCCTCGCGAAAGCGCTGAAAGATCGACACACCCGTGATGTTCTCAAGCAGCACGGTGTCAAGATCCAGGCCGATGATGACATCGGTTACAATTCATTGCCCCTGGAGCTCCGTGACAACATTCGGAGCTTCGCCATTGCGGATGCGCACAATGGAGATTGCCAGATTAGATGCAGACGCTGTCCTCGGTTGGCCCCATACGCCTGCATCGATTCGGAGTGGCGGAATGCAGTTGAGCTCTTTACCTTTCGCCGTCTGCGCTTCGCAGGGAGGAATGAAGGGCTCACCCAGAATCTGGAACTCCTTCAACGCTACACCGTGGGCAGTCGACGGAACTATGTCCAACACATTTCTCTTGCCATTGACAACCTTGGAATAATGTCCCCGGAGGATGCGCAAGTCGATGAACTTCCTGAAGAGAACGCCGTCGACACATTGACCTCGCCCATTCGTCAATTGTTCAATTGCGTTGCGCAATGGCACGAATGCGGCACAGGCGATGGCAATCTCCGTGTTGAAATTCTGACGACTAGCCAGGACATCTGGAGGGCAAATCAAGTCCTACAAGTAGTCCCGCGGCAGATGCTCACGGGATTGACCAATCTGCCTACCGCTCCACAGATTGTCCACTTCTGCACTTCGTTCGGGGGTCCCATAGGCATTAGATCGATGCTGGACCTCCTTTCACGTATGCCTCATCTTCGAACCCTCTCAGTCTTGGTAATGCCTGAGCTCCATGAAGACGAACAGGATCCTGCATCTCAGATACAGTGTAGGTCTCCTTCCAATCCAAGTCCTTGTGGTGAAATGAAGCTAACCTACCTAAACAGTATTATACAACTCTCTGTCTCAGACTTCCCCGAATCTCGAAGGCCTGGAAGTCAAGTGCTGTGGCAGTTCGAGTTTGAACAATGAGCTTCATGTCATGTTTTGCACTGCTTCATTCTCCTTCTCGCGGAGGCTTCGCAAGCTTTCTTTTGGGAGACTCACTCCTGCCCTACTACGGACAATTCTTGCTCCCGTCTCGACTGCAAGCTTCAGCTCGCATGCACCACAGCCACTGGCGTGGCCAGAGTTAACTCACCTTACCATGGGGGAGCTCCACCTTACTGAGATGGAAGAAGAAGTTTGCGAGGTGATCAACGACTTAATGTTGACAGTTGGCCGGGCCATCAGATACATGCCTCGCATCCAGCATCTGGACATGGCGATGAGCTACGTTCGTCACGCACAACAAAATAACGATCTTACAATCACTTACAACAACACCAAGATCGCCCTCGATCTCCAGTCATCGCGGGACTCCCATGGTCACATTCCCGTGGGAAAACTCTGTGTTACTCACTACATGGACTCGGATGTCTCTGAAGCCGTACCTTCTAGGGATGTGGTGAAGCTGTGGGAAAAGTCTCTTTCATATGCGGCAAACGCGATTCTGGAGGTTCAGGTGATTTCTCGACCGAACAGTGAACGTCGGCTGCTGGAAATTGGGAGGTTCTAGAATTCGAAGGATCCTGATTGCGCCCAATGGCCTAGAAGTCAGTGGGAAATGGTTCGTAATGATTGGGTCCATTGGAAGATGAGTTTGAGCAAAGTATTGGACAGGGCACGTCAGTGCCACATTCGAAAAACCTGGGGATTGATCATAGATGATTTCAGGAATGTCGCGTCTAAGGAGCGCAAGATGAAAGATTTAGGAATCCATCCTGCTCTCGGGACATAACCACTGTCCCAGATCATTGACCTTCTGCCAATGAATCTGACGGTTTACCCAGGTAGCACCCCAGTCAAAATCACATTTTGGGGTCGAAAAACAGCTTCGTTTCATAGAGCGACTGATTGTTGTCGAGTAGTTGTTCGAAATGAACCGGCCTTGGAGAGCTGAGTCTTCATATCGGTGGAGGAATCCAGCGATACTCAATGCCTGCCTCAGCAATGCCGCAGCTTTCAACATCTTGAGCACCGATGGTTGACCTCGATATCTTTGTGAGAACACAGGCATATTTGCCGGTGGATCTCATCTGCATGCAATCTCTCTTCATACCCTTCCGCCCCCAGGTCTGAAAACTCAGGTAGCTCCCTTCTTTTTAATCGCCCTCGTCCAGCCACCCCACCAACCTCTTGAGTTTGAAGTTAACACCTGGGCATCTAGCTCCGGCCTCAGCCAATGCTGGCCACTGTCCCAAGACCATCTTTCGGCATTTTCAGTCCCTCAACGAGGTTGAAGAAGTGGCAACTCTTGCGTAACTTGTCTTATTTTCAAAATTTGAGTCCACCTCAACACGGTTCGGCATCAAAATCAACCATGGACGGCGAGCGTGAGCGGCAACAACACGACTTGCAGCGCGCCACCAAGCTCCTCGAGACGATGTCCCGAGAGGACCTGGTTGGCATGCTCCACGACATCCTCTTCAACGATCGCTCAGATGATACCCGCAAGCTGTCGGATTGGATGGCCTTCCAGATAATCATCCAGGACGAGACTCGCGACGCGCGCAAGCTACTAGCGCAGCTTGGTAAGGTGAGTACTACCCATCTGCATGAACTTTCTGGAAACCTGTTCAGCTGCTTTGAAGCTCTGAGACGTCCTAGATTTCTCGCGCGGGCACGGAGGTCACGAAAAACCCGAGACTTGATTGCTGTTGACTGACTTGGCTCAGGATGGACGGAATCACCGCAGAGTTGAAATGTCCAAATTTCCAAGTGCCCCCGGCCATAGCCACACCATCTCGCGTCAAGAAATTCAAGGAGAAGATGACGGCACGGAAGAAGACTCGAGCTCGACCGCCTCTTTTGTGACCTGCCCCGAAGCAGAGATTTCCCAATGTACCTCAGCCCAGGGAACTGTTAACATCGGTGCCTCACAGCCTACTAATGAAACCTTGGACGAAGCATCCCCGGCCGAGCCTCTTGGAATCAGTGGTTCGTTTTCGACGGCGAAAGGGACACTATCCCGTGACAAAAGGGACCTTGAGGAGATGGATCTGCCCACTTCGGCGTTAGGAGTGAGCGATCGGGATCGCGGCAGAGATAAGCGTGATTCTTCGACACAATGGTGGTATGGTACCATTCTCCGGCGGAGGTATAAGACCTCCTCGGAGCCTAACAGCGGCGACACAGAGCGCGATCAGCCTGGACCCCTTTTAATCCCCGCCACATCGAGCCTTCGGGTAGCAACTTGTCAAGATGAGCCTCCTCCAGGGACTCGTCCACAAGCAACTGGCAAGATCCGAAAACCAGTCTTGAAGGTCAAAACATTACGAACAACCAATGAGTTGGGCCAAAAGAATCTCGCAGATCTGTACGAAAGGTTCGACAACGGGCGTGTGGAAGGATGGCGTGCAGATTTACTCGAGATTGACGCTCGCGAGGGCCTCACCCAGGCTACTCTTATACCAGCAACCATTCAAGAGTTCGACGAGTTCGGGGTCGCGACCAAGTGGCAATGTCGCTTCTGTAAGCTTTACTTTGTCCCGGAGCAGAATGTGCGGGACCTTGACAACGGCTCAAGCCCCTGTTCCCACCACCCAGGTAAGAAACAGACAGAGATACTCGCTCATTGACGAGGAATGGCAGTAACCAGCTTTCAGGTGTACTTGATCGTGACGCACGAATATCTCATTGGACCCGGTATAGCTGGACTTGCTGCCTCCGTGGAATGTCTATGGAGGAGTTCGATTCTGGTCCCCTTGAAGTTCCAGGATGCGCCGCCGGCTACCATGACGCAATACGATGACTATACCTTGTTTGTGTGACTGTCATTTCACGGATGAGGACAACATTCTCCGGCCGGACGGCTCTCCTCCCTACCACCCAGGTATGTCATTCTTGTCAACCTGTCCTCAGTATATGGACGGGCTAATACTAATTAAATCATGAATATGGATAGGATGCCCAGTAAAAGTTAGAAATATGAGCGAAGTGTGGACCTGCTGTCAAAGGAAGAAGAACTCTAGAGGTCCGCTGTGAGATCGTGCTTTGGATCCCAAGTCGCCGGGTTGCAAGGCTATCCACAATCAAAGTCGGCAAGAGTCTCGAAGAGGGGAGTTTGGAATACGGAGGCCATTGCCGTTTCCATAAATCGGAGCTTCGACGTCAATGTGTCGAGTTTCAACGTTTGACTCCACGACGATACACGGTCGCAAAATATGCTCTTGGCATGTATACCACTGTACAGTAACACTCTCAAAACCTTCGTTTGTGGTCAGAAGGTCGCTTGATGTACAGTAGACAGAAGGTTTACGCAACCGTACAGTTGAGCCACGGCTACTTTGCTTCTCATGACTTGTCCAGTCCTCCTGGCACAGCCGTATCAGGGACTGGACTTTCGCAGCATATTTCATTGGAGACACCAATTCTCTGCCTGGAATGTTCCATTCCATAATTTGTCTTTACTCCAGATTTCCTCTACGTAGACTCAAGTTTCTGGCGATTCCCGTTCCTTCGACTGTGTCTGACGGCCCAGTGCACAGTCAAGGCTTCATCTTGTCTCCAATTACTGTTCTGATGGGCCGGTATTCACAGGCTACCGGTAATTGGAACTCACTGCCTGCCCATTGAAGGTACGTGGGTACAAAGTAAGTCACATCAGAGGCTCATGCTCTGGATCTCCAGCTTAGCACCCAAGCATGCATCTCGCCTTGAAACCTGCATACGTCCCCATCTCCCCGCCTGGGCTTCTCGGGAAACTGCAGTCTCGTATCGCGATTAGCGAGCCCATCTCCTTTGAGTTGTACCATCGACACTTAGCTTCAAGTCTTCCTCTCTTCTTTCCCTCTCATCTGCCTCCCATCTCGAGACGCTTCTCTAGCGGCTATTGAACCCACCAGCACGAATTGACGTGCGATCTTTTTAAACTCTCGTCACTCCAGTCAACAGTCTACAAATTCCACACACGACACTGCTCCAATCAAGGGCAACCACAATGTATGAATCGTCACCTCGCTCGCGAGAAGTCGCGAATGCGCTGTTCCAGATTGACAGGTTGGCGGAGGACCAAATCCGCTCAATCTTGCGTCACATCGCGATCGACGATGCCGTCCTGAACGAGGCGCAATGCTCTCACGTCGCGTGCGTCATTAATGGCACTTTGAACAAAGCGCCACGTGAAGGCGTAAACGCGTCCCTCACCTGTGGCACCAGCTTGGATGCAGCCTCCCACTGGGAGAAGTCCTTCGCAAGCCACCCCGGCGTAAGTCCCGATGCTGCGGCCACCCTTTGAGTTGTAAACACAGCTGACACGTATCCTGGTGTAGCATGTTTCCGTGACCTTTCGCAAAAAGTCCAGCAACAACGGTACCGAGGCCGACCATTCTACCAAACAGGTAGTCTTGTTCAGACCTGAGGAGTCTGCACCTGGTCCGACAAAGGACGCACCCAGAGATGTCAAGCCTTCCGTCGGTTTCAATCCTGACCTTAAAGGTCTTTCAATCATCAATCAGGGACATCTGACCCTCCACTACCACTCCTACAATGAAGCCTCCGCTCAGCCATCCCAGCCAGCCGTCGTGCCTCTGAAGCGCGGCCTGGATAAAGGTGAAGACGAACAGTACTCCGAAGCGCTCTCGTCATTGATGGACTTCAATCTATCCCCTCAAGATCTCTCCAAGCCTGTTCCTATTCCAAAGCGCCCACGGATGGAGCAGCCTGAGCAGACTGAGCAGCCTGAGGAGCCTGAGGAGACTGAGGAGCCCGAAATTGAGATGGTAGACCCTGAAGCTCAGATTCCGCAAAAGAAGGTCAAGCAGGAGGAGGAAGCCCCCGCTAAGAAGGGCGTAAAGAAGACAGACCTCTTGTGCACGAAGTGCGGAAACTCATTCCAGGGAAAGGACAACAAGGGCTCCAAGACGCCTTGTCATTATCATCCTGGTATGTCGATCACCCCTGGCCACTTGACCTTGCACTTGAGCAGACTTAGACGCTAGGATTATGGAAAGTACAAAACTGATTCATGATCATGGCTTCAAGGAACTTTCAAGAACTACCCCAAGGGAGTGAAGCCGAAAGGGAAAAAAGGCGCGACTCAACAGCCAATATACGCCGCATGGAGCTGTTGCAAGCAGGGCCCCGGATCAACGGGATGCCTTTATGAAAAACACAAGAGGGCTTGTGGTTGAGGAAATACTGCGAATTTGAGCGGCAGACCAGAACACGGCAGGCTGGCCTTTTGGTCGTCTTTCTAGCGCTACTGGCCCAGCAGAAGTCACAGTGCCTTGCGAACTTGGGCGGCTCTTTCAGTTGAGAACAAAATGGCGGTTGAACTTATTGGAAGAGGTGACTATTTTTGAATTGTTTGTTTCTTGTTTTTTCCCCAGGAGTTTGGTACTTCCGTCGAAGATTGCTTCCAGCATCTGAGTGGAATTCGGTGGATTGAGGGTCATGGGCCACACAAAAGAAAAGGTTCTCCCGGCTACCTGTCAGCTATCACATCACGATTACCTATGAAATAGCACAAAAGAAAGTCTGGCAAACACGGATCTGGCAAGATTGTATCTCTCTGTGACAAAGGGGTGTGTTGTTGCCTACACTGGTCACCCGTTTGGCAGAAAGGCTCTGTTCATGCCATGTTCGGAAGCTGCACCAGAATGTCTGGGCCCCGGCCTTAGGAGCCTGGCTTCCTCAGCTTATGGTGGAAGGCAGATCTTTTGAGTCAATTTTTCCAGCTCCGACAACTCAAGACTCCAAAGCTTCAGCTGTTTCCAAATTACCATTGGGTGTCCTGTCCGATTTCATTCCATTTTCGCAGTCCTACCGACGCCCGCCCAAACAGGCACTCACCCCAAGCACATTTGACCACCGTTTCCAGCTTCCTGATACGGTACTTGCGTCTTCCTTACACCATCCGCAAGCATTTTCGCCGTCGCACCATCAGGACCAACTCTGCCTGGACCATGTCCGTGAATCAATACGGCGACGAAGCACGCGAGCACGCGGTGGACGAGACGCTGAGCCTGATCGACCATCTCGATGTCGATCAAGCGCGCAGCATCCTTCGCTGCTTCGCCATTGACGATGAAAACTTCGACGCCCACGCGCTCGCGACGGTTGCGAAGACAGTGCGCGCGACCTGCGACAGGTCTCATTGCGACTACGATGCGACGATTCACTTCCCCGACATTAAGACTGCTCGGCTGAACAGAGCGCATTTGCTGAAGTCGCGGGCCATGTCGGCAGAGACTGAGAGTGCAGTGAGTGACAATCCCCGGTGCATGATGCGATCGGAATCGTCATGGACTGACCATTGATAGACCCAACAAGCTGCTGAGCACGCTCAGAGATCAGCGGAGCCTAGTCAAGCCTCGGTGAACATTCCCAACATCGACAATCGTACCAGTACGGACGGGTATCATGATCCGCAAGAAGACACCGCGGCCGAAACTTCCATGCATGATATTGGCGACCTCGAGTTTGAGAGACTTCAGACTCGACGTTTGATTCGCGATGGTCACGTCACGATCAATCATTACTACATGAACAAAAGCCCTGATGTCCAGCCAGAGCCAGAGCAAAAGCCAGAGCAAAAGCCAGAGCAAAAGCCAGAGCCAATGCCACAGCCAATGCCACAGCCAATGCCACAGCCAATGCCACAGCCAACTCCACAGTCAATTCCACAGCCCAAGCCAAATCCACAACCCAAGCCACAGCCAAAGCCGAAGCCACAGCCGAAGCCAAAACCAGAACCAGAATGGCTGCTCTGTTATTATTGCGACGAGTGGTACCTCGAGGAGGACAACGTGCTTCAGGAGGACGGCAGACCTCCGTGTGGTTACCATACCGGTATGTGGACTCCGTTCTGAACGATCACTGCTCCTCCTAACATGCGATTAACACGATCAAAAGGGCAAGTCGTCAACTACGGCAACAACGAATTCTGGGCCCTACGCAACTACGGTGTTCGCATGACAGGCAGAGCGTGGAACTGTTGCCGCCGTAGACCCAACGCGGCCGGTTGCCATCCCGAATTCCATGAGCCGGCCGATTCAAGTGAAAGCGAGTGAATGATCAGATCGGTGGTCATCAGATTCATGATTCTACCACGCGCTATGGACCAGGCCCATGTGGGCGTAGCTTGTGTTAGAATGTCTGTCATTGGGGAGTTGGGAAGCTCTGTTGATTCCAAAAGTTTTCAAAAGAGTTGAGATTATACTTCATTCTTCAAGCAGATGGAGGGATTACAGAGGGATGAAGTCAGGATTTTTGTTGGAATTTGAGGCGTTTAATTGTCTTGTCATGCTTCAAGTCTGTTTCTCTTGGCGTCAGTTGCTACAGATTAGAGTCAGAATCTAATCGGTGCTCATTTTATCACCAGTTGGTGCTTTCAGTCAACGCAACCAGCCCCCCTCTGTAGTTTTCTTGTCTAGACATCCAACAAATTTGCCAGTCTCGTGGTATTGTCTTTGTTGGCCCAGGCAACCAGCAGCACCTTAACCGTGGTAGCGTGTTTGTGACAACCTCGCGGCTCTCTCACTTCCAGCACCCAACTTTCCTTCCAGACTTTACGTTCTGCTTCGTCGCACGTCTAGCCTGTCCACCCCAAACATTTGTGGTCTCACTTGGCTCAATTCAGACTTCTGTTGATACACTACGCGACTCTCCGCCCAGCTCACACGTGCTGAGCTGCCTCACCCTCGACACAACACAACGCCTGTGCTGTCCGAATTGCAGCCTACATCACTCTTTGACACGTCACCACCTCAACCGCAATCATGTCCAACCAACGTGGTGACGGCCTTGATCGGCCCATTGGCGAGCTATGGGTTGAGCTGAGTCGTGACGAGAAAAAGAAGATTTGCGACGCTCTCATCGATCGCGACCAGTCCGACGTGTTGCAGCACTTTGACACCCTCGTTCGATTCACTCGGGGCTATCTCCAGCAGCAGCCGACTGGATCGCTGTCATCTGCAGACGGAGCTCCCTCTGCCCCAATTCATTCCACTGCGGGCTCCCAGCCTTCTGATGGTGGAGCAGCGAAGCGCGAGAACGATGAGGTACCTATGGACATGCCCAACACGACAAAGAAGAAACCCCGCAAGGTGGCTGAGAAGGGCCCTGACTCTCGCAAGCGCAAGGTGCCTATCAAGGATCCGGATTGGGATTACGACGATTACGTCAAAGAGGAGAAATGAAATCGATGAGTAAGGTTGTACTACCCCTACAACGACCGACAGCATCAGCACCGGAAATCAGCCTGCAAAAACATTGATGGCCCCTTGGTTTTCGATACTTCCCGATTGAAAGACCCTGTCTCTACACTCTCAACACCAGTCGAGAATTTTCCGCGATCATCTCTCACATGACGCCAATCGCCACCAAGTCCACTTCCATCGCTGTCCCTGGGAATAAAGAGGGTGTGCGCGAGAACGACGCGCCCAAGACCAATTGAACCTTTCCACATCGACCCTGACAGCACAGCTTGCACCCAAGTGTCTCTGTCCTCGCTTATCAAATCGCAAGGGGAGCTCATTACTGCCGACCCTAACGCAACAACACCCGCCTTGTCTAGACCTTTGTATTGAAACAAAATGGAATCGCCCGCCCTCCACATTCAACTAATGCCCCAGCAAGCTTGGACTAGAAGCACCGTTGGTCCCTAGCATCTCGATCGACCGCTTTTTAAGATTCCCCTCCGCAGCATCACAGTCTTTTGGCTCTTGGTAGGTCGCAGGAGCCGCAAAGATGTAAGTTTCCTCGGGTCGCTTATTGTGGATGAGCAAGGATCTTCTAACCCATGAGAAGGGATCGACGAGCCAGGTACAGGTCTGATTGTTTCTACCGCTCTATTAGTGGTCGGTAGATGGATGCTGTTCGGAAGACCGTGGTGGCAATGTACAATAGAGCCCATCTCGCCCAAGTCAATTCATTTATTCATCTGCCAGGCCGCACAGTTCTCATTCAACGCAAAACCTGAGTATTCGCCATTTTGCATGCCCACAGAACGGCTTAAGTGTAGACGTTATTACGTTACTGCATGTGAATTCTGCCCTGTACAATTGAATACAGGGAACAGGACAGGAACAAGGGACCATGCGAGGTTGAGGCGTCAGTGCCTTTTTCCCCAAAAATTGCTCGCGGTTAGGACTTCTACGTCCCGGAATTTCTAACCCAGAATAAGACGATCTCTCTGCTATCCGGGATTGTAAATCTACTGCGTGGACAAATTTGGCAGAGAGCAGTCACGGATTCATCTTGCTCAGACTGAGTTTCGTAATCACAGGATTGAAAGTCTGTGGCTGGTGAGCCACAGACGCACGAGCCCAGAAGACTGCACGTACCCCCCGGTGGCTCTGAATAAGTAGTTGTGGAGCCAGTGGGTATCACAACAACGAGTGGATCTGGTTTCGAACTGCCCCAGAAATGGAGGCGGTGACGTGTCAGGCGTTTTTCTGGAGAATATATGTTCAGAAATCCTGATCAAACCTGCTGCGGCAGAGGCTCGGATGTGATTTCAGAACCTTTCAGACACTTTGTTATTTCCAACCACAAAATTGACAATTTAGTTTTTGCTTCATACTTGATCCAACCACCACATATCCTATCTATATATCTCAACATCCTAGCAAATCCCAACATGGCAAGAGGCAGGCGAAATGGAGACGACGATGGCGCTTGGAGACCGTCAGCAGAAGACGCCTATATAGAGGCCGATGATGAGTTTCTCGAGCAGGAGATCATGGGTGACGGGTCTAAAGATGAAGAGAGGATTGCCTCTCAGAAGACTCCTCAGAAGACATCTCAGGCCAGTCCTCAAAAGAAGTCTCCAGTCCCGCAGCGCAAGAAGGTGACTAAGCGCACGAAGCGTCCGGATGATGAGACATGGAAGCCCACGGATGAGGAGCTTGAGGACGAAGAGCTTGAAGTCCAGGAGATGGTCAACGATCAGCTCTTAAGCGAGGAGCTGGAGCACATCAAGGTCGCCAAGAAGGCGCCGCCTAAGGCTTCAACAACCACCGATCGCAAGAAGCCGAAGCCTCGTGTTAGGCAGGAGGAGGATGATACGTGGAGTCCAGAGGATGAGGAGGACGAGGAGTACGTCGATTCCGAAGATGAGGATCTGGATTATGAAACCCTGGCAGACATGAAGGGCGCCTATGATGAGCCTCCTAAGCGGAAGAGCACACCACCAAGGAAGTCCAAGAAGGCGTCAGCGGACAAGAGCGACGATGATGACGAGCCGTCGAGCGGAAAGAGTACACCGCCGCGGAAGTCAAAGAAGAGGCCCGCCATGGTCTCCGCCGGCAGCCCCGAGCATCACAAGAAGCCAGGTCCTGGGCCGCTACCCCTGCGCAAACATGCCCTTGCTCCAGCCAAGAACGAGGTGCCTCCCGATTTTATCGTGAGAGGCCAGAACTCAAAGGCGCCGTTCACTTTCACAGTGTACCGTGGCGAGGGTATGTGTATGCTGGCCATGAACTGGAAGAAAGACACACCCCCCGACGACTTTGTCGGGTTCGTCATCGAGTACCTGGAGCCCCAGTCGACAGAGTGGCGAGAGATTCCAAACTTCCTCACTTTCCCGGGGGAGACATCCCAGCCTGGGCCCGATGCTCGCTCGAGCCGTCGGTCGCCGATCCAGAGGTTTCGCTGGGTGCATTTCCCGTACACGGTAGATGTCCCGGGGCATTTCTGCTATAAAGTCACTCCTGTCTTCATGAAGGGTGGGGAAGAGGACCACAAATTGATCTATGGGGAGATCCAGGACGTCAAAATCCAGATAATGGCACAGACATACCCGGGAAAGATGAACATTGCCTTCACCCGAGGTTTTGTCTCCTCAAAGGCTTTTAACAAGAAATTTGGCAGCGATGGCGGTCTCGGAACCATCCTGCCCGTCAAGGCCGATGATGGCCTCGAGTTCAGGCCAAAAGACCCAGAGCTTCAGGAAAAGGCGCTGTCCTGGATGGGCTTCGAAGCTCGTGAGGTCCTACTCGGTGCCCTTGATGCGGCCATCGCGGATGAGACGGCCCAGGTGCGCGTGCTCGCGTATGACCTGAACAACCCGGAGATTGTCCTCCGTCTGAAGAAGATTGGGAAACGTGTCAAGATCATCATTGATGACTCCGACCCCCACAAGGAAGCTGATGACGCCGAAACAAAAGCAGCTGTAATGCTGGAGAGGTCTGCAGGCAAGAACAACGTTCAGCGCCAGCACATGGGAGGTCTGCACCACAACAAGGTCATCATTGTGGACGGCCAGAAGACCCAGATCGCCATCGGGGGGTCGACCAACTTCTCGTGGCGTGGGCTCTATGTGCAGAACAACAACCTGATTGCCTTGGAGGGACGTGGGCCGGTTGAGGTGTTCACGAAAGCATTTGAGAACTACTGGGAGCACCCCAACGACACCGATGGGTTCTACAACACCGAGTCAGCGCAATGGAACGACCTCGGTCTCGGTGGGATCGACGCACAGGTGACGTTCTCGCCGCACAGCTCCAAGGCGGGCACCCTGGAGGGCATCGCGGAGGACATTGCCAATGCCCAGTCGAGCCTCTTCTACTCGCTCGCCTTCCTCTACCAGACTCCTGGCGTCATAAGGGACGCCATCGTCAAGAAGACGGCAGAGAAGGGGATCATGGTCTACGGCCTGTCGGACAAGTCGGTCGACGAGCTGGAACTTCAGACCAGCGACGGCAACCCACCCGTGGCGTACCCGGAGAGCTTCGACCACGAGTCGGCCGGGGGGTCGGGCGCGAGGATGCACCACAAGTTCGTCGTGATCGACTTCGATAAGCCCAACGCGCGCGTTTATACTGGCTCCCACAATTTCAGTAACGCGGCCGACCTGAAGAACGCGGAGAATCTATTCCTTATCAGGGACCCGCGCGTGGCGACGGCGTACATGATCGAGGCTGTGTCCATGTTTGATCATTACGAGGTCCGTAACCATGTGCAGAAGAAAAAAAATGCCGAGGCCAAGGGGGAGAAGCATACCATCCACTTGAGGCTGCCGCCAAACAGGAAGCAGGGCGAGAAGCCGTGGTGGGACCAATACTGGTCGGTGAAGCAGAAGATACGCGACCGCGAGGCGTTTGGTAGCTAAGGGCTGAGCATCACTTGTTGGTTTCTCAACCGTTGTAGACAGGTACCTAGGTAGCTACCACTGGAATTAAAAGATGGGCTCATTTCGTCCTTAGCAACCGCCCTTTTCCCAAGGTCCGTTTTTGACACGAACCTAAGCAGGCTTTCACAAGAAACAAGCTCGCATCACAGTTTTCAACTGAAGTCTGTGGTATCATTCAACCTTCTGCTTTCTTCCCTCGTCAAAATCTTCAGGAAACCCCAGCCCCAACGAAGATCTTTTTCCTGCTACTCTCTAAACCCTTCACCCTCATCATTTTGTCCACAACAGTCGATTTCAATCATCCACCACCCCGCGTCTGTTTATTCCTTCCCTCACCGAAGGACTTATCTCAGTCTCTGACGCTCCCTCAACCCTCTGTTCCGTGCATCCAGAACTATCTCACTGTATCCAAAACCAAACAAGATGGTCGCGGTCGACGAGATCTGGAAGGGTCTCACACCCGATTCCAGGCAATCAGTTTGCGACACCTTAGCCAGTTACAGCGGCCCTACTGTAGGTGCACGTTTCACCGATCTGGTCAACTCGGCCCATGGAAACCAGGTCTCAACAGGCTCAATGGCTCTAATTGTGACCAATGGGAAGCGCAAGCGGGATGACAGCGATGTCGCCCAGCCTTCAAGCAAGAAACCCAAACTTGCTGAGACCACGACTTCATTGGGGCCGAATGGCTTAGACATCGCGAGTCTTAGCTTGGGAGGCCCGCCACTCAGGTTCGGTGGACCGACAATCTCATCCGCCACAGCCGTACCGTCCCCGAGTGTCGCGCCGCCTTCACTCGCGATACCCTCGACGGCCACACCACCTGCCAACCGGGCATCTTCTACAGCAACACCAACATTTATTTTCGGTCAACCATGGCCCATCAAGACCGAGGATTTGGAAAGGCCCCCTCCGGATTGTGATGAGCAGTTCACCATCGCCGACCGTAGATCCTCCGGCCCGCAGACCTACACCGGACAAGGCACTACTCATGGGGCCAGTCCCTCAGCTCGTAACGCCACTTTCGGCCAGGCGCCAGCAGCATCATTCACTGCTCCCCGGCAGGGAACTCTTGGATCGTCAGCAGTGTCTACCGTCTACAAAACTCCCTCCACCGGAATCGACATGTCGTCCTTGAAAATCCCAGCCAACTCCAACGTCAGCCTCACCATGAACGTCTTCCAGGCTCCTTCTTCGCTTCACCAGAACACGAAAATCAGCACCCCGCGGAAGCTCAAGTGCATTCAGTGCAAGGCGTTCTACATTGAGACTGAGAACGCGGCGAACGAGTGCCGCCGCCATACAGGTACGAAATCCTACTTTGATCCTGTGCATCCGAGCACCAGGAATTGACAGCTTGCTAATATATCTATCTCTTTAGGTCGCTGTCTTGACGTCGAGGACGAGAAGTTCTACTTCCAGAGCCTCCCGTATGGAGCATACCGTGTCTGGGACTGCTGCCGGAGAACGGCCCACAGTCAAGGTTGCTACCCGTGCAACCACTACGCCGGCTGATCGTGAGGCGAGAGGCCATCTACCAAAGATTTCTGTAAAAAGGGTTCCATGTTATCAATGGCTGCCAGAGACTATCTGTTGAAACAGTGTAAGGATTTCTGTCACATCCTGGGAAGAGGGAGAAAGGAAAAATGACGAAGGCATCAAGGCTTTGTCAACTATTTGTGGTCTTTATCAGGGGCAGCTCTCCGGCGAGCTGCTGGAAGGAGGCTCTTGGGATTTGAAGCTTCGGGAAAGAACGAAGGTAGAGGAGGCACAGGACAACTGTTTGTCGTGGCACAGAGTTCTAGATGAGAGTCTTCAAAATTAATTGTAATATTTTGTACTAATCTTGCCTCTGATACGTGATCGCAAACATTTTCACTCGGCCCTTCGCACTGTGTCCCGAGTAGGATCAAAGTCTCGGAATACCGCGCCACCCCTGACAACGTATGACTTGCCATCGGGCTCCTCGACCTCGTAATCCAGCGTCTGCGTTCTCTGGTGCGGTCGAGGGGGTGCAGGCCGCTTGGTTCTATTGCTGTTGTTGTCGGGCTGGCCGCGGGTCTGCCCTGCTGCACTGCTATTGGGACCGTAGCTTTTCCGTGGCGGACAGGCGTCCCTGTGCTGGGGAGCCGGTCGATGAGGGTAGGTCTTGTGATGGGGCCGAGGCGGCGCTTGTTGCTGGCCTCGCTGGGTATTTGGCGGGGGAGCTGAGTAGCTGTGTAAAGGATGCCGCGGTTGTTGTGGAGGGGGTTGGTTTTGGTGCACTAGATACGGTTGGAGTACATCAGCAATTGGAAGTATTATTCCAAAGGATGCTGCATTTGTGTGTTACAATGGAAGGGAGCAGGAGAGAAACGAACACTTTTCTCGAGCAGCGGACCGCGCGCTGTGGAGCTGCTCACGCTCGGTTTGGTACCCTAGGAATCTGGATGGAGATGATCAGCTGGCGGCGGAAAGTCTTTACGTGTGGAGGTCCATGAGTATCACACAGCTTACTGTCCTCTGAGGTCTTCCAGAATGTCTCGGCTTCTCATCTTGTCGTACCGGTCCCTCGCCTTGTCGTACTCTCTCTTCTCGCGCCTGATAGCATCTTCGAGCTCGTCTAGCTTTCGTACGAGGTATTCGAGTCGGCTTGACATTTAGAGGGTTTGGGACCGGGTCAAATTTAAATCGGCAAGGAATGGTTATGATCAAGGCGAGCTGTACGCAATGTCTTTCACCCTCCCGCGGAGCAAGTTGGCAGCAAAGAATCCGCGATGTTTGGATCGCAGTTTTGAAATGCTCTTGTATTTACTTATGATATTCGGGGACCATATATTTGACAAGAGTTGAATGACGTCTTGCCAGATTGCTGCAACTCTCACCGCGCCTCTGGTGTTGGCCGATCTGCGCTGCTTCTTGTTTCTGCAGCCTGGGAGGATTAGACTTTCAATGGGCCTCTTGCACTTGACCAAACCTCTAAGATGTAAGAGAGTCGGACGAACGGAAAAACTGCCATTAATTGGGTTGAATGGCAGAGCGGTCTTGATATTGGTCCGATGAAGTGTGGTGTTTCGAATCCTCCTCGGCAATCTCAGACTGGCCTCGGTCCGGCCTGTATCACCAGGCCGTCAACGGCCCCAACCACCCTACCCGACCTCGGGAGGCGTCATCTGACATAATAAGCTTGTTCTGGCAGCGAGTATAACTGTTTTGTCCTTTTATAACCTTGCTGAATCACAATGATCTCATTGACGTCACCATTCTTGCAACATGAAATGTTATGCAACCCATTCAAGCTGGAATTTTCACCTCTCTCGAGAACACTGGTAGCTGAAACTACCTTTGCAAGGCATATGTGTTGTTTCAGAACTCTTTGTGTCTTTCACTTTCCCACTGTTAGGCAATTGAGATTCTAAGGCGGCAATGCTACGGCATTATGGGAAGGTAATCTTCCGTGGGATAAACTCACCGTAGTGCTCGCCCTGGCAAATCGTGCTGGGACAACATCCACTGGAATATCTTCAGTATTTCTTGGAACAATATTTTCAAATGTTGTCCTTCCGGAAATTCTCACTGGGATTACCGTGGTGTAATATGTTTCTGCGATAGTCTTCCTGTATACTGTCCTCACATAGCCTCCCCTGTACGAATTTCCCGGTAATTACTCCTAAACAATGGTTCTTCTAGGATGTTCTTCAGTAGGGTAGCTTGCTCACTACAATACCTTTAATGCAACGTCTACTTCGATTATATCTTGAGAAATCTCTGCAATGAGATCCTCTGTGCGAAGATGTTAGAATCTGTCAGTACCAATGCGGTCTGCAACAGAGAAGGTACGCTAATGCGGCTGTGCTTGTGACGGTACTGCTGGAGAGACCGCACTGCTTTCCCAGAAGGCGTTCCAAAATCCTGATCTCTCGGCAAGTTTAATCTACCTAGGTACAGCGCTGTGAGCTCCTACCTGCCTAGGTGGGTACTTCCTGGGAGTGTATCTACTGCCTAGGTACCAACCTAGACCCTCAGTAGGAGGTCCCTACTGGGGGTGAGCGTTTGAGCATGCCAGGCTTCCCCACTGACACATACCAACCCAGCTCTGCCCTTCTTCAGTGAGCTGCCCAGGTGGTATGAGCTTCGTGTTCTAGCGGCCGAAGGTCAGCCCCGACAGCGCGTTCCAGTTCTGGGTGTCCCCAATCACGCGTACCCGCAGCCGCATCACACGCGCCTCCATCCTCAACATCACCAGCACACATCTGCTGGCAACACCATCAACGAGTAAATCATTCCCAAACTGGCCTGAGATGGCCTCTTGCGTATCTCTGGCCACGGCTGATTTGATCACATCCCCCATACTTCCAAGACTGTTTATCCCCATTCGCGACTACTGCGGCGACTGCGACTTGCGCAACCTGCCTGCGGCACACGCGCCGTCACGCGCGTGACCAAGCCAATTTAACCAGGCCTCGCACGGCATCTTCTACTAACATGGACACGAATGAGAAACTCGGCCTGATTGAACGGGTCAATCATGCCTCAGAGGATCAGGCCAAGCGGACTCTGAGAGCCATGATTCTGAGGTGTAATGTCGGGCAACCCACGATCGCGCGAGCCATAAAGGACGCAATCGAGCGTCACACGCCTACTCCGATGATCGTCTACCAGCAGCCAGAGTCTGAAGATGACGATGAGACAGCGCTCACTTTGTCTCACAAGAAATCTAAGAAGAAGAACGGCCAAGACGGTAGCAGCCAGGACGATGGGGACGTTCCTGCCTCGATCTCGAAAAAGCGTCGGAGCACTCGGCGCGGCGACATCAATGCCGATCCACTCGTCGGACAGCTCATCCTGAGTAAGACCAAGACCAAGTTGAAGAGCAACACGAAGCGCAGTAGCGATCACAATGAGGAGCAGAATAACTCGCACTCATCGAAGAAGAACCAGTACAAGCATGCATCCAAGCTTCGAGCTGAACCCGAGCAGCGCACCTGTGACAACTCGATGGGAGAACCTTCCCAGCAGAAAAGCCCTACTGTCATAGATCTCGTCACTTCGTCTGACGATGAGACTTGTGACAGTGAGCATTCAGAGAATGAGAATCTCGATGATAAGAGCTCACACGATGCTGCTTCAGACAATGAAAACTCAGATGACAGCTCAGACGATGAAAGCTCAGACGATGAAAGCTCAGACAACGATAGGTCAGACGATGAAAGCACAGACAATGATAGGTCAGACGATGAAAGCTCCGACAATGAGCAGCAAGATCTTGCTCTTTCGGAAGGCGTTGGATCTTCCCGAGACGGTTCCCGCAAGAAGGCCACCCAAGCTAGTGCAAGCAGTGATGGTGATGGCCTTGATGCAGCTAAGTCAATCACGATCTCCATGGCCAAAGCATCGATCCAGAATGGCAGTATCAAGATGAGCCCTCTCATATTGAGCAAGAAGCGAAAGGCGCCGGAGCATTCGGCGGAAGACGTTCACAATGACCCAGCTGGCCAAACAGCCACCGATACTCAAGCCAATAAGAGAGCCAAACGTAACCAACCACAAGAACACCATGTTTCACTGAATAATCAAACCTGTCGAAATTGTGGTGTGCCGTTTCCATCGATGGGACAGCTCCTCAACCACCAGCTACACTGCAAAAGCGCAACCGCAACAGCCCTAGGCCCCCCTCGCTCCGTGATGCCGTGGGCCCGTCAACCCAGCAAATCCAAGACGTCTCATACAGCAGACACATCTGCTAACTATAACGCAACGGGTGAGGCGGGCGATCCTCCGCAGCTCCCAGTGCATCCCAATGGAGGAGCCCAGCTTGCTCAAGTGATGTCGGCCCGTCGACATGGATTTGACATCTCCCCGACCAACGACTACATGGATCCTAACCGCGATCCCGCTCGTTGGGACTCGAAAGCTAATGCACCGCTCTCTGACTTGTCTCCTCGCCATGCCTCTTCTGTCGGGGCGAAATCTGACCCTGGTCTTGTTCCGCGGTATCAAACAGAGTCTCATGACACAGTTTCTCTCAAGAAGCTTCAGTCATTGATGCAGAGGGTCTACAACTGCAAGCGGTGCCACAAGTATTACGATCCCAGTCATAACGAAGTAGGTGACTGCCAAAAAGGCCACAGTGGTACGTTCAGTTAAGCCCGCGCTATGCTCAATAATTGTTCTCTAGGTAGTAACAAATGTTTTGACAGGCATGTATCGAAGACGACTCGCACCTCGCGACGGCAAACCTCCCGCGAAGTATTATACGTGGTCTTGTTGCGGCCAGGGAGACAGAAACGCACCACCGTGCAATTCGAGAAAAGCAGTCAAGCACAAGTCCATGGGCAAAGTCTCAATGACCCAATACAAGAACAGCGCAGGGCTCCGTAAGTATATGCAGCGATTTCTTTGAGCTGAGATACCAGCGCCATCTGGATGGGCTCAGGAGTTCGGTGTTTACTTTGACGTGCGAAGTTGTTTTCGGTCGAAAGTTTTCAGGGACTGGCGTGCTATTTCACAGTTTCAGAGAGATAGCTCCATAGCGAGGATTCGACATCATTGCTTCACCTCGACTAATGATGATGCAAATTTGCCTTCATCTGCATTGCGTTCTCACATTATAAGGCCAACAAGCTTCCAGTTGGTGGGTGTAACTTGACGACAAATAGTTCAGCTGAGAATGGTCAGCACCGCTCGGTCCCGAAGGAGGGCCGAGTTGCATTCCTCCGACCGCGCCACAGTCGGGCCCGTCGGTGGTCTGATGCAAGCTGACAGGGACCCAGCTGCGGCGGACCAATGCGGACTTTCACGGACATCCCCAAGACATACATAAGCGCGCCGCGGCTGGAACCACAACGTCACCCCAATTCAAGCACCATAAACCACTCAGCGTACACCCATAAAGACGCGATTGAGCCATTGACTGCACCCATCATGAACTCGTTCCGAATATTCTCTCAACGGCTACGGCCAGCATTTAATGGCAGAATGGCGACACAAGAACTTGTCAGCGCTTATGGACCGACGGTGTTCAAAGGCTTGGCGGTTGCTGGTATTGGAGGAGCAGTCATCTCACAACTGATGAGAAAAGCAGACGCCGAATCTGGAGAGCCAAAGAAGATATTCCCACGACCAGGGCCCTCATTCACCAGGCTCACACTGGAGAAAGCCGAAGATGTCAACCACAACACCAAGAGACTGCGCTTTGCGCTGCCTGAAGAGAACGCCGTCACCGGGCTTCCATTAACATGTGAGCTCAAATGGAAAGACCTTAAACTTCTGACAGGATCAAAGATTAATACTTATCACAGCTGCACTGCTCACCTTCGCCATCCCGAAGGGCAGCTTTCTCCCGGTCCTCCGGCCATACACACCTATCACGCCCTCGGACACGCCAGGCCACATGGACCTCCTGGTGAAACGCTACCCCCAGGGCAAGCAGTCCACACATCTGCACTCCCTGAGTCCCGGCGACTCGGTCATGTTCGCAATGTGCATCCCCGGCTACAAGTGGACCCCCAACAAGCACACCTCCGTGACGCTCATCGCCGGCGGCGCGGGCATCACACCCATCTACCAGCTCGTCCAGGGCATCCTCAACAACCCGGAGGACAAGACGAAGATCACGCTCGTCTTCGGCGTCAACGGCGAGCAGGACGTGCTCCTCAACGACGAGTTCAAGAAGTACGAGGCGAGCCACCCGGACCAGTTCAAGGCTGTGTACGCGGTCAGCGACCTCAAGGGCGAGAGCGACGGTGGCCGCTTCAGGAAGGGTTATGTCACCGAGGCCCTTCTGAAGGAGGTTGCCGCGCCGCCTTCGGAGCAGAACACGAAGGTCATGGTCTGCGGCCCGCCTGCGATGGAGGAGGCGCTGCTCGGCAAGAAGGGCTGGGGTGGCAAGAGCGGTGGTGTTCTGGAGAAGCTTGGGTATCGGAAGGATCAGATCCACCAGTTCTAGGCTGGATGTCAGGAATACATGTGTAATTAGAGGATCGGACCTTTGAAATTCTGTTTGGAGGGTAGAAAACGCACTGGCGTTGACAAAGAGCGTGCTTCGTGTGAAGCTCTGGCCTGGCCTCTTTTGGTGTAGGGTTTCTCGTCCGTGTGGAAGTGAAGTTGATCTGGGCGTCTGTGACTCAAAAGCCTCTCCACATCGTCATACTTTCCCAAAATCTCTAAGCTGGTGAATAGACTCTCCTCGATGCCAAACCTCATTGCTGAATCGTCAAGATCTCCCTTCTAGCTCTTCTCGATTTCTCTGGCTTCACCGAACACTGTTGGTTGCCCGCGACGCGTATCTCGTAGCCTTCCACCGCGTTGGGTTCGCAGGCCGGCACAAAGGTACACAAACTCTCCCTTCCCTAGGCACGCGTCCCAACCGCGCCTGCGGTACTGATTCGCAAATCTTTGAGCACCTATGTTGCTCGATCTCCAGCGTGCACCCAGTCTCCCATCAAGAGTCCCCGGAACTCTCAACATGGGCTTTCTCGCCAATAAGCGCTCGGTCGATGTCAGCAGCCACGCTAGGGACGCGGCTCGAGGACTAAGAGCCGCACGAGAAGGAGCTAGAAGGTCAAACCTGTATGTACTTTCTATCTCAGCCCCCAAACACTCCTCCCAAGTCTTCGGATAGAAGCGGCTCGACCCGAAGCTAATGATAAAGCAACGGGAAACACAGCGGGACCTACAGAGTGAGCCAAGTACCCAGCCTTGCGATGCTGGCACGTCCATCGGTCTCAGGAAAGGAAGGGCAGGATCCGTTTCACCACATTGGGAAGTCCACAGAGTACCGCGCCGTTGAACGTCGGGCAGGTCCTGGTGGCACGCGCCGCAACCGCCGCTCACGCAAACACCAGCACCGGAAGGGAAATGGAGACAGGGCGTTGAGGTCTGGGGACAATACGGAAGAGGCCGAAGACAATGCGATGTCCTTGCCTCAGTGCGGCCTCGTGACACACACTGTGGAGGAGCGTCCAGTCTATTGGAAATTGCTGCAGAAAGTCCTCGCAAATCTTGGTCTCACTGAGGAACAATGGAGGACCATGTACGTGGGCCAATGAAAATATTAGGATCGCAAGGAAGGGACTTGGAATAGCTCAATTCCATTGGTCCCATTTGGAGGCTGAAGTTCAGATGAAAATATTGTTTGAATAGAGGCCAACCCATTGTGGTTTACGGACAACTACTTGAGAATCAAATCCAAGCCCCAGATTTCTACTTAAACTTTCGTTTGGCAGCATTGCGTCAGACTTGCAATCTACTTCAATCCTCAAATCCGCTCAGACTTGCGATCTGGTTCAATCCACAGCTTCTTTCAGCCTCAAGATTGATTCTTCTTTGCTTCTTCTGAGAGCCCGTTCACTACAAACATGCCTTCCAAGATCCTCGACGGACGGTGGGTTCCTTCTGAGTCTCGCATCACCTACCAGAACTTCAAGCATTGGGAGGCCGCCATGAGGCAATCCCACGAAATGGCCCAGACTCAGGCCAACGGACAGCACCTTCGGGACTTTTCCATGGGTCCTGCCTCCCCCGCCTTCACACCTCCAGCCAGCGCCGAGAACGAGTCCCAGTTTGCCTACGAAGTCGGCCCTGATGCCATCACGTTCCGCCTGGCCCGAAACCGTCCTGCCCTCGACGCGCTCCGCCGCACCCGCAAGATGCGATACCGCCACAACCTCAAGTTCCTCGCCGCAAACTTCCCGCTCGCAGACGAGCTCGGAACGAAGGCAAAGCAGGCTAAGAAGGAGGCCAAGACGGAGGCGGAGAAGGCCCAGGGATTGACGACCGCCGAGATCCTCGCCCAAAAGGAGCTTGCCAAGAAGAAACAGGTCGAGAAGACGATCGAGGAGCTGAAGTACATCAGGGAGATGAAGGCGGCAAAGGTGAAGGAAGCTGCGACCGAGCGACTCAAGGGAAAGGAGGCGAAGGATAAAATCACGGAGAAAAAGACTGAGAAGGCCACTGGCAAGAGTGCCAAGGAGACTGCTGGAAAGAAGGTGGAGAACGCGGCGCCCAAGAGAGCTGAGAAGACAGGAAAGAGCGCCGAGAAGGCTGCTGGAAAGAGCGTGGAGAAGGCGGTGCAAAAGAGCGCTCCCCTGGTGGCGCCAAATGTCTTTGCGATGACGGCGGCGAAGACCGCGGGAAAAGGCGAGGAGAAGGAGGTGCAAAAGAGCTTTTGCCCGATGCCGCCAAACGTCTTTGCGATGAAGGCGCCGAAGAGGACTAGAAAGAGCACCGAGGAGACTGATGGAGAGAGTGATGAGGAGACTGGAAAAAGGGCCAAGAAGACGGCACCCAAGACCGTTGAGAAGACTGCGCCAAAGAGCACTGGAAGCACCGCGGCAAGGAAGTCTGGAAAGCAGACTCTCAGAGCCAAGATGATGCCCAAGATGAAGAGATGGTAGTTACTTCGAGTGCCGTCACTGTACTCGCAGTGTTTCTGAATTAGCAAACAGTACAAGGTCCTCTGGACAGGAGCAATTGCAACCAGCATTCATCAACCGTTCACTTCCCTTTCTTTTCAAGCAATGTTCCTCACAGTCTAAATGGAGAGGCTTTCTCTTATCAACGGCTTTCTGCCAAGTAATTATCGAACTTTTCAAGTCCCCGTACTTAGTAGTCGCCGTGATCCGCCGCTGGAGTGTATTGATTCGAATCGAAGATCACATTGATTGCCCTTCTATCATGAGTAGCTCTCACCTCGAACAGACATGTGCTTGCCTGATGAGGCTTCTTCCCTCTGGCATCCAGAGTACATGCGCTCCCCATCGCCGCCGCCAACCTCGTCAACAACCATCATTACCATTCCATCATCATTCTCGATCATCATCTCGAAGCTCGCACCATAACAATATTATTTTGTCCACATCTCCCTGGGGATCTGTACAGCCCTGCTCCACTCCTCAGTGTAGTCATCGTACCTCCAGAAGTGCGCGCGGCGCGATCCAGTCTTGCATGGCTTTTCTCTCGCCCAGGTCTCGGCAAACTGTTCCCATCAGCAGCGTTGAGAGATGAGTCTTTAATCCATCATCATGTCTCAGACTCGTCAGGATCGCTGCTGTAGCGACGGGTCAGCTCCTAGAGTCCCCGCGCGAGATTCGCAATCATCTCATCATCTGGACCGCTACCTCCCGGCTCGTCAGCATTGTCGGACACAGGTACATCCTCGATCATGCCAGCCGTGCCATCCGGTGACTTCGAAACAGTGCGAGAGCCAGCAGAGCTCCAATCATAAGCTCCATCCCCGGGAATGAAGATCCGCGGGCGCTTGCTTGGTGTCTGCAGTGCTAGGATGCCAATGTCGTCCTCATCGCCATCACTCTCTGGCTCCTCGAACATCTCTCGGTCTCGCTTCAGCGGAATAGATATTGCATGCTGGTCATTGACGAAACGTCCGCCGGTGGAAGGTGTTGGAAGTTGCTGGGCCGGCATCGGAGTGTGTGACGCCGGGGAGCTCGTTCTCGAGCTTGGCTGAGTCTCTGGAGACATCGAACGGCGAGGCGAGGGTGGCATGATATCTGCTCGAGTTCTTTGTCGGCTTGAAGGCCTGACGGGCTCTTCAACGCTATGATCGTCGAGAGTGACACCCGGCATGACTTCATCGAACGGGCCATTTGACAGGTCGTCATACATCATGCTCTCTGCTGTGGTATCATTCTTGACCACTGGCAATGATGTACCAGGTTCCCCGGTCGGCTCAGCAGATTGGGCGGCATCAATCTCCTCCAGGTGTTGTCGAAGACACTGATAGAAAGCCATAGCGACCGATGGAGGAAACGCATTGCCGATCTGCTTCTTGATGTAGGAACCCTCAAATTGGTGGTACGTCGGAAACCCTTGAATGGTTGCAAGCTCTCTGAGGGTAAAATCCCGCTCACCATCTGGGTGACGATAAACCGAGCCGCTGCCGCTGATTGGGGTATCCATCGGCTTGTCTGCGTCACGCACCTTCCAGTCCATCACGCGGACCCGGAGGCTCTCTGGATCGTGCAGGGAATGGAGCTCGAGGGTGAGCCTGCTGATGGCGTCCTCCTCTGTCATAAAGGGCCGCTGGTCTCCAGTAGGGTTGGAGCTATGAGTAGCCGTAGGCCATGAGACCGGGGCCTCGCCAGGGCCAGAGCCAATCATGATGAACCTCTTGCGTAGTTGTGGAAGGCCGTACTCAACCATGTGGACGATCTTCCCCTGCACGGAGTAGCCAGCATCGGTGAAACTCCGGATGATTGCATTAAGTAAAGGAGCTCGTCGCTCGCTCAGTATGACGGCAGGCTGGTCCATGATGGTGAGTCGCGGGCGGGACTTGAGTAGATCAGTGCAGATTTTCTTCGCAGCCTCTGGGTCATTGCCGGCCTCATTAATGGCAGAATACGAGATGTGAAGAACATCGATATCTCGTTGAATCCTTTCTGCGGCGAACTCTGTGGGCTTCATTTCGTAGAGCTCGGTGTTCGGGAAGTTGGCTCGATAGCTCTTGCACGCATGAGGGCAGGACTCTGTAGCCAGCACAACCTTGAAGCCGGCCATCTCAGCGCCACGAGAGGCGCCGCCAGCGCCAGCAGAGACCTCAGCAAAGGCATATTTCTGGCTTTGCATGGGACTGCTGTCCTGAGTCTCGTCATTGATGAAACCTGGCTCGCAGAATGCTGATCCGCCGCGAATCGTCTCGCCACGCCAGTCACGAGCACGCTGCTCGTCGACCCCGAGGTTTCGCTTCTTGATTTTGTGGCCATCCCGCTCAGAGAAGTGCTCTAAGGTAAAGCTTTGAAAGCGACCTGTACGGGCGTCCTTGTACTCGGCGCGCAACTTCCATCGGCAACAGAGGGGCGCCTTCTCCACCACCTGCTTTGCTGTAGCATATGCGATCCTATCAAAGCGGCAGTTGGGGAATGGCTTGTTGGTGTTCGTCAGGATCCTCGTCTTTAGAATGTCCTCGGGTCCGATCTCGCGAAGCGCCTGCTCCTCGTCGGGGCGGGGATCGTCGGCGTCGATCTCGAGAACGAGGCAGACTTCGTTTTGCATTCGATGGAGGCAGCCGGGAAGGTGACGGGTTCGGGTGTATGGAAGGCCTCGAATGACGACATCCTCAGTCTGCTTGTGAACGTGGATGGACTTGATCTCGATGAATCCAATCTGTTTCCAGTCTTAGCTCGTTTTTCCTGCTGGCCAGATTGTTTTACATCGGGAAGTCTTGGATTTCACTCACGCTGTGTACGCCCACGAGCTCGCGAAGCTCAACAAACTGGCCAACCTCGTAATGATGATCATCGCCTGGCACTTTCGTCACAGACCGATGATCTGCATCCAGAGCGTAATTACGCAGAGACCTATCACCGAATAGGGCTTGCTGAGGACGAAAAGGGTCAACTTTCTCGTCCACGACGCCTAGAGCTTGCTGAATTTGATCATGGTCAAGTTCATCGTCCGCGGTTAGGTCGATGAGATCGATACCATCAAACTGCTGTTGAGTCCGGTTAGCGGTCAATAACGGAAGGAGGCTTGCTTAGAATGTGAGGTTGTGATTCTCACCTCGCTGGCATTGATGAAGGGATAGTAGTAAGAAGCGCTGCCAGCAATATTCAGGCTTTCGTGGTTCTGAATGCTGGCCATCTTGATAGTTTCAGGTTCTGTAATACAAAAGCTGTACTGGAAAGGGTTTGGGAAGTTGTCAAAAGTTGACGAAAAGTCTCGAGAACTCGAGTGCCTGAGAGGCACGGAGGGTGCTGGTAGATGCTTAACAAGGATTTTGAAGGCAGGAAAGGTTGATTTAGGCTCTTGGTTAGAGATTTGAGGTGGGTGGAGGAAAGTTGACTGTGACGGTTGCAAGACAGAGCCAGATTAAGTTTGAGGGATTCATCAGTAGAAGCCCCCGTTTGATTCTCGTGGCCGAAGTACCTGCCAGTCCGAGAAGACAGCAGACTTAGCACGTGCCAGGGCTTTCCCACGGGCCTAAGTGAACGAAGTGAATGAAGCACGAACAATTTGATGTTGGGAAAGGTGCTGAGGTAGGAGTTGACTGTAGATAAGTCCATAACGCAACGGCCCAGGCGAGCTGCATGGCTTACTTCGCCCTCGCAATAATTTACGTCAGCCCCGAGTGAATCATCCCAATTTGAGGGGCAGCTCCAGCTTCACACACAGTTCCTCGGCTACGCCATTACTTCTGACTGCACATGCACTTTGTGATCTCTGCTCGTTGCGCTAATGACGAAACCCGTAGATGTAGGTGCCTTTCTTCCAGATAAAAGCTGAAAATGAAATGCAAGAATTTTAAAGATCAGCAGAATTTTACGGAGCTGTGTCAAGACCACCCATCTTCAGAGTGAGCTCGGTCAGCTGTTACAGCATCATCTGACCAGCGGCTGAGTGTCAGAGGAGGGTCAACGGCAGCAATTTCTGGCACATCACCTTCCTTTACCGGATCACGTCTGTGGACCATCATTGCTTTGGTTTGATGGAACTCCGTGCGTATTTTCATGACCACAAACTTGCAGGCCAACTTACACAACTGCCGGACAGATGTACGGAAATCCATTCGACTCGGGAGGATTACGGAGTGTCGTCAGAAGGGTTAGGGGTGTATTGGAGCCTCCAGCCAACACCCTTGAGATGGTCCATCTATGACATGCAGTCAAAGGACTTATCCAAGACGAAGGTCCACACCGGCTGGAAGTACTGCGATGGCATTCCCCAAGCTCCCCGCCAAAGCGGCATACGTTCACCTGAACAACCCAAAGAAGCGCAATGCGCTCAGCCTGTCCATCCTGCAGGGCCTCCGCAATCAGCTCCATCACCACCTCACCTCTCCTCGGACAGGCCGCCTGCTGCTCCTGCCACCCTTCAACCCAGACACGATCAAGGACCTCAGATCCCACAAAGAGGCCAACAGCGACGGCTCTTTCAAGTGGCTGACCGACAGCGCAGCCTGGCGCCACGAACGCGAGGGCCTGCCCAACGTGCTCGTCCTCCGCAGCGAAGGGCCCGTCTTCAGCGCCGGCCACGACCTCGGGGAGCTGCAGCGCGCGTCGCAAGCCGAGGTGAAGAAGACCTTTGCGCTCTGCGCCGAGGTCATGACGCTCATCCGGCGGTCCCCGGCGCCCATCGTCTGCCCCGTCCAGGGCCTCGCCACCGCCGCGGGCTTCCAGCTCGCCATGACGGCCGACTACCCCATCGCGCTGGGGAGCACCATGTTCCAGCTCCCCGGGATGCGCATCGGCCTGCCCTGCACCAGCCCCGCGACGGCGGTGTCCCGGCGCCTGCCCGCGGCCTTGGCGTACCGGCTGTTCGCCACGGGGGAGAGCATATCCGCCGGCGAGCTGGGCGCCGGCGTGCTGGATGTCGTGCCCGTGCCCGAGCACGCCGAGTCCACCGACACCGCCGCGGCTGCGTTTGAGGCCAGGGTGGAGGCGGTGGTGAGGAGGCTGGCCGAGGAGACTGCGGGCCAGCCGCAGGCTTTTGGGAAGTGGGCTTACTGGGCGCAGTTGGCAGTTAACAACCACGGTCAGGGAGAATTTATGGACGATTATGAGGCTGCCTCGCACTGGGCGGGGGCTGTTATGGCAATGCACGCGCAAAGTGAGGATGCCAATGAAGGCATAAACGCGTGGAAGGAGAAAAGAAAGCCTGGATGGAAGACGTGATCCAGTTTGAGAAGTGTTAAGCAAACCTCCTTAGGACTACCACCGTTTTCCTCCTTGAAAGTCATCGATGACCCCTTCCCCTGGCTTCTCTACACCCGAGCAAATTGATGTCTCGCAACATCTTCCGCCTTTTCGGTACTTTGCGGTGGACTGCCTGTTGTTTCCTTCCTTATCGACCACATTCAGAGTCAGTATTCCTAAAATCATTCTTCAAAAATACCGGGGAACACGTTACAGCCCTCATGAGGTAACACAACATGCAGGGCTAATGCATCATGCGGGACCAACATCACAGCCAACGGAAAACCCCGCTCAAAAGCCCCTTACACTCACAGCCAGCAAACCTCAGACGTCGACTCATCCATAGGCCAAGTTCGGATTGTCCAGGACAATGTGACTTGGTCCCCGAACCGGCAAAGAAAAATAGTCTCTCCGTGGCTGTCTATCCTCTACTTGGCTGGTCAACCCGAGATTCCGTTGACTTGGCACGCGTCTCTGGCAGACACTTGTTCATCATTTTACACGAGGACGATAGCATCTTACGGAGACCGCCTTCGCAATGCTCGCACAAACAACGATCTCTAACTATCGTCGCCGTTTTGCAGCGAGGCCACCCAAACTTGCCATTGAGAGTCGTCTCTTCAGCCTCCGCGGCTGCCACTATGTAGTTCTGGATCGTGCTGATGTGAGTGTTCTGCTCCTGCTGACCTGCCCACTAGGATACGCCATAGTGCGATCGTGCTGACTTTCTGAGAGAGCAGTGTCCTAAGTTTCCCGGCCTCATAGTCTCCATTGGTCGAGGCGACGAAGACATGCTGCTTACCATCATCGACGGTTCTGGCATCAGCGGCGACATCAACAAGAAGTGGCTCGAGGATTTCATTCGGGAAGCATTAACGGCGGATTATGTGTTTAACGAGGATTTCTTGTATGGCCTCGTGGTCACTAGAGACAATATGCGCAAAGTCAACTTCACAAATGACGCTTATGAATATTTAGATCAGCTCGGTAACGCCTGGATCGATGGCTCGGTGGTCCAGACTGACAATGTGAAGCCTGGACTGTACCTCCTGCGGGAAGAGAGGCTGCACCCTGTTTGCCGCTTGTACAGCGACCAGCAGAAAGCGTTCCTGACGGGACTGCATCCGAGGCTTGAACATGGACGCATCGAAGAAGCCTCTTCGGCCGCAGATGTGGCTCACCACGACGAGAGGCAAATGCCGCGGTGCGGTACTTCTGGCCCATTCCAGCCAGTCCAAATCACCGGCAAAGAGTACAACACCCTAGCCATTGCGGTTCCCACTCGCCTAACCTCACACGCAAGCCGAGCAGGCCCGCCTCTGAGGATAGCGGTACAAGACGTGTTTTCCCTCCAGGGACTGAAAACATCACTGTGCAACGCGGCATACTACCGCCTATCCGAGCCGGCTACATGCACCGCGTCCGTCGTGCAGACCCTCGCGGACCAAGGGAACCACATCGTCGGGGTCACGAAGCTCAGCTCCATGATCGCGCGAGAGGAGCCCATGGACGCAGTCGACTTCCAGGCGGCCTTCAATCCCCGCGGTGACGGATACCAATCCCCCGCTGGGGGCAGCAGCGGCAGCGCCGCGGCCGTGGCCGCGTACGACTGGCTCGACTGCGCCATCGGCACCGACACCGCGGGCAGTGGGCGCCGGCCTGCTCTCGTCAATGGGGTATTCCAGTTCCGGCCTAGCCATGACTCTGTCTTGTCACTAAGTGGGATGGCGGAGACTTTCCCCTGGTTTGACACGCCTGTTGTCTTCGCGCGGAGCCTCAGTGTTCTCGGCAGGGTCCTGCCTTCTTGGCTGCCTGAGAACCGCGTGGAGAGCCTTTGGGGCGGCATGGAGGTCGTTTACCCGCTGGACTACCTCCCTACCGCTGTGCCGGAACAGATGAGGCTGATCGATAGCTTCGTGGAGGATCTCGCCACTTGCTTCGGGTGTTCTGTCACGAAGATGTCCTTGCGAGACTCCTGGCGGGAATGCCCGCCCGACGGTGCCGATCCGGACATGGAAGCATATTTCAAGGACGTGATTGTGCACACTTACTACTACTCCTACTACCACCTCACAAGTGGCTGGAGAGACAAGTACAGGGACCGCTTCGGCCACGAGCCCTACGTCAACCCATTTGTCAAGCAGCGGTGGGACTCAGGCGCCTCAGTGACGCCCCAGCAGCACGAGGAAGGCGTCAGGAAGCTCGAGGTGTACCGGAAATGGCTCTTCGACACCTTGTTCCTGTTCCGCCGAGGCAGGACGCTCGTGGTCCTGCCCATCGCGCCGGTGGAGCCCCATTATCGGGACGAGAGGGCCGAGTCCCCACAGCACCAGTCCGTGACTGACGAGCTGTTCCTATCGCCGATCTTGAAGGCCCCGGATGTGGTTGTCCCAATTGGGGAGGTCCCGTACGAGTCCAGGATAAGTGGCAGGCGGGAGTGGTTGCCGGTCGGTGTGGACCTGGTTGGCGCGCCAGGCATGGACAAGTGGTTGTTTGATGCAGTCGCCACGGTTTTGGAATCCTCCGGAAGGCCAGAGACGGTGTCTTCGGGGAGTCGGATGTTTGGCAACCGTGAGTGATGGCTGAACGCTACAATGAGGATCATGGCACATTCAGCCATGAGACACAACAAATACTGCCACAACCACACATAGGATATGTGAGCCAAAACTTCTTGAAACGCCCCATGGAAGGAATGAGGGCCGGTGTGATATTCTATGAAACCAAATAGCGCTAGAGATGTACAGATAACGCATCACATGTACATGAAGCAGGACCAAGTCCAGAAACCAAAAGTATCAACAATCATCAGTGCGTGACATTGAATCATTCAGAAACAGACCTCCTGGGCCGCTTAAGCCGTAACACCCTTGATGATATCGGCGGCCTGTGAAAATCAGTCAGCACTTGTGTCATGTAGATCGGAGGGCCAGCGGAGGGCTTACCTTCTCAGCAACGCCGAAAACGGTCGTCATGATATGCGTAGCAGGCAGCAGAGGAATAACACTCGAGTCCACGACGCGCAGGTTAGCGGAGCCGTAGACCTTGAGGTCGGTGCCAACAACACCGCCCTCCTCGCGGGGGCCGAGCTTGCAGCTGCCGGCCGGGTGGTACAGCGTCCCGGCGTTCTGGCGGATGAAGCTCTCGATATCAGCGTCGCTGGTGACGTTGGCCCCCGGGAGAACCTCGAAGGGCTGCAGCTCCTGGATGGCGGCGGTGTTGCGGACGACGCGGCTGTACTTGACGGCCTCGACGAGGAGCTGCAGGTCGACCGGGTTGGCGAGCTGGCCCGCGCTGGTGACGGGCAGGTCGAAGGTGCTGCTCGAGGAGGCCTTGACGCTGCCGCGGGAGAAGGGGTGCTGCAGGCCCAGGACGAGGACTCCCGCGTCCCAGATCAGCTCGAGGACGGCCGACTCGTTGGACGCCAGCTTCTCGGCCAGGATGGCCTGCTGCTTCTTGTAGCCGAGGGCGACCTCGGCGGGGGTGTCGGCGGGGAGGTACTGCGTGCCGTCCTGGGCGGCGGCCTTGGAGGCGATGAGGGACGAGGCGTTGGTGTAGGTGTTGAGGGGCAGGAAGAGCAGGAAGTCGCCGGTGGGCGACGAGTAGGGGCCTGTCTTCTGGTCGTGGTACTCGGCGAGGGCCTCGGCGGCGAAGGTGGTGTTGCTGGTGAGGTCGGAAGAGGTGACCTCGTCGGTGGTCACGGTGGCGACGGTCGTCAGGAGGACGTGGTCCTCGAGGTTGTGGCCCACGGCGGGGAGGTCGATGACGGTCTCGACGCCGATCTCGCTGTGCAGCGCGCTGTCGCCAATTCCGGACACCTGCAGGATCTGGGGCGTGAAGAAAGGTCCGGCCGCCAGGATGGCCTCCTTACTGACGCCGACCGTGGACTTGGCCGCGTCTGCCGATGCGGCGAACTGAGGTGGTGTTAGCTGTGTTTTCACTGACTGGCACTGAATTCCTGCTTGAGCTCACCTCGACACCTGTGACTGTGACTGATGATGATCCTCCATAGCCAGTCGAGTTGCTGGCCGTGACCAGCTTGGTGACGTGCTGCCCGGTGACAAGGTGCAAGTTTGTCCTTGCCTCAGCAGTGTTATAGTAGGCTTCTCGGGCAGAGGATCTCGTGACATTGGTAAGGTCGATGTTGTGAGGGCAGAAGTAGCCTCCAATGGGAAGTCCAGAGGCCTGGTCTTTTGGGATCGTGATGCCCAACTCGTTGGTGGCATCAATGATGTTACCTGGAATTGTTTAGATACACCAACAGAATTCGATAACAGACAGGTGTCAACCTACGGGTCAGGGGCCAGAAGAAGGGTGAGTAGGTGACGTTGATGTTCCCAGAGTCGCCATGAGACTCTGGGTCGAACTCAACGCCCCATTCCGCAGCAATCTCATCACTGGGTGGTGCGAATATCTCTTGCTGTCAGATTATTAGCATCTGCTTCGCGAGATTGAGTAATCATTGCTCTGCCCACCTTCTTGAAGTAAGGGAAGAGGCCATCGTAATCCCACCCAGGGTTTCCCAGCTCAGCCCATCGGTCAAAGTCTGACTTTGATCCACGGTCGAAGACCATACGGTTCAGTTTTGTGCCACCTCCAACGATCTTGCCCTGGGGGATAGAGACTGAACGGTTTCCCAGAGCCGGGTTTGCCGTGTAGGTGGTGTTCCAGTCGTACTTGGTGCCAATCGCTCCTCCGGCCAGACCAGGGATGGTGAAGAAGTCCTCATTTGCGTCGCTACAACGTCTAGTCAGTACTAGCTTCCGGTGGCGTCCGTAGCATCAAACGGTTCCGCCAAAATCGGGAGGGAAACTAACAAGTCGCCAGCCTCGATGACCAGGATTGAGATGGCTAAATATTCGGTTAATTACCTGCCGAGGTGCCGTAATTAGGGCCTTTTGAGGTTGTGCTCACCACTGTCCTCAGAGAGCCTGTTTGCCACCGTGAGACCGCTGGCACCTCCTCCCACGATCACATAGTCATAGCTGTCGAGGAGCTCAGTCTGCCTCCGGTGGATCCCATAGAAAGGGGCAGCGTTGGCTACTGCCACTATGAGAGCCGCGCTCAGCTGGGCGGATAGGAACATTGTGAACAAGCAGTATATAAAGAGTGACAAAGGTTGACAAGACCCCAAAGCGAAGGACAGACGGTTCGTGATAGAGACGTGAGGTGTGATCGAGAGAAGCACAGCCAACGTGTGGTCCGGGCCGGCTTTTTATTATAATATTCCGCTGGTGACGATAGCCCCCTGGCAGCGCGACTCAGGGAAGGGAGACCTCGATGAGGAACCACCCCGATGCACCTTGTCGACGTCCCTTGCAAATCCCTGGCGTGGATCCGGAGCGTCGGCAGCTAGCGAACAGCCTCTCTGCGAACCGTGGTTGAGGGATGCGCTGGAATGCGAAGGGGGGATTTCCAATTCGAGCACCATCGATCTATAAGTCCCGCCAAGACATCTTGCGTCTGCCTACTATGGGGTAGAAATAGTGCAGTATTATGGCTCAGGCCAATGTGCGCCCCTGCCGATGTGCCGACGCGCGCGCCCATGTTGGATACATGCGCTGTCAGGTAGGGCGGACAGGCGGGCAGTGTTATTAGTGAAGGTGTCATGGACCAAGAGTTGGACGCAATAGGGGACCGTCGAGTAGGCCAGGGACGCTTTCAATGCAACCCCTCACGGGATTCCCATGCCCGACAAGTCGATGGAGGTCCGTCTGATGAGGAGACGGTCCCGAATTAATTTAAAAAGTACTTGGATCTCCGCTCCGGCGCTTTTACCTGCAGGCCAAGCTAGGCTGATCTTAGGGGCAGAACCCACAATGCAACAAGCCAGGCCCCTGGCTGCATGGTCCCGATCCTTGACTCGGCCGCCCCTCCTCCCTCTTAGTCGGAATTTACTGTACACAGCAGAGTCCCAGCGGCCCCGAGGCCAGGTAGACGGTGCACGATTCCAATCCCCGATGCCTACGACGCTACATTGGCTCTCACCCTCTCACGCGGCCTCCACGTGGTCGCCGTGTCTTGTCAAAGTTGGCGCTGTTCACTCGATCGGCTCTTGGTCGTTGCAGGTGCATTGATGGATGGCACGCCGCCCGCAACATGGTCTCACATGCTGCACTGTTTTGGCCTGCCTACCCAGCCAGAAACTCTCAAGAACAGACGTTGGGTTGGGGGCGCCGTCATTTCTGGGCACCGGCGGTGCCACCTACTTAGGAGGGTGCTAGCCTATATCGCACCGCATATTTGCATACGAGTGGTGTGTTTCCTTACGACACCAACACGCACCGAGGAAACATGTGCGTTGCTGACCTCGTCCGTCGTCATCGCGTCCCCATAGTAATACCCACCGCACCCCTTGGCACTCCAGAAAACAGAGTTTCGATGGCTTCCCGGGGCTTGGGCCACGACAATCCCCGAGCTCGACTACTTTATCTCTCCCAGTCCCACCCGGCTCGACGATATCCCGCCGTGGAGACCGCGGACTGTACACATCCACGTCAACTGGTAGGCATCTGCTCTCCTTCTAACGAACCCTGCCCAACGGCCCTGCCGACGTCACAGAGACAGTGCCATCCGATGGTTAAACTCATTCTAGAAACATCAGACCGCATTGACCAGTTGCGATTTGAACGAACTCTATGGCGTTTCACCAAACCCAAAGCCCTCGCCAATCTCCGCCAGGGTCATGTTTAGTCAACAGCCGAACCGACAATTGGCTTCCCTGTCAGCTGTCTGTCATCGTTTGTGCAACCGCAGCAATCTCAACTCTAAGCTATAGCCGAGACGAAGAGAGAGGCCATGAAATTATAACCGCACGTGACAATTTGGCCAACAACATTGCAAAGTTTTCTTTCAAACGGACGCTGCATACTGAAGTAGGACGAGCCAGAAACCAGAGATCAAACCAAACACATGGGAAAGCTTCAAGGTGGGAGTCAGGTGCTCAACTAATGAACTTAACCTGTGATATTGCCACAACGTTGGTTTCACCTTCCAATTTGGGACTTCGAAGCGCGTCCAGATGTCTTGAAGCCGCTCGTGTAATCAGTAATCTTCTGTGGCCGTGGAAGCCTCGGGTTGGTCAGGACCACTGGGCAGGCAAAATTGAGGACATCACAAGACATTGCGTGAAAGAAGGCCAGATTGTGTCAATGAGTCTGCCCTGCAGGCAATTCAGATTTCTTCTGTTCAAATCCAAGCATTTGTACACAGAAGAGCGCCCATTTTGCTGGGCAGCTGAGACATTTTCTCTGTCTGGGCTGAAATGTTACAGGCAGGACGATAACAGGCCTTTGTCCAGCAAGAAAAAGGAGCAAGAGGATATGCATAGTAGGTGTATAAGCTGGCTAACTTATGAAGCTCAGAAGAGGGCAACTTCTACTAGAAAAGATTTGCAGATGTCTTCTCCTCAGGTGCACCAGGCAAAACCCATGCTTGGGCTTCGTTTGTAGCTATGTGATTAGGACTAAAGAAATCTTCCTCCCACTGTTCTATAGATTTCTTTTCAGACGAACAGGCAGAAAAAAAAAGGCCTAGACCAATTGTTCGGGTGAAGAGTTGTTCTCGTACCAATTGTGAGTTCTCAGCCTGCATCAGGAGCTCTTGCAAAAAGGCGTTTGCACGGAGGGAAGGTGCCAGTCAGTTTCCCAGCCAAGTTAGCAGTTTGGAAATTAGGAAGCAACCCACACTGATAAGACTTTGGACGACTGGTTTTGGGCTCTGAAATTTGCAGCTTGCAGTGGTTTGAGGGCTTCCAAGTCTTTCTCCGGCCCAATACTGTTCACAACCACCCTCATCTCAACACCACTTGGCCCCCAGACTCTCTTCAATCTCAACAGACAATTGGTGCACACAGACACAAGCTGTCACCATGAATCACATCACGCTTCTTCTCTCGGCCCTAATGAGCATCATGCTCTCCATTGCTGTAAGTTTCCCCTTCCTCGCAATGTACTGTGCAGTGCAACGCGTCTCGCGGTAGAATGTTGGCGTTGATTTGCGCTGCACAAGGTTCCTGTCAGCGACAAGCTCGGCGATGCTCTGGCCAAATACACCATTGCAGACCTCGAGTGGATTGTCCCCATCAGCCCCGACCGCAACGACACTGTCATCGGCACGATCCAGGACGTCGCCAACCACCTCGCAATGGTGGACCCTGAGGGCTTTGCTGCTGTCAACGACAGCATCAACGAAGCTGTCAATGCCCCTTCCCCTGGCCGCTCCAGCGTCTCTTACAGCTCCAGCGACTCTCCCGGCGAGTACGACCCTACAGACTACTCCTGCAACCCCTTCCACGACTTTGTGTCTGGCCTCCGCATCAAGTATGGCGTCGAGTACTTGCGCAAGGTCAAGGGAACCCCTGGCCAGGGCCCTGGTCCAGTATGTTTCAACACCCTCCCAGCCGACCTCATATGGTTCTCTATTTGCTAATTTGGTCCCAGTCCAGCTGCGGCCGTGTGAGCTGTTCCTTTGATGCGGCCATCTTCTGGTGCAACGATGTAAGATCCCACAAACTCTATCCCTTTCTCGATTGAGCTTGCAAGGTGAACTAATCTTTTCACATGGCAGAACACTGATGGCCTGGTGCTCGACAGCTTTGGCCGGATCGCAGACGGTGCCCAGGACCTGATTACCGACTGCTGCTTCATCCAGGATGACGGCAGTTATGGAGTTTTCAACGGAGTCCAGCGTTTCGGGGGCAACTGGAACGTCGTCGTACAAAAGGCGTCCTGCTAAACGTAGGATTGGGGCACACAACGAGTCCCTCTCAGGCACTGACACGGTTCACACCTTCTGACACTCTGCTGGCACACAATATGACGACCAGGTCTTCCGCCTGGGTATGCATGCCACTAGGTAGACGACAACCTCGGAATGCATAACCATTTGCATGGACCATAAACCAGGCTGAGCTTTCCTTCCATGACCGTTCTTGCGGAGCACAAACCTTACCCTTAGCGTGCGGCGTTCAATGAGAGTACAACCTTATGCTTTGTAGGGCATTGGAACAGGTGCAATTTTCCATGTCCTGTCGGAGGGCCTTGGGTGCATACCACAGTACAACGAAGGCCAAAGTCAACCGCAGCCATTCTGTAGATCGTCCGGGAATTGCGCAAGAAACGTAATCGTTTTCTCCCACGTATGGTTTGTCTAGCCAAGCCTCTCTCCCTTGCTAGTAGCTAACAAGTGAGCCGCCGTTGCCTCGCATTCTAGAAGCGGGATCGCCAGCTAGAGGCCAGGCCTGAGGCGCTCTAGGCTGCCACGGGTGTCCCCGCAAAGCCACGTTAAGGGATAAGACAGACAGCTATAGAGGGATGGTAGAGCACATAGCGGCTAGGCCCGGGGGGCGCGCGCTCGGTCCATGAGGAGGCGTGGGCGGGAGATCTATCATCCAGCCCTCGTCCCCCTTTTTCGTAACCAGATTGTTTCTAGTCAGGGCACGACAATCAAGTTGCAACTTGGCCGACTCCGTAGTGTTGAAGTTAAAAACAGGTTTGAGGGCCTGTTAAGGTTCAGATTCCCAGATTGAGCTTATGCTGTGGGGACGAACACACGCACCGGACACAGGTGGGGCCGTGCCTGTCTCGAACCATGCTGGCTGGTGAGGCTCTTCGGCCCTCGGCGAACGCCAGGTTAGGACCTCGGCAATAACGAGTACTACCAAGGCAACATGTTTCTATGCACGTACATCGCTTTACACGATTTTTGCCCGCTCATGCTGCAAAAGAAGAATGATCAACACAGTAAGCAATTGCCTTGCAGATCGTTCTGTGGCGCGCATATCGGAGCGAAAGTCAGTCAGAAGTTAAATCTGTGGAGGGACTGGCCCATCACAATCAGAAAGAATCAGGTGTGGTCTCCACCAGAGCAGCCCCGTGAGCAAAAAGAATTGGGTTTCAGCCGTCCACAGACCGAACTACATACGGCATCATGCTCCCAGGGCAAGGGCAAGATCAGCCGTCCGAGAAGCCATCACGGCCATGCACCATAGAATACTAACACCTCTACTCATCCTCCCCGTACTGAGGCCGAATATCAAAGATCGCGTCTGCTTTCGTCTTCTCAAACTCCTCGTCATCATGGAAGTTAGCCCTGACCTCGACTCTCCCACGTGCACGACCCATGAAGAACTCCTGCTGTGACACAGGAAGATGCATGCGCTGCTTATGGTTCGGATGAAAAGGGCTCTAACACATCGGATATCAGCCACTCAGCCAGCCAGCCTCACCATCAGACTCGGTGTAAATTAGCCCGTCTCACGCCAGCTGGCACTCACCTGGTATCCCAGCCCAAGCATGATCCGATGCCTATCACTATGATTCGGCATCCCGGCGTGCCACGTCCTCAGGTCCCGGATCATGATGTCCCCCCGCGCCACCTCCGGCTGCACCGGCGGCCTCACCGCGCGGCGCGCCCCCTTGGCGCCGTCCGAGATCCACGGGATGCGGTCCGCGGCGTCCTTGGGCGCCCACGTGGCGCGCGTCGCGTCGGTGACGGGCTGCTGGTCCCCGATGGTCGTGGCCGCGTGCGAGCCGAGCCAGAACTCGGTCGCGCCGTTGTCGGTGCTGAAGTCGCACAGCGGCACGTTGGCGATGATGTAGTAGGGGCACCGCGGGTGGTCGAACATGGAGTCCTTGTGCTCGTTCTGGCGCATGCCGGCCGTGTTGGCCAGGGCCGTGTTGGCTGTGAGCCAGTTCCAGACGGGCGGCTGGCCGAGGTAACTAGTTGTGAAGTGCTGGTGAGCTCGGCTCTCTTGAGGTTTCATCAGCTGCTTTGTTGATGAGACTTACGCGCTGGCGACTTGTAACAGGAACGAGTTGAAGTAGATGTCTTCATGCAACAGGTCTTTCTGTGTCACCGGCGGCCTTTGTAAGAAGTTGGCTAGACCGTGTATTCCATCAGTTCCAATCTTAACGGGATCATATCCGCTCAAATTTGTGGCAATGGGGAAAGCCTCACACTTGACATCATGGTTGAACACTTGGGTAGGGTCAGCGATCTTCTCTTCCACCTCATTGCACATGGCATGGTTCAGTGCATCAACGTGGCTGAGGTCTATCACACCCCTCAGTACCACCAACCCATCTTGATGCAGCCCTGATAGTACTCGCTGCAGATTCCGTGGCGAATAGACACCAGCGCTCCGCTCCTTGTCCGAGGGGGCAATTGCTTGAGGTGCGTCTCCTTGGTCGACCTTCATTTTGGCAACAGGACAAGATATCAGCGATTAAAACGTTCGAGACTGGAATTCTAGTTCGGGCTTGACGGATTTGACGAGTTTTTGTCAGCTGAATGGCATACTTGAGCCATAATATCCCAAATTTGGGTGTTATCTAAATGCGAGAAGACGCAATTCTCCGAGAGCGGGACCGGCTGAGCGGGGCACGACGGGCATTGTCAGCTTCGCCCAGGCGCAGAGGCAGTCATATCCGCACGATGTGAATGGACAGCTACAAGGTGGGTTCAGCATCTCGGCGAGTCTTTTAGGAAGTTCGTATATTCTTACTACGCACTAGATGCACTCGGGTTGGCAATGCTACTGAATTGTGCTGTTCGGAAGGAATTCTCCGGCCCAGTCTGTATGTACTGTGATCCCGAATTGTCACGGTCTACAGCCCAGCACAAAGCACACATAGCAAGAACAAATATTGCAAAGATCAATCCTTTTAATTCTCTTCAAATAGACCATCATCTGACCATATTATGGTGATTCAGCTTGGCCGCTGTGTCGGTGTTGCTCTCGTAATCACCTTCCTTCCCGTTTCGTACGAATCATTATGGTGTACGGCCTCTCTCACCCCCGTTGTCTTCAGATAAATCAGCCACGGAACAGTTGTTTGAAGTAGAACAAATGAACGACGAAGTGTCCTTGTGATGTACAGAGTAATATGCGAAAACGTTAGCTAGATTCGGATGGCAATCTGAGACCCTAGTGACCAGATGGCTTTAATCTCGGCAGAGAACCAAGTTCTCCCTTTTCTTCCTTCGACATCCTGCACGTCACTTTCAGCGAGGAAGAGCCCAGAGAGTGGCTTCAACGTCAGAATATGGCAATTATCTAATCTTGGTACATCTTAGCGAATCATAACGGAAATCCCTATCGTATTCTTAACCATGAATAGAACGCAAGGTGTATTTCCTGGTCAGGTATTGCAACCTTACACGGGTCAACCAATCGACATTGAGATGTTGGCCATGATCTACAGCCTCGGCGATGTTGGCTAAGTAGCCATCAGGGCGAGTACTTCTTTGTGGCAAGGCTTTCAGCTCCCCAAATCCCTTAGCCTGATGGATGAATATCTTGACCTGCTGATCTAGCGCCTCAAGCCCATGAAGCGGAACGTAAATATCATGTCGATGATATTTAAAGACCAACAAAGGCAAGATTCAGGCCTAGTTGTTGTGGAACTTAGGCGGGTGGTCTCTAATCCGCAACCACAAGAGCATTATCTTTCTAACACCGACGTACAGCATATCAGCCTAAGGCGGGCGGGCTTGAGTAGTACAGAGTGTGTGGAACGTGGGGGGAGGCGCACAAGGCAACCGATCTTCGGCTTTGGAGTGCTATGTGGAAGGGCTTGGAACTAACCAGCCGACATTGGCCAACTCAGCTGAAGGAATGAGCTGAATTCCACAGCAGCTTTCCATAAAAGCACTTGTATCTGGGCAAACAACGCCTGTGAGGACTTGCATGTCGCGTTGTCAAATCATTTTCAACAGTTCGGGATCTAATTGTGGTTCTCCAGACTAATACTTCCTTGAGATAATTTATTCAATAATACCGCAGCTTCTCTTCACCTACACTGGTATTCGATAAGCTTGGACGAGGAATAATGAGGTTCATATACGGACAGTGACAGGCCATTATCGTATGCTGCAAATTGAATTACGTCTCCTCTGATCAGGCGAAATACCAACGCCTTTGCACCTTGGAAACAGCGTGCCTATCCATTATATAAACCTAGGAATGGATGTGCTTCTATCTTTCGATGGATTTCTCTTGGCTTGCATATATCATGTGCGACCACATACCAGAGAAGCTTCAGCAGATCCCACCAGTCACGGGATATGACTGTCCAATAAAATAGGCTGGACCACGTAATCAAGGGTCAGTGGCTGAGACCTTGATGCTATGAAGTTGCCGGACTGGTGTGGTGTACCACTCCTAACTTACGCTTGTGTGCCATTACGCCCGGATTTCCCCACCCCCTTCAGCCTACCTGAGCACCTCTGGCAGCCATAAAGACGCAGTCAGCTGACAGTACTACCGTTTGCCAATCAGAAATAATTTAGTGGCATATTTGACCTCGATTTATCAACTGTAGTATTAATGAAAACTGTTCTAATGGCCAGAGTTCGAGCTGAGCATCTTGGATATTCGTTGTCCTCCCCAGGGCCGTTTCGTCTCATAATGGGGGTGGGGTTTCAAGTCAGGAATAGTCCTTTGGCGGGGAGAGTGCTATTGTTTGAGTGAAAACAAGTCAACATTGCCTCATAAACTGCATTATTAGCGTTGTGCTAGCCCTTGGCGTGCGTAAGGTCATCTCTGACCTGGACATGAAAACCCAGTGGTGGTAGCCAGAACGCAGTGATCCAAGTCAGTCAGAATTAGGTTATAAGCTAGTATATAGATATCCGTCAGCCCAGAGTCCTGCTCTGGTAGTTGAAGCCTCAGCTGATCCATACGATCCCAATATCAGTTGGGCAGCCCATATGAAATCAAGCTTTCCAACACTCACAGCCGAGGCACCTTTATCCTTCGTATAGCGTCCTGCCAGAAACTGTCCTCCTTTGCTTGTGCAGAAGAGTCCACCATGGGCTGGCATGACCTGGCGATTGGGTTATTCGCGTTCTTCATTGTGCTCAATACCATCACAATCGGCCTTCGAGTGTACATACGCACTAAGCTCACCAAAGGTGCATTTGGATGGGATGACATTGCCCTCATCTTCACACATGTAAGTCCTCTGTGGCGTTCTGCCGCATTTATTATCTTTCAGTCTTATTCAAACAAGAGCAGCTGATTGCAAAGGACACCTAGGTGGGACTGGTTCTCTTTGTTGGGCTGGCATTACAGTCATTGCATTATGGATTATTCGACAGCGACGAAAAGCCTTGGTATGACAAACCGAAAGCGCAGTTGGTGAGTAACAAGCCATGAAGCTCTTTCCATTTCCATGATACTGATCATAACTTTTAGAACCACTACGGAATGGGTGTCGTCTGTCTCGTAATCTCCGGGACTGTCAAGATTAGCGTCGCGCTCGTTCTCTATCGCCTTGATACCCGTCCCCTTATTCGTGCTATCATCGTTTTTGATATCGCTACATGCTGCGTTTGGACCATTGCCACCACGCTCGTATTTTCCCTCTTTTGCTGGGCAGGGGATCCGTATTACGGTGCTATCGACACATCGACATGTACCAACACCGCGTATGCTCGAGAGTCTCTTTATATCACCTATGATGTCTTTCATATCATATTACCTGCCTTCATTTTATGGAACGTTCAAATCAGTAGGGGTTTGAAGTTGAGTGTCGTTGGCTTATTCAGCATTGGGCTTCTGTGAGTTGAATCTTGATTGCTTGAACCGCTGCTCTCTATTCCTCCTCATGTCCGTTAGAAGGTGCCGAATGCTGACAGGCACCATCGCTACAGTGCCGCAATCGCTGCCGCTATGAAGCTCAAAACCATGTTTGACCCCGATCCTCCTCCAGGAGATTATGCTAGAGCGTACCGGGTCATGATATGGTCTGCTGTGGAGCATGGACTATCTATATTCGCCAGCTCCGTCCTCGCCCTCCGCCCACTGATAAAGCTGGTCCCCAAGGGATGGACGACTCTCTTGAGCACCATCTATAGGAGTGGTAGCGCCAAGTCATCAGGCCAGGGCAGTTCAGGACATACACCTAAAAAGTCGAACTGGTCTGACCCAAACGACTCGCACGAACTTGGCAGTGTTGGTAACCAGAATGTGATCTCCGTTCGCACCGAGTACAAGGTTGATTATTGTGTCTAGAGGCCCGTTCATGCAGAGGTGTGTGGGGATCGCCTTGAGAGCAGTCCCAAGGGCGGTTGATGGAAAAGACTGTCAGGACATGGCTAGTGGTGGTGTTCGAGGTTGTCATTATTTTCAACGCAAGAGACTGACTCCTTTCTTTGTGATAACTTCCATTGTCAATCAATATTCTCTATTAAGCTTGCTGGGGGGCGCTATTATTGATTGAATATTCTTCTGGATACCACTGAGCAATAAGAAGATTCGCCTTCAAGGAGAGAACCCAGCTTGACTTCCTGATCAAGTCTTGGTGTCCAGTTTCTCTGTCACTGCAATCTTGCCTGCTGTGTCCTCATCGTGATGAGCGATTGCCTTCTCCGTAGCCTTGACCGCCTCATCTGCATATTTCTTGTCCTCGAACACTGTGTATCCGTTAGCAAGACCTCCCTCATTCACGTGATTTGTCTGATAGATCAGGATGACTTACTGAAAGCGAGTTCTTCCAGGGTACGCCCGAATGTCTCGGGGAACATGAAGTAGACGAACGCAACCTCGAACGCAAGCCAGCAGCAGTACGAGATGAGATACTTCCAGCCCACGTCCTCAAGCCCAATGGGATTGACGAAAGTGGTAAAGAAGCCGGCCAACCGGCCAAAGAGCTGGAACACAGCAATACCACGGGACCGTTCCGCGTAAGGCCAGACCTCGACCATGTACGCTGACATATAGAGTCAGCAAGGTGTACACAATACTGTATGGTAATAAGCCAAGAAGGAACTTACTGTATGTCAAAGCATTGTATCCCATGTTGTAGCAAGGGCTGTAAGCATAAATAAAGAACAATGTCGCAATGTTCGCCGAGCCATTCAGTGTCCCAGCCTCTGCTGCAGTCTGGGCCTTCTGCATGGAGATGGTCCACGCGATATAGCAGAGCAGCAAGCTGATGGTACACATCAGGTACATTACCCGTCTGCGGATCTTGACCACCAGCAGCGCCACGACCGTGGCGCAGACCATGCTCCAGCAGGCGATGGACACGTTAATCTTCTGGACGTCGGTCGAATTCGTCATGCCGATCATCTCGAGCAGGTCACCGAGGTAGTAGCTGATCAGGGTGTTGCCGGACCACTGGGTGAACAAGCCCAACATGGAGGTAATGAGTAGGCGGCGGCGCATCCCCGAGGTCGCGAACAAGTCCGCCCAGGACTTCTTGGAGGCCTCGACCTCGAGCGAGATGGTGGTGTGGATTTGTGCCATCTCCGCCTTGACGAACTCCGAGTCCGCGTCGCCTTCGGCGTGGTACTTGACCAGGATTGCTTGCGCCTCTTCGACTCGGTCCTTGGATATGAGCCAGCGGGGGGATTCGGGGAGGAAGCTGATCCACACATGTTATAAGCTTTTGCTGGATTGCACGAACGGCTGTGGGGTTCGTCGGTGGCACTTACAGTACAAATGTTATCTGAAGGACAGATGGGCAGATCTGGAGTAGCGAAGGTATCCTCCATGACCAGTCATTCGGTATGCTATTTGTCCCAAAGCAGATGGCTGCCGCCGTGATCTGGCCAACGAAGTAGGCGACATTAAACAACGAGGTGAGTACAGGCCGTTCCTTGGGATATGCCAGCTCGCCGATGAGAGAGGACCCAGACACGATACATGTCGGGATTCCGAAACCGAGTATCATCCGGGCGACGATATACATGCCTACAGCAAAAGGAGTTAGCTATCAAAGAACGGAGGAAGAAGTTTCATTTGGATATAGGGAGGACCAGGCCACAATATGGCCATGGCTTGTTCCAAAACCTGCAGCCTGAAAATCCCTTGGAGGTATAGGCTACAGATAGGAAATCGTTTTTACCAAGAGGGTTAAAGTTGTATCCGAAAGCTGCTTACCGACATGCTGTGAGAACCCCTGGATGAGAGCGCCGACCACCATAACGAGCGAGCCACCCAGAATCGATCCTCGCCTACCAAACTTCTCGTTGACCATTGGGATGAACGGAAGGGACAAGATAGCTCCCAATGAGTACGCAGCCGCGATGATACCCTTGAGTGAGCCTGCCGGGTTTCCGAAATACTCCTTCCAGGGCGGTACGATTTGGAGAGCATTAATCATCTGGGAGTCGAATCCAGAGGTCAACTCAATTCCCATACATGTTGGGAAGAGCATGAAATAAAGATATCGCAGGTTGGGCTTTGTGAACCAGCGTTTCTTGTCCTCGTTGGCCAGCCGGGTGATGATGGGGTCCGACTTCCCCTTCTCGGCTGTCGTCGCTGAGCCGATAGCCATCTTGAAGTTGGGCACAGTCTTCCCAAGGGCTGTCAGGGGGTCTTCTGTTGTGTTGGCTTCAATGAGCCCAAGTGTAAGGACTACGCAGACTGAGCCTCGAGCACACGGCGCAGCATATCGAAGGGGACGCGTCGCTATGATATATGAGTCGTATCTGCAAACAATTTAAGTTAGACGCCGCGGCTGATGCATACCTCGTGGCCCGCGTTTCTGGGACCACCATGCCAAGAAGGGCCACAATCACCAACAATCCGGGGAACAATCCTCCAGCATGCGGGGTCACCAATCCCGGAGTGCGACCCAGCGAGTGAGAAGCCGCGCCCGTCAGCGAATGCGGTGCAATTACCGGCGCCTTGGCGGCAGCTGGCCTGCTTGGCGCTGCCAGACCCCCATACTGACTCCTGGACTTCGGGTCATTAAACCGACGAAAGGAGAAGTGGCCGGCGGTGAGCCAGTGGCAGCGCTGCGTTGGGCGTGGAAGAATCCGGCTAAATGCAACGTCAAGACGGTTCCTTCAACGTCTGCTTCCGCTAGTGCGTGTGGCCTTAATGAGCTGTCCTACCCCAGACACAGCACAGCTGCCAGTCAGTACCGTGGTACTGTTCACATCCTTGGCTGCGAGCGGGATTATACGATGAATAGGCGATGAAGGTATTTGAGAAAGGCTTAGTATACTACGAGAACAGCGCCAATATCTGACAAAAATCCATACGGATCTGCAAGAAACATCCAGTATTGCAGCCTGGCAGGAAAGCACAATAGAAAACAGCACTCGGAACACCGGAGCGGGGGTCCTACAGCCTTGGAGGATGACTGACTGCTGGGACTGCAGCTTATTAGCCCGGCTCACGCAAAGAATAGACGTCCAAAGCTGAAGAATCGAGGCAGCATGTTCCCCGCGTCACCGGCCAGGAGCCACGTCGTGATTATACCACGGCCTGACATGTCCAAGTTAGTAAGTTTATGTGTCTAGGTAAATAATCCAAGCGATATTGAACAGGTAAATCCATAAGATCACCACATAGGTCAATCCATTTCGTTCCCCAAGGTTTGTTCTGCATCCTGACTTGCACTCTCGTCTGTCTTGGCGAGCGAAATAGCAAGAGTAAAAGTTCCATGCCACAACTTTCGGCTTCCTCCCCACGTGCCTCTCAGTTGCTTCATATCGGCACTCAACTTGCCTTTGTACAGCCAGCCATGTCTCTCATACAACTTCACAAACCAAACACAACCTGCTGGATCAACGAAGCCATGGAGTGCGAACTCGCCCCATACGTCAGTTCCAGAGCTTGAAAATTCCAGCGCTTCTTCATTCAATCCCTTGGGAACGCTACCACTACGGGTTAGTAAGGCAGTGTCCGTAATTCCGGGAAAGTCGACCGTCCAAGCATCTTTTCGTGATTTGTCCCAGTGCAGATACTCAAATTCCCCCTCCCAATGGCCAGATAGTGCTTTGCGAACGGATAAAGGAGTTGCGAGTTTCGCTGCAGGGCCATTGACTGAGGGAGATGTCAACAATGATGGCCGCCTCTTTATCCGTGTCATGAGTTCAGTCATGTGAGACTGAATGAACAAAGCCGATCGCTGACCACGGCACACAGCTAGCTCGATTGGTGTGGATCCGTTGTCGTCCTCGATGCCAACAGAAGCTCCAAATCTGAGCAGGATATTGCAAACTTCCTCGTGTCCATAACGCGCAGCGTAGTGAAGGGCAGTGCGCCCGTTCATGTCTCTCGCATTGAGCGGGGCGCCTCTGCCCAAGAGGGGCTCCATGATGCTTGTGTGCCCTGCAAATGCTGCAATGCGCAGTGTTTCACCCAGAATTTGCTTGGAGTACGCGTGCTTGGCCAACAGCAGCTGGAGGTCTTCCGCTCCTTGATTTTGTCTTGAAGCGAGAAGAGGCAGACGCCTGTCGATGCCGTGACTGGGGCTCTGTTCGGGGCTCGTATCTTCGTCCGCAGCCCCAAAACATCCACGACCCAGTAGCAGATTTGCAATGTCATGTTTGCCACGATGGAATGCGGACTCGTACAAAGTGCGTTGCGAGTCGGACTGCTCATCAATGCCGTGCATGCTGGCGCCAAGATCAAGCAAAGCCTCCACAGCTTCCCTGGACCGTGCCTCCACGGCGATGCGCAAAGCAGTAACGGCTCCGCTTGTCTTCTGGTCAACTTCGGCCCCGTGATCGCTGAGCGCTCGAATAATATCGCAATGGTCTCCTTGCGCCGCTACCTGCAAGACAGTCATCTCCAGCTTGAAATCCCCCCGACCGATAACCGCGCCTGCATTCAAGAGAGCTAGAACGACTTGAAGATCGCCCGCGTTACATGCTTCGTGCAATGCGCTCCAACCCTTAGAATCGGTCCAGTTCACCATGACACGTCGTGCAGGATCTGGATGATAAAGGAGTCTTTTTATAACTGGAAACGCCCTGTACCCAGCGGCGTGTACCAGCAGGGTGGACCCACTGGAGAGCTCAGCTGAGAGAGTGGCTGCTGGAAGGGTGTCGATCACATCGATGACCACGTCGAAGTGTGCATATCTCATCGCATAGTCCAAGGCTTGGATGTCTTCTATGGTCTGATCAGGGGTGAAAGAAGTCTCGTCGATCATGAGAAGTTTCAGGACACAGCGGTGGCCGAACCGGCAAGCCACCCGTCTGGTGGCTGCCGTAGCTTTGGCGCCGTATGCCAAAAGCTCTTCAACAATTTCCGTAGCGCCCTTCATAACGGCATAGTCGAGGGCAGTGAGCCCGTCTTTGTCAACCAAAGTGAGATCGGCTTTGGCGTCGAGAAGGCGTCTCACGGTTTCCAGACTGGCACATGAAGCCGCTGCTATGAGAGCTGTGTGGAATTGGCCGCCGCTCTGGTCAACTCGCGCACCACGATTAAGGAGGTGAGCAACGGCCTCGGTGTGGTCTCGTGCGGACGCAGCTTGAAGAGGGAATCCAAACCTGCCTCCGACACAGTCGACAGACAAACCCTGATCGGCCAGCCAGTCCACGACGTCTGTCAACCCCAGTAGAGATGCATAGTAAATGGGATTCTCCAGGTGGACATTTTCCACCTCCACGCCTACCGTTGCTGGTAGATCCTCCCAGGAAGCCGACCTTGTGTCCTCGGTCGAGTCTGAACTAGACACAGACTGGCTTATGGACACCTCCGAGCCACCATCCTCTACACACAATGGTTTCAAACCAGTTTTTCCAGCCTCAATGAGCCTTTCCTCCAAAACAGGCGTCCAGACTTTCCAGCTTGTGCTGGCAGGATCGAACGCTCGTTTGGTACTGTTCATAATGTCTTCACTCGGTCGTGGTTTCTGGTGGAAACTGTGAAAATACCAGGCCCACGACGCATAGGACAGGAATGGATAGAATTCTGTGTTGCCCGGGATGTCCTTGAAGACGTCAAGTGTCAAATAGCGTAGGCAGACTCGTGAAAGCACATTCATCTCCGCCGATGCGTCGGCAAACCACAGTTTTGCCGTCAAGGGATTCTCGTTCATGTGACTGATAAGATACTCCTGGACAGAAAAGTGGACAAAGTGGACGGTATTGTTGGCGATCGACGAATGAGGCGAGTCATGACGGAGGCGCAAGAGAGAACCGCAGAAGCCCAAGACTGTTGTCTTGACATAATCGTCGCTGACAAAACATTCTTGCCATTCGTCTGGCAAGTCATCTTCTGGGTATGCGTCGAGCTCATCATCAGACACGATAAGGGCTTCTGCAAGTTCTTTGACCTTGAGTGGACGAACTGCGAACAAAACCCATCGCAAAATCATGATTGCTTGCTTGCGGTCTCTGCTCTGGAGACGGTCAATCCTCTCGAGCTCGCGCGCATAAGCCTCACTTATTCCTGATGGCATTCCGCGCACCGTCTCCCTGAGTTGTTTGGCATTCTGGCCGGGTGAGATCTCCTTCTCTAGCAGTTGAATCCAGAGAAACATGCCCTCGCTCCGCGCCGCCGCCTCGTTTGCAATCTGACGACGCAATTCTTCTTTTTTCCGGGAAAGTTTTCGATCGACCATGCAATTAGAAAAGGATTGCACATCGGCCTCCGTGTCTTTCGAGGTGATGCGGTACTCCAACCTGCTCAACCCGTCATCGTACATGCTGTCATCGCCCAGGTAGTCGCGGATGTCTGAAACGTCTCGGCTTACCACCAGAACCCGAGCTTGTGCTGCAGGTAGGTGGCGCACGAGGTCGCGCAGAAAGGTGTTGCGAGAATCATCCTTGTGATACCCTGCGGCTGGAGCAATGTTGTTGCATTCGTCAAAGCCGTCCAAGATGAAAAAGCTTCCCGGGCAAACTTGACCTACCACAGCAAATAGCTCCCATAATTCGGAATGCGTGAGGGGTCCATCCCGCTTTCTCTCACTGAGGGCCCTCTCCACAACGTCAAGGGTCTTGTCATTCTCGAGAGCCTGTGCAAGCCAGGATCGAAGACTGGCGTACGGATCACGAGTACGCTCGTTGTCAGCGACACAGAAAAAGTATGACACTTGATTACGACAAGTGGTTTTGAGATGTTGGATGATCCAGGCCGACATGATAGTCTTTCCAAAGCCTGCGGGGCCATGTATCCACAAGAGCTTCGGTAAGGTCGCATCTTCCGCTTTCCACTGCTGGAAGACGTCCAACTGAAGAGCCCAATCGCAGGTTCCGGAGTGGTGGTAGCCCAAAGCCGCCTCCAATGTGTCCTGAGTATGGATCGCGTTGACTTGTGCTGAAAGCTGCGCTCGACGTTCAGCTCTTGAGGCCTTTGAGCTCATGATGTTCTCCTTCATCATTTTGAGCAGGTTGTCCACCATCGAATTGCCGCACTCCTGGGAGACGAGGGTGGCCCTTTTGTGGACATCATTCTCAAGGCTTTCGATCTGCAGCATTGGCTCATCCACAACGTCCTTCGCAGTCAGAATTACACTTTTCAATATCCTTTCTAAGAGGGCAACCCAATGTCAGTACACAATTCATAGACCATCGTCACATGGAAACCTCTGTATTTAAGGGTGTTTATACTTACTTGCAGTTTTCTGCTTGTAGTATCTCTGGGTTCGGGCAAGAAATTGCAAGACTGCCGTGTAAAGCTTCACCAGAGACGAGGCAAGTTGCGCACTGAGAGCGGTGACACGAATGAGAAGCCGTGCCTCAATTTCAGCATATAAGGCGATAATGTTGGATATCTTCTCGACAGCCTCAAACATTCTTCCAAAGGTTTGGCAATCGTTGATAGTCATCTGAGAAGGTCAGTGCTCTACTTCACATTCTGTAATGGTTGCTTCCATACACCAGACAAAAATAGCAAGGAGGCATACCTGAGTGATCGATTTTATGATCGCCCATGGTACCGCAGCGTGCGGTACATATTCCACGGCAGCATCTCCAATTTTCTGGAACTTGGCAGCCCAGTCACAAACATTCCCCAGAACATCCCTAAGCAGGACCTGTTCACCCTCTTTGTTGGTGAAGAGCTTCCACTGCTTCTTCTCGCAATCCTCCTTCTTTGCATTGATCACGTTGATTAGAGTCTCGGGACTAGTCGCCGAAAGACTGCCGTCTTCGTTGAAGGATTTGAGGAGTTGTTTGTGCTCAGGAGCGAGCGCTACGAGTGCCTGCTGCCAAAGGTTGTTTGTCTGCAAGAGACACTGAGGGTTAATTACAATACAGATCGTCTCAGTTCTGCTCCCCTCTTAGTCTGGGATATGGTGCTTGCCTCGTATGGAAGTGCCTCAGAGTCACTGTCATAGCTGTCCCCGTCCACTGAAACACCGACAACGACACTCTTGGGTGGTGTGTGCATCTCGGACCACTCTGAAAGTCTTCTCAAGATGTAACGATTAAAGCCACTGAGGACTGTGATGGCGCAGGAAGTAGGAAGGATTAAATGTAAAGGGTGACATAGACCCGGGGACGCGTGATACAAGTGATCAACTTGCTTTCCCCCGCCTTGTCCAAGTCAGCAACTTGCTTTTCCTGCTGACCCCCACCTGCTGAACTGTCTGCCAGACAGGCGGCCGGCCGGCATTTCCGCCGGCCAACGTCCTAATCTCACCAAAGTATCAGCAAACTCCAGCTTCTACCAGTGTTTATATCTAAAAACCACAAAGCATACATCAATTTACAAGAATATCATTTCTCACCCTGATATAATCAATACGAAGCCAAGTAATCTCTACCAGTCTTGTTCTGTTATTTAGTTATCATGCTGTATGGTCTCATTTTTAATCTGTACACATATGCTTCTTAAGCAGTATGCATCCAGTCCCTTCATACATTGTACTTATAAGCCGCTGGATACAGTGCATTGTTTAATGGCATGGAGTTTGGTTGGTTTTCACTGATGTCTGCCTCTGCCACTGATGTCACGCATTACTTCTTCGGTGTTGTTTATTTCTGTAACTCCCAAGTATACTGCTTGACGAGGCCATGTGGTGGTGAGAAACAGCAGGGCAGTGGCACCACAGTCAGGGGCCCCATTAACATCTCCATCAACGCCATCCCCACCACTGTCATTATATTCAATACATTGAGAAGGGAATACCTGCCTCAGTTAGTCTCATTGCTCAGTAATCACATTCATGTGGATCAAGCCTAGGGATTATATGGAGTCTACTCCTTGTGAGGCGCTGTGGTGAAATCTGATCTGATCAGACTGGGATATATTTCACCGAAACTTCATATTCACCCAAGAGACCGGTCAGACAAAGCTTGTGCTGAAGGTGAGAGGCCCTTCGTCTGTGTGTCCATCGTTTGTACACAAAGACTGTGACAACTTTTGGCTTCACTTTTAGGCATCGTGGTACCGGACCTACCTGGCTAATCGTCTATTGATGACAATAGCCTCACAGGTGAATGACGATCAGTCACTGCCCACAAGTGTTCAAAACCACGTGATAAACCAGGCCTCGGGGCAAGCTTTGCCATTTAAAAACTTTCCATCCGCAGACGATTCCTCCAGAATTCCAGAACTCTCCACTTCTCCCATCCTCCCGACCAGTTCAGTCGCTCCCTGATACCTACTGGTATCGCCTCCACCATGACGCTGCCAAACGAGCTTATCTGCAAAGTCATCCGGGAAGTCATCGACATGCCCGCAGTCTTTGTCTTCGATGTTGTCACCGGCACACTCCAGCGCTCGCCCATCAGTGAGACCCAATACCGGTACATGAGCCTCCGACCTCGTGTGAACCCCCCGGGCAACAAGACCGGACAAGAGTACCCTGGTACCTTCGAGTCTCAAGTCAGCAAGACCATTCGGAGCCTGCTCTCCACCAACAAATGGATCAGGGCCGAGTGCCTCAAACACCTCCAGCGCATCAAGGTACCGGACACAAACGGTCAGGGCATCGTCCACTTCAACTCCCGAAAGCATGTAATCTGTCTCTACCGCATCGACAACTGGGAATTCCTCACACACCGCGGCGACTTCATCCTCCGTCCGCAGGATCTCCTCGCCTTCGCCAAGCAGTTGACCGATCTCGACTTTGACATCGACCACATTGGTTTCATGGCAGAGGGTGCATGCGTCAATCCCCAGGTGCTGGCCCTGTTCCGAACTGCCTTCCCTACCATACACCGCATCTACGCCGTCGTCACTGAGCTCCCCCGCAAGAACCCTTCGCAGCCCGTGGATTTCATCTGCCCTGCCCGCGACTCGGCACACACTCTGTCCCCAATGTTCTTGCACATCGCTAGGCGATCTTGGGATATCATCAAGACAGAGCTCTTCTTCAAGGGCCGTCCAACCTCCCATCGCGGTGACTGGGAACAGGGTTTTGACCTTGAGGATGGTTTTGACATTGAGGGGATGGTCCTGATTTGATTTGGCGAACCAAGGCCATGTTTTCTGTCTTCGCTCTACGGCCCTGAGTCGCAGCACCGATGGAAAGGGCTCGGACTTAGAGGGTGGAGGTCAGCTACGGTCATCTCGCAAGCATCAAGGAGCCCTGAGACTTATGGTTCTCCCCATTCCCATTGGGCTTTGACTTTCGACAGCACGGAGTGCTGTTGTGGGGTGTAGTTAGTGGGTTACATTTACTCCTCCGGGAGCACGGATATAAAAGCTCCCAAGGTAATCGTTGCTTGAGGAACTCTCCGCTCAGAATTCAATCCACTCTTTTGTCTTACTCTACGCAGTATTTGCAGGTCTTCTTTCTCAAGAACACTCGGGACTGTGCACCGTATGCTTCCTTCTATTCCTTTCATTTCCTCCCTCTCTCAGGAGCGCCCTCTTCCTCTCTTAGAGGAAACCTGCAGAACGCGCCCTCTATTCTATTTGGGTGACCCCTTTTCATTACTCACATCAACTGCGATGCCGATCAGGTGATAGCAAGGCAGGAAAGGTTCGCTGTACTGCGATGCATAGCGCTAATGTTATCAGTTTCAAGGTTATCCCATAGGTGATTGTCTTATAAGAGATTGAAGACTATCCCAAACGAGATTGTCCCACACGAGATTATCCCACACAATATTATCCCACACGAGATTATCCCATACGAGGTCAGAAGTTATCCTAGAGGAGGCTATCCTAGAAGAGGTTGTCCCAGATGAGGTTATCTTAGAGGAGCTGATCCCACAGGAAGGTATCCCACAGGAAGGTATCCCACAGGAAGATATCCCATAGGAGATCAGTTCTACTATGAATACACTTACGAAGATTCTTGAGGAAGAATCAAATTAATTAATTTTGTATGGAAAAAAAGTCTATCAGGATATTGCCCTGCCACAGCTCAGTCTAATCATGCCAAATCCGCACGTATGTGACACCTCCGAGTCTTCGCACGAACACATCATGACCTGTGCCTGGGTGTAATCCGGATACCGTCAGTAATTACACTGCTCCACAATGAAGCCCAATGCACATGTTGGCCAGAGAGAGGTTCACTCCGCCCGATAATAGTGGAACTTCCAGAAGATGACACCCGCGCCGCAATCACCACCAATTGCAGTGGCTCCGATGCCCCGTCTTGTGAGCGAATGTCCCAGCCGCCGCCCAGGATGAAAGTTCAGGGTGTATGCGTATGAACTTTGGTCAAGAGGAGCAGACCTGCAAAACTTGACCCCCGAACGACCACGTAAGTTGTATAAAATTGCGTTTCCGGTGGCGGAAAATCGAACATTCTCCACCGGCTCGGATGTCGCTCCTCGACCGCCCGGAGGCATCACCAGTCTCACCCAACAATGCATGTCGGCCGGCTGGACCCACAGCTCGCCGGTTGTGGTTCCACATGCAACCATCAGGCCGTTCGAAGAGATGTCAAGGCCGCTCGGGCTGCCCAAGCAGGGATAATCGATCACTTTCCGTTTGAACCAGCAGTTGGTCTTGGTGTCCATGATGACGACACGAGTATGGCACGCCGCCACGAGTTCCGACCCATTTTCCGTGAATCGCAACTCTTTGATCCTACTCTCGCTCTTGTCTCTGTTGGGGTCGGTGCTTGCGGCTACACAGTACTGGTTCGTAGCTGTCCAGCGATCCATGATGTCGATCTGGCACAGAACGTCACTGCGGGCGGTGACGAGTGTCTGACCATCTGGAGAGAACGTGGATATGGCCGGATAGCCTCCATATTCATCGAGATAATCATCAATAAAGGAATAGTAATCGAGATTTATGGCGTCCACAAGGATCAAAGGCTGCCGACATTCTCTTTGGGTGACACAGAGGAATCTTCCATCCGGATGGATCGAGGCGTGGCAGAAGTGCGCTTTGTAATCAGCTTCGTAGCAGTTGACGACAGCCTTCGACCAGATGTTGTAGACGAGAACTCTTTGTGTTTCGATGACGAGGAGGTGATCTCCTTCGGGAGTGAACAAGATGAACGGAGGCTGTTGCCCCTTGCATGAGAGCGTGTGGGTGGTCTGGGTGCTCATGTTACTCTTTTCGCAATGGGTCATCGGCCATCCGAGTTTTTCCAGAGCAGAATTTGCTGACGGACGATCTGCTGGACATGCGGCCATGCAATAGCGAATAAATTCGATGCCTTCCGCGGAGACGTTATTTCTCTTCAGGGCTTCCACAGGAAAGTCCAACTCGTCTCGATAATACGCCTTCAAATCGTCCATGTTGTCCCCGAAAGGTGACACTCCTGTTAGAAGTCGGTACACCGTCTCCCCGAAGGCCCAGATGTCAACCGCCTTCCACTTGTCGAGCTCAGACAGCTGGTCCCCAGGCGCCCTGAATCCCAATAGCTCAGGAGCCATGAAGCTGGGAGTCCCACAGACAGTGGATGATAACGTCCAGGACTGCTCGATGTTCTTGCTGAGGCCAAAGTCGGAGATCTTGATCCACCAGGGTCCGTCTGGAGGCATTTGTTTGATCAGAAGGTTTGAAGGTTTGATGTCTCTGTGAACGAATCCTTCTTCGTGCATGAATTCGAGGCCACGCAAAATCTGCTTGCTGAGGAACTTGGCGTCGGTCTCTTTGATGGGGCCGTTGTCCTCCAGGTGGGATTGCAAGTCTCCCAATTCCATGTATTCCAGCGCAATGTACAGCGTCTGGTTCATCTCGTACCATCCATAAGATTGGACAAAATGGTATTCGTACTGTGCTTGGGCATTAGCTGCTGTTTTCCGGAAGAAAACGGATATTGATTAGGTTTAGATGTATAAATTTGGAGTGGGTATATAAATGTGGGTATGTTGGTTGTGGGTGTGTTGAGTGTGGGTGTGTTGGCTGTGGGTGTTTTGACTGTGGGTGTATTAGGCATGTAATGTATCTGTGTATCATTCGTATTTTGCTGTGCGAATATCCGTTTTCTCTTTCGTCGCCAATGAAAGGGAAAGACATGGGCGGTGAACATACCTTGGGCTGGGAGAAGAAAACAAGGCTGTGTAGTTCATGTAGGAACTCCCCAGACAGCTTGGATTGGCCTCTGGACTCTGAAAGTTTTTTGACGGCTCTCAGCGAGCCAATTTTGTTGGTGGCACCATCGTTGGCGTCATCTTCGTAGTCGCTGCCGTCTCGGAGCACCTCGACATCCATGCATCTTTCCAAGTGGACGGATCCAAATCCACCACAGCCGATGTATTTCTTATACTCCCAATACTCCCGCAGTGATGATCCCGGAGCTGACTGGTTTCGTATGACGTGACGGACGCCGGGGAGCCACTCTAAATAGGTCGTTGTCAGTCTGGCATCCCAGACCATGGCCTTCCGCCGTGCAGTTTCGGTGGTGGCCATGTTGGAGAAAAAGAAGGGTGGATAGTTGCAAGGTCCAAATTTAGAAGTTAAAAGTCCCTAGGTAGGTAGATACAGCGCGAGCTTGCCAATTATCAGCTCACAACTTGGCTCAGTGAGTCTCTGAAAACTTTCCATCTATAGGGATGGCATTAGGACTGGCAGGTTTATATTTGTCGATTTCGGGCAATTTGTGTTCCCCTGAGTTACGGGGAGAAGGCATTTGAACATAGTGCGTGACAGTGTCAAACTAGTTCGACACGACTTCAACCTCGATGGCTTGACAGCTTGTCAACAGCGCCAGGACCAGGCACGGCCTGACACTAAGGCTTTTGGTGCGAAATGGTGGCTTCTGACACAACACTGGTTTACAGGAATACCTAAGTATATTTGTACTGTTCAAAGTCATGCATAGCGAAATTGACTGTAATTGCCTACAACCTGCATCATCTCTTGTCCCACTAAAATAGTGAGAATAGATATTCGCACCCGCCCAAACGGGTGATACACTCGTACATCACTCACGCCACAGCTGCAGCTCATTAGAGCGTATCGCCCAAGCCTATTTGCACACCTACCCAACACCTGAATTATATAAGTATTAGGTGTATATATGTTGGGCATATAGGTGTTGGGTATGTGGGTGTTAGGTGTATGGGTGTTAGGTGCATGGGTGTTAGGTGTATGGATATTAGGTGTATGGGTGTTAAGTATATGGGTAATGGGCGTATGGGTGTTAAGTATATGGGTGTATGAGTATTGGATATTAGGTGTGTGGGAATTGGGTGCATTGCTATGTGTGGTGTGTGTAAATAAGGCTGGTGATCTTATCCTCCGTGTTTTTACGGGTGCGAATATGCGTTCTCAAAATAATCACTGTCCTTCCAGCTTAGTAGAGGAACTCAAAGAATACCAATAGTCTATAGGGAATTACGACTCTGCTATGCCCAGTACCTAGGTACATTGCTCAAATTTCTGAGAGCAACAACACTGACACCCCGTAATTATTGCGGCAGATTGTGCCATTCCCACATGGGTCATGATGTGCTCTGACGGTTCCCCAAATTGTGCTCACGGAGACACCCAACAACGGAACCACTAATGACCAAACCCGAAACGAAGAAGTGCAAGTCAGGCGATGGAATGATAAGACACAGGCAAGCTGCACCTCAACTCACGAACTTCAGATTGACGGCTGATGCCTATCGACATCAAAGATTATAATTAGTACCGAGCTTATTTACATCTCGTCGAAAGTCTTGAATGTAATCCCCCATTCAAGGAAAGGCGTTGCGTCACACACATCATCATCCGCACCCTTCGCCGTCGACACCATCGGTCCCGGAAGGACAGCCCTGTGTTCCTCACAGGGCTACCTCGGCCAGGATACGAAATAATGCTTCCCTCCTCTTGTGGTTCTTCTTCTCCTCCCTGTTCCCATGAACTCCCAAATACCTTGGTCTACACTCAACCTTCCAGCAAAGAAGGCGAAGCCCTTTTGGCTGGTGTTGGAGTTGGTTGAGTGGCTCGATATCAGGTGTCGACAGGGTGCGGCGATGATGTGTGGGCAATTAGTCGGATATATGGGAGGTGTGTGATTCTCGAGAGCTGAACTCGAGAGTCGTCTAAAGATCTCACACCGTTTCTAAGAATGGTATCTTCTTCCTCCTCGGCGGGATTGATGTGTGCCCGTCCACAAGTCGCGAGCGCGTCTACCTAGGTAGATCGACCGCTCGCCCGTCCGCCCTCTGGCTCCTCACGCGGCGGTCGGTCACGCGCTGCTGGCTCCGCTTCTCCTCGACACAAGCTCTGTTCCTACAGCATGGCAGCGCCCATCATCGCCACGGGCACGACGTACTTGATGACGTTTATCACCGGGGTTGCCTGTGCCGCGGCACCGATCACCGAGGCGGTGGCGATGGGTGACACGCTCGAGTAGCCGGTGAAGGTGTTGCCGGGGTTCGGTGCCCCAGTTGTGGCTGATCCTCCCCCGCTGGTGCCGGTGCCGCCAGATGAGCCTCCCGAGCTCGCTGTTGGTGCTGCTGTCGCGGTGGCTGTGTTTGATGCTGGAGCGCTCCCGCCGATGCCCGACACGCTTGCTGTTCCCGCCGCCGCTTGTGCTCCTCCTGCTGGCGCTGCGCACCCACAAACTACAATGGTGTTAGTTATTATGCTGACACGTGTAATGGAAGGATCCCAAGCCGGCGCGAGCGCTCAGGGCAACGCGCTCAGGACAAAGAGCTCAAGCCACATACCTTCTTCGGACCCATCAATGACAGCCTGGTAGCTGGCAGACGGACATGCTGATGACACACAACCCTCAACGGCAGCGTAGAGCGCGGCCGACTGCGCGCATTGGCAGCTGAAGTCTGTTCCCTGGCACCCTATCGATGGCGCGCCGTTGAGGATGCAATTTTGAGCGCAGCCGGGGATCGCGGTCAGGGCGACGTTGATGCAGTCTTGTGCGACGGCGACTCCGCAGCAGAGGAGAGCGAGCGCGTGTAACGAAACCAGCCTCATCTTGGAATGTGTATGTAACTTTTTACTGATTAGGGTTTTGTTATGAGATATTGCGTGAGCCCAGACTCATCCTTTTGGGCATCCGATGGGATTGTCGAAAAAAGAGTCGTCCCAAGATGCTGAGATGATGGATAGCTTGGAGGCAAGAGGGCAGGAAAAACAAACGAGAGACCTGCGCAATCTTGGTACTCGGGCTGCAGGGCAAGGGTTTTCTTTGGGGATGTGACGGTGAGAAGAGGAAATGGAGCACTGATGTAAGTGGTCGGGGTCGAGGACTGATCACCCACCTTCCCAGGTGTGCCCTGGTAACCTTAGATGGCGGGATGGTCGCCTCTTGCATGGGCGGGCACCCGAGCACATGCAGCGATGCGACTGGAAGTATAATTGGCCTCCATGGGGCCCCCGCAAACAAAACGGCTGGACCGACGGGGCCTTCTCGAGGCTGGTGTGGCTGGGATTGGCCTGAGGACGAGAGCCAACAACAACTGCAATGACAGTATCCAGAGGCTTTCACATGGCCGACTAGGTGAAGTCTTGGGTGTGGAGAGCTCGGTATGATCTCACAGCCACCATCACCTAGTCGACTTCCTCCACCTCTCCCCCGCGTTGCTCTTCCCCAGATTGCCCAGGCCAGCCAGTCCACACTCGGGGCCGTTGCCCTTGGTCCCTGCCGGCCTTGGCGCTAGCTATCGAGGCCTTGCTGCCATGTTCAACCCTCCATCGGCGAACCCCTCTCTATGGGGTAAGGATCCGACCAGCTATGCCGGTTCAGGGTGACATGATATTCACACTTGGGACCAATCCGGTAGCTGAAGCGATGTGGAAGGCGGCCGAACCGTGACTCGGCCGGGTATTACCGTCACATTTGAGGCAGGCCAGAAAACAACTCATTTGGAGCTCCTCACCTCGCCTCGGCTGGCACCGCTCCCTCTCACATGCACGTGGAAAGCGGAGAACGCGTTCCTCTGCTGTGCACACTGCCCGCAAAGTCCCCCACCACCATCGACTACGGCTGAGGATTTGGAGTCGCGTGCCTCCAAAGTTCGTATTTTCCGGCGTCCTCGGCCCTCCGCGGTGCCCTACTGGCTTATCAATAGTCGCTTGGCGCTGCCCAATCAGAGGGATATAAACGACTTCACGAGAATGGCTTCAGAGACATCAGCACCACTCTCGATACGTTAACTGAAGTCGAGTCGACGCTACGTTCTGGAGAGAAAAAGAGAAGCAAACCAGAACGTTGGCAAACGAAGAAGAAAAATGATTCAGAGGGTTGGGTTTACATAGTGTAATGCCCCGCGCGGTTCGGCAACTACATCCGCGGAACACTGTGGCCTCTTCTTGCGTATACTAAACGTGTCGCCATATAGTTCTGGTAGTATTGTAACAGCCATGCGTCTTCCGTTTTTTTAATGTTCTTATCGTCCTATCAACTACACAGTAGCCATTGATACCCATGGCCACAAAATGGAATTCGTAGGATTTGTTTCCAGACCCGCCACTGTCGGCTCCGATACACCCTCGCATCTGCCCCCCGTCTTGGTTTTTCCGCCATGGGGGCCCGGCCAGGCCGTCGGTTTCGGGCTGGGTCTTGTTTCAGGCGTGTTTTCAGTGACAGCGTTGGGCGGAGGTTAGGCTTGCATGCCACGTCCATCCTCAACATCGTCGTCCTGGCCATCGCGCTGTAGTCACTGCCAGCCAGCGTTGACGACGATGCACCCCTGGGCCGGGCCACCCTCACCCGTCTGCAGAAAGAGCTGGACTGGGCCGGCGCGTTGGTCATCAGCACGAGCTTGGCGTTTTTGTCCTTTGTGCTGGCTGTCGTAGCGGACTCTGATGCGAGCGTTCACATGCGCGCACCCCTGAAGACGCAGGCCTTGGCTGGTGGTGTCTTCAACATGGTCTCTCAGATCGGCAAGAGCATTGGTATAGCAACAACGGCTATCATAGCGCAACAGGCGTCTTCACCGCTCATGGTAAGCTCTGATTCAAAAGAAGCATTGCTTCGAGGCTATCAAGCTGGGTGGTGTTATAATTGTGCACTGAGTTTTATCTCGGTGTTTGTGAGTCTGGGGTTTGAGAAGCGTAGGAAGACTTGGTGTCAAGCGTGACTGAGGTTTGAGGACTAGATACAAGAGAATTAGATACAAGAGAATTAAACATACAACATTAATGTTCATCGGTTGTCACCCAGCCAACTACCAATGATTACGGACTGTCCTCTTCTGCGCTAGATGCAACACGGCATCTTAATACCAGCGATATGCCGTAAATCACTGATAAGACCATCAGGCACTGCACATGCAGATCTCACCCTCACCGAGGTTCTGTGGACCACGATAAATCTCAAGCGTCCTGAACCGCCAACCGCGCTTGAATCTGGGAAGTTGAGCATGACGCAGAACACCTTCTTGGAGTTAATATGTCCAGGTACGGATTATTGCAGAGCACAATTCTTAAAGAATCCTGCGCTTTGATTGGCATACTCAACTCTCCCACCCCGTTGCCCCGCTACGACTGTGCAAACTGGACTGGATGAACTGCTTCAGAAAACTCACGCGCTGTGAAAGTCAATTCTCTTCAGACTAATGCAGCTCGGAGATGTGAAGCACACGCGCAGTGCAGCTGGATGCAAGATCGAATCCCATGCGGAGCGAGACGCACCACGGTCTGTCGTCATTCTCTTTTCTGCCGAGGACATAGGACTGTGGCATTGGGCAACTGTGGCGATGAGGATTGCTTGCCGTTCGACGTCATGAACCGAAAGTTAAGCTATGGTCCATATCGATGGCTATGACCTCCCAACCCGGGATGTTTCCCTGATTGTTTATCGGCTCCGAAGTCTGATTGGCGCACTTGCGAGGCAAATCACAGTCCACCCATCCCGCGGCCCCAAGTCTAATCGAACAGCCAGGGTTCCGATTACCCCCCACCTGGAGATAGAGACGGAGCATTATGTGCCAAAAACAGAATGCCTGGACGGGCCCATGTGGCTTGAGGAAGTCGTGGCAGTTTCCATTCAATCCTACGACAGTTGCTGCGTCAAGGGATCAGACATGCAATGTAGCGTCCAGCTCTCCCAGCCAGAATTCCATTTCTTTGCCTCGGCCTGAAAAGCGGACGATTGCCGCCGTCGTCAAAACAAAAGCACACCAAAACTTATTCGGCTAGCTCGTCCGAAATATACTCATCTTGGAAATTAGGATCATGTCAAGTCTTTCTGGGGCGGACGCCACGATGCGGAGAAAGACACCCAGGGTCTGGTAGGGCGAGTCCCGGAGCCGGGAGAACCCAGGAACAAGTCTCCACGAGATAGATCTACAAGCTTTCCACTGCATCCTGCTCTCTAAACCGATAAATCACGCTGCATGTTTTTCAAGTTCTTAAGACACCCGTTGGAATGTCACAAGGTTGTCACAAATGAACCATAAGCTTCGACTCTGTTTATGCCAGCATTGAGAAACATTGTGGCTTTGCGTCTCAGACATGAAGCAGAGCATTTTGTGAAACTCAGCGGCGAACGGCGCCCTGGTGCCCTAGGTGCACACTCGCAGGCACGATTTCTAACTGGCTTCCCTCCCGTCGGCACCGCCGACCTCAGGACGAACTACTCGTGGAAACTGGAACCCAAGGTAGCGCGTCTCGGTGATCTGACACCAATCGCAAAGCTTTGAGGCCTGATGTTGCTGCTTTCGAGAAACGAAGGTGTTTGACAATTTTGCAGGTGGCCCGGCGGCATCAGTGGACCCTTGACGCTCCAAGCAGTGTACACGCATGGCCTGAAGATTTCGGACGAATGTCACCTGATCCTGAAGCACACTTCAACCTGACCTGACATTGACGGAAAACGGCGACGCAGTCGGCATCTTGGCAACAGCGGGGGCAAGCCTTTTGAATTTTTCATTGGTACTGTGAGATGAGAGCGACGATAATGGGCCAGCGGCCTCTTCTATTTAGGTAATTTTACGTTGTCTAAGTAATTGACTGTGTTCAAAGAACAACGAGGATCAAGTTCATTTTGACTATAAGGTTTGCAGACTCTGGATGAATACTTGTTGATGTACAAAAAAATTGTGCCTACATCAGCATATTGCCGTAAAGTATAGAGAAGCAGCCTTCTTATGGACCTGATTTCCCTATTGCACTGCCGATAAAAACCACCTCGATTGCAGCGAACCTGAGATAGTTGTCAGTCTGTTCCGTAGACAAGATAAATTCCGGCTTACGTCGCAGTTGCACCGAAGATTTCCACACTCTTCGCGTTGCTAAACACTGCCAAAAGCACAGCGAACACGGCCGTAAACAACATCGTCAGGCCAATCCGCTGGTTTGTTGTATTCACCGTGTTGAGCACGAATATGGTCATGACGGGAAGGACCGAGGAAACGACCAAGGCCACGACGTTGCTTGCCCGGCTGAGCTTCGAGTCCGAGTAGGACACCAAGCTGGCCTCCTCATCGATGATAGTGCCGACTTTCATCTTTTCTCCGACGACGCGGTGGAAGATCCGTGCGATGACCCGGGTCATGAACCTGCTGAACACGTAGCTCTCTTCTTGGGCTGATTGCAGCGAAATGTACGCCTGTGTGTTCTTGTTCCGCCAGGTGAAGAACTCGAAGCCTGCATCTTTGAGGAAGCTGTGTCCGCCTTTGCTGTCGACCAACCAGTCCTGCAGTGATTGTAACTGGGACTTCGGAGGACATCTCAGTCTTGCAAGCTCGGTGACTGTCGAAGACATAAAACGGTCAGCTCATCGTCCTCGACTTCATTGCATAATCAGGTGTGCGGTGGTAGTATAAGACCATGCCTTGGAGCAGTAGACTGTCTGAGAAGAATTTTAGCAAGAAGATACCCAACCCATACCTTCACATCCAGTTCTCACATACTGTATTTTTCCATTCTGTCTCCGAGTCTCTGAAGCAAATCCCTCTGTAGATGTGGCGACGGATTGGCAGATGCCTCGGTTATTGTCTCTTGCGAATGCATGTTGCTGCCTGTTTCCCCATCAGGATCGATTTGCTCATCCCGCTGTTGGGACCTCCGAAGTTCATGAAAGCTTCTGGAGTACATCAAGCCGGCTGCATCGTCTTCTTGGCAACTGGCTTCGAAGCGACCTTGCAGCTCGACAATCTCCGCCTGAAGAGCCATGAGCTGCAGCAAGTTGATCTCGTCGAAGCGTCTGAAGATTGCCAGGTTTCTTTCTCTGCTCATGATTCTGGCGAGCCGGTGATAGTTCTGCGGCGTATACTCATCTTCCGTGACTTGACTCTGGTCCAAGGACTGCATCCTTTCGAGAGGGATCCCGTTCGTCGCCGTGGGTATAGCACCAGCAGTATCTTCCATCCTGCTGTAGGATTCTTTTCTTCGTTATGTCCGTTGTCATACAAGTGATTTGCTTCATGTACCTAGGAATGGATTGTGTGAGATATCGCCCAGATAGTAGTGCTTGTTAGCTGTGGCGGGGTTTATTATGCGGTTTTGATGCAGGAAATTGAGTCACCCAGTATGTAAATTCACTCTTTCTTTCCTGAGGTTTTGGGAGGGACCAGGTTGCATTAACTGCCGTGCAAATGGGCATTGCGTTATTGATAGCCACGGACTGACGAGATTCAGCCGTACGCGCTACCGGTCACAAGATAGATAACAACTCGACTAGCTTTCACCTGGGATTGGTGTTCATGAACTAATAATCCCGATGTGGCTTCTCAGATGCATAGACCGGTCTTGCGCTATTCTCAGCTTCTCATGGGGGTGACGGGCTCCAAAACCACGGGACCAAGCGGCTGAAAACAAGGAGCTGGACACTGAACAGATATCAATGCCTCACCGAAGTAACTCATCCCTCGCTTCTTCACTCTCGCCAATGATTTCCAGCCCTCAATCAAAAAGCGACCAGAAATCTTGTTCTCAACCCACATTATGGATCCCGTTAGCCTTGTCGCTGTCGTGGGAATTCTCTTTAGCAACTCAGCGTCAGCGCTGCTCGTTGTTCAAAATTTTGTTCGCAGCGCAGAAACGGTAGAGCGACTGCAGCGCGAATTTGTGGTCCTGCATCATGTCCTGAAGGACTGTCATGAGATGATAACGGAGAATGCGACTGTTCCAAAGTCAATAGACGTCTGCCTTGAGATGTGCTTGCAGAAATACCGCGACCTGCTGAACATACTGGAGAACCTGCTTGCGAAACCAAAATATTGGCGGCGACTTTTGTACACTTTCAAGGAGCACGAGTTGCTCACGACTTACAATGGCTTTCGGGATTCCGTCTTGCTCCTCCGGGACCTGTCTTCGGAGTGCGTAAATTACTTACCCGAGTACCCTTCCGTGAGACGTAGGTGAGAAGTCCTTAACGACTGACACTGTTTCACAACCAGCATGAAGATGAACAGACAATTCGTGCAAATCAGGTAAGATACCAGATCCGTTCTCTCACATTGACCCTTGTAATTGACTGGAGTTCTGAAGTGTCGCAATGGCAAAAATCATGGAAGAGGAAGCAGAGGACGAAGACGAGGACGAGGACGAGCTCGAGAGTAGAGATGACACAGCGCGTCCCTCTGCAGACCTGCCGGAAGGAACTCAGCATCAACCCTCGAAAGCGCCAGCATCAAAACGACCGAAGTACCGAAGAGGAGGCCCCAAGTTCCTTGCGGACTTCGCAAACCTATTGTCGTCAGACTTCACTAGAAGTCTCATCCTAGTTATCGAGGTAGCAGACGTGAGTGATCACACGCGATTCAAGATGGTCCCTGTCAGGAATAAGATCGACACAGGCAGCGATGAGAACTTTGTGAGCAAGGCATTGATAGCCAAACATGGTATGGATCCAAATAAGATACAGGATTTACCAGTCGAGAAGCAGCAGGAGCGAACGCTTGAGATGTTGAACAATCTCACATTCACTCCTAAGCAGGAGGTCACGATCTCTTGGCACAAGCCGCAAGACAAAAAGATACGAGAAACTACGTTCCTCATTGTGGACAGCGGACTATTTGATGTCCTCATAGGGTCGAAGCATTGGGCCGACGAAGCGAGGCAATCTGTGCTGTTTAGCTTTGGGCGCCACAGGATGGAAGGTAACGATCCGGATCGTCAATCCCCATATGTTCCAGTAATTCGATTGCAGTAAGGCTGACTTATACAAGCTGAACGCAAACAAGAGGAGCTTGACGATCAGAATGCCGAGAAGGAGGCAAAGCAGACCATCCAAAAGCAATTGAAGGAGACTGATCACCTGCTTCCACGGGTTGGCTCGTGGAAAAAGGTTGGAGAACCAAGTGAACCGACGAGGAGAGAAAAGAGGCGATCCCGGCAACACACATCAGCATTATTTTAGCAGCTCTACATCTAATAGGTCCGGGAGGTACAAGTCCACGACAGGAATATATGTCTGCTATACTGTGCAGCACGTTCGGTGTGTTTACTACAATTTCGGTTGTAGACTTAATTGGTAATGCCTCTTTATTTTCCAGAATGTTTGTGAGACGATAGTTACACCCATCAACATATTCGCACATGGTCCAACCCCAGCGGCCAGCGCCAAAACCATAAGCACCCAAATCAGAAACCATCCTGAAAACTTTCCTCGTCACAACATCCCTCGCAAGGCATACATCCGCCGTGTCTATGATTTGTTAGGATCATTCGGCCCTTTGAGCAGCACAAGAAGCGCGAGGGGGATGACCAGGCTTACGTGCTGGGACGTCTTGGTACATGTGTTTTCGAAAATGAGTCTTCTCACTCAAATTCGCCACTTGCTATTGGCGGGGATGTGTCGCCTCCTCCTGAGGGCAGGACCTGGGCGAGGGGGCTCGGGAGAGCGACGGCAAGCATGGCGTTGCTGATGACAGCAAGTGCCAGCACGATCTTGGAGACAAACTGCATTCTGAGAGATGACGAGATAGTTGACGTGAACAAGTATCGATGCTCAGATGATGTTATGGCCTGTAGATTCTGGCTTACACAATGGCTGGGCAGGTGATGAGAGGCAGTTGTGAGTGATAGATGATGAGGCTTGATGCTGCTTGTCGTCTTTCGAATATTGGAGTGTCCAGGGACCGATACTTATACTTGAAGAATTTCCACATCAAGATTACCAAATTTAGCTATCATACATCGTGATTTAGCCCTGGAGTCGTGAGTGAATTGAGATGCTCGCCCCCCAAGCGAACCGTTGGCGAAGTACATGCTGCCACCCGAGACACAACCGTCTGCGGGTTTGCCTGTCAAAATCAAATCGACCCAATCGGTTTGTCCCTGTCCGCACCCCTCCGTCTCGGCTCGTGGTCCCATGCCACCAGATCAGGGTGCACAATCGCTGTGCTCACCTCGAATTGGCTTGGATCACGGTCTCGGCCCGCTTGATGATATTGAACACCTCAAAGTCACTGTCGGCTGGCTACCTCCGCTGATCGAGGCTGCTTGATATTTTGGGTAAAGGTGAGCTCGCCCTGTTTGCGTGTGATGCTCGTTATAGGCCTCGTATACATTACCATCGCCCTTTGGGTGCTGCATGCAGGGAAGCGCATTCTCCTGTGCGGAACACGGGGGCCAATCCGAGGCCTCCATGACTTCGCTCGCGAGAAGAATACAAAGGCAACTATTTTTGTGCCATCAGCGGATGATCCCTTGTCATTTAAGACCCCATAGGTGTCAAGAGTCAGTGTAACCTGTCACAATAACGTCTAGCCACAACACTCGATGAGATCCGGGTTGCCTCCGAGACCGCGTCCATTTGACTGGCCCCATGACAGGAACAACGACCTCATATCCAATGAAGTATCACTGAATCGTTTCCGGATTCTCACGTACGTATTCGCCTGGAGATACCCGGATATCACTGCATTCCGACCCACCACGGAGGTCGCTCGGTGCGGGCATTCCACCTTTTCGGGTGCCGTTCACAAACACGAACCATGACACAATCACAGCTTCAAATCGAAGAAGAGTGGTGTATATACTTCCCGGAGACCCGAGATCCGTGATTCGAGGCGAGATGGCGAGATTTGCGCCACCGCGGGTGTGTGATATCGCTAAACCCGACTATCAAGCCAGCTGTCGGGTCACACGCGGCTCAGCGGGATCTGCGCCGAGTCCCCTCGACGAGCAAACCGAGTGAGTTATTTTGGTACGAGACATAGGACCTGGCTGTGCGAAATTGGAATTGCCATGTATGTGGCAGCTCGCTCCTAAGACTTCCGTGGCGAGTCTCTATTGGCTTTGTGAAGTGATAATTTGCCTGTCGGCCGAACGTTGAGTTGGACAAGAGGTGACGTCTGAAGTCTTGGGGGGAAGAGACCATCGTCTCCGTTGATATGAACAAGGAAGTACATGAATCTGCATTACTGAATCAAAATTCCGCTTGACAGTTGGCAAGGGGCCGCCAACTTGATATACCAGTCAATATCGTTTCCTCCAGATGTCGTGCTTTAGTGTGTGTACCCGGGTACTTGGATTTATATTCCAGGACAAACTCGTCATCACTGCCTGGGCACCTAGGCAGCGTAATAACTCAGTCTCCTGAACACCAGGGAATCATCTCCTTATGACATTTTATGTGCTTTCTCGGAACGTTTGAAGCCAATTACGATTGTTCTACGACCCCCTCCCCCAAGCTTGAGAAGCCCAGAGGGAGTTCAGCTAGCACTGATCCTTCGGCTTCATTGTTCACTACTACATCGAGGTCGGGTCCTAACATCACCCGTCTCACCCCTTCAAGGACGAACTTCCCAGAGCTTACATCCGCGTATCAACCGTCTGCTGTGTAAAGTCCAGGAGCAGTCGACTTGCGGCCGGGCATCCGAGCGGCTTGAGTTCTGACATCCTTTCCCCGATGCCACGCCCTCACCTTCATGCGGCATATTCAAGCGAGCCAGCCAGCCTCACAATCCTCCCAAAACGTCTCAGCTCTTCTCCCCTCACGGCAGTACCATCTCGTTGTGCCGACGAGATCCAGGCCTCCAGTGCGGCTGTGCCAATATGCCGCAGTCCAACTTCAGATTCACGGTCAGGGGCCGAGCAGAACCGAGCCTTACAGGGCGAGCCTCCCGTGTGATCCCGTCCCTCCCTCCCGGTGTTTCACGACGAACAGCCATATCGCATCATCCCACTGTCTCCCCCAAGGTTGCCTGCCTTGCTGCCTGCGCAGACAAATCTCTAGCATGGAAAGATAGGATCCAACCGACTCGGCCAGGAAAACAGAGGCGGCCGCGATCGTCACGGCTCTCATCGCGTCCGAAGCAGTCGGTCAGGCCGATCCCTTCTCCCGTAAGTACTGGCCCAAAGAGTCATTTCTCGCCACACGACACCTCCTGCGCCCCGTCCAAAACCACCGAGGCCCAGGATCCTCAACCCGAGGGTTCAAGACCGGTGTCACCAAAACCTCCCATCCCATCACAGCCCATGCCGGGCAAAGTAAGCAGAGACGGTGTCGAGGTGTGTCGTGTGCAGTGGTTTCCTCTCTCTCTCTCTCTCAAACTGTGAAGTCAGATCCGATCGCACAGGCACCAGCAGTCCACCTCACCCCGCAGCGGCCGCGCCATACAGCGTGCTGTCAGAGGAAACATTTACCGAATCAAGTAGTGCGGTGGGCGTTGACCTCGAGGATCGTGTGACGGCGCTCAGCTGCGAGATAGACGTGAGACAGTGGGTACAAGACAGGTTCTGGTGACCGAGCTATTGATGTTGATAGACATGGTGAGCAGTGTCAGTGAGCTAAAGCTGCCAGCGACTTCGGCTTGGGGTTCGGGATCAGGAAATTTGATTGGGAATATCCACCACACCAGAGTCACCTTCCGTCATGTGGATGAAGATAGAATTGTCTGAAAAGAAATATAAAGGTATGTCTATCCATCAATTACCTGTCTCGGACATTCCAAGGTGTTCCCTCGGCACAGGTTGACGACTGATACATTCGGGTGATGAGATGGACGCATCTTTGGTGGCCTGTAGCAATAGATTCTCTCACAACACCCGGCACTCACACTCAAGACAGACGCAATTTCTCCCACCCATCCTGCCCATATATGTGCGCTTCCTGCCGCTTCCTTGCAACCTGACAAGCGAGCGGCCAGCCTGTTCCCGCTCAGTCTGGGTTATTGGTCCCCGATCTAACGTCCCTTGCTCCCGATTCCCAAAACCAGCCGCCCAGACAAGTAATAAATATAGATGCATCAGGGCTGCCTTGTCTTGGGACAAACCCTGTTTTTAGGTGTGGTGGAATACTCTGTACGCCTCCACCCAGTCTCCAAAATAGTGGTATCACAAAGCTAATCGTAGTGACGAAAAAGTGGTAGGTAGTCTCGAGGGGATCGTCGTCGTTTGTCCGGGGCTCAGGATGCGAGACGTGCCAGAGGCATACCGAAAGAAGTGCCGAAAGATTGGCCAAGGAGGGGACGGCGTAGGAAGCGGCAACGGGTGCCCGGGAGATATGTGCCACGTCCTGTTCGTGACCCCAAATATGTTGCATTCCTTGCGCCAATATGAAACGCCCAAGGTTCGTCGCGTGGTTGATTGACCGGTGACATGAGAACAATTTACCAAACGCCGAAAGATGCCAATGGAAGAGTAGAGTACAGGCAATAATCGTTCGTCGTAAGTAGGGAACGTCATCACGCGTTGGTGACCTATGCAGTCGTTAGCATCAGTTCAAGAGACGTGCAACAAGTAGGAACTTACCCGGAGGATTCGTCGCGAGTAATCTTGGTTGTCGGCGATGCTGCCACTGCTCATCCTGCGTTGAGCCATTACTGGGTCCAGTCGGGTGTCTGTCTCCATGGAGTAACCACCACTGCTGCCAGGCGGCTTTCCGCCCATAAAGGCATTGACAGCTGCGTTGCGACGGTGCTCCTCCTCGATCTCACGGTTCCTCTTCTGTCGCATCCAGAACCAGAGCCCACCAAACGCTGCACCGAGAACCACGACGCCAACTACGACGCCGGCAATAATTCCCCCCATAGGTGTGCCGCTCTTGCCTTCGTCTGGACCGCCCGTCGGGGTGGAAGTCACGTACACAACACTGGTCTGACCGCCTGAGATGACGGTGGATGAGGCGACCACGCTTGGGGTGGCAGAGCCGGAAGCAGAGGACGTGTCGTTCTCGGTGGCATATTGGACCGACAGCATGATGCCAGTGTTGTAAACTGTGTAAAAGTCGATACCACCACATGCTTGAACGCCGTAGCCGGGACATGGCACGTCACACTTGGAGTCGTCCACGAGTGAGTTTTTCGGTGGGTATTCGTTACCGCAGTAGCACTGGTTTCCGCCACTCGTTGCCGCAACTTTGAAGCCACCGGCATAGCATAGGTCGACTGCACATGCGCTCTTGGTGTTGAAATCTGGTGTCGAATTGAAGATGAGGTTTCCCCATGAGTTGAAGCAGCCTTGGACGATCTGGGCTCCGAGCGTCGGTGCCGCTGACGGCTCTTCGAGGTTTGCCGATGTTGCGGTGGCTGCGTATGCCGGCAACGCGGTAGCAATTGCCGCTGCGAGAAGTGTTGTTGTCTTCATTTTGTGTGATTTGGATTGATGGTGAAAGAAACTCGGTCTTGTTTGGCGAGGTCGAAAAACCTGGGACCGGAAGTAAAACGGGGCCGAAGGCAAATGAAAGAAATTTGACGGCTTGTTGCAAATTTGATTTGCGGCCTTCCTATCACGACGGGTTCGTCGGCTGGAAGGACGACTTGTATGGTCGATTCAACGGTCGGCCTGGCAGCGAGCGAGTCTTTGTCGACTCGACTAGATAGCCACGAGGTCGTCGTCGGTTCCGCGGATGGCGGGGAAGTAAGAATAGACTGTCGTCGAACAAAGGCTGGGCACAATCGAGGGCGAGATCCCACACTCTTGTTTCCTTTGTGAGCCCTTTCCGTTCACACTATCCCACTTCCTGGTTTTAGTATCCTGCAGTCTCCCTTTTGATTTTAGAGCGGAGATGACATTGATGAGTCCCTGGCGGAAACAGGCCCTTTCTTAGCAGTTCTTGGTGAAAGGGATAGGCCGTTGGAGAGCGAGGGATGAGCCGCGTTGCTGGTCGACGAGTGAGGCAGGCCTGGTGTGGAATCCGGAAGGAAATAGAACGTCGAGGTCGCAGGTAGGGGGGGAAGGCAAGAAAGGGAGGTCGCCTGAACTGGTCGGTGTCCGTATTGGTACAGTACCAGGAGTGTGGTAGGAGGGAAAAGACAAGGCCCGGACCTGAAACTAGGAAACAAAACACAGAAAGCGCACTGGAGCGAGAAACGAGTGACTCTGGCGGAACTGGACTTGACGTGGTGCCCGACTCGAGTGTCACAGCGCTTTTGGGATATTTCCTTCACGTGTAGCGCTGCAAGGCGGCCGCGGAGGGAATGATTGACTGTGTCTTTACTGAATGAGTGGGTTGGGAATGACGAGATGGAAGTTGGATCAAAAGAGACAAAAAAAGAGAGTGATGAAAATGGACGGACAGAGTGGGAAGGAAGGGAATGGCGGTGGGCGCGGCACAAGCACGAGCACGAGCTGGCTGGGTTCCAAGGTTGGGCTTGGGTGGGTGTGGGCGTGTGTGAGGGAGGAAAGAAGGAGAGACAGGGACAGGATGGTGAGACTTGCCTTGTCTCCTCTCCTGCCCAGATTCCCTCTTTTGCGAGTCTCCTGCCACGCCGTCCCTTCCTGTTGCCGACTGCCCCCTGCCGTTCCAAGATGTGCTAACGAGCCACTAGGAGGACAAAGGGGAGATTACGATGGGACCACCCTGGCTGATCTGGTGTACGTACCGAAACGGTGGGCTTTGACTGGCTCGCTCCGCCCTGTCGTGTATGCCAGAGACTGACCAGGCCAGGCATGCTGCGCAGGCTCGCAGGCTGGCAGGCCCGAATACAGAGGTTCTGAGGTCACCGTCCGGTCTCTCGCTACCTGCTCGTTACTCTTTCTCCTTCTCTTTCGTTCCTGATAGAGTGGGTAACCACCGTCTGGCAGTCCGGCCACCCTTGCCACAACATCCCAACCGCACAACTTTCAGCGCAGCAGGGTGGAGATATAAGGACCGCCCCGGCCAATGGGACAGGCAGACACGGTTTTAGCTCCAGGGGCACCAGGTGGTCATTGGTCAGCACTGGAAACGCTGCCCGGCCAGAGCTTGCCCGGTTCGGGTAAGTTTTGGGACGTGAACGTTTTCCCCTCGGTCCTGCTGCACATTTCCAGGACATTGCACAATCCCCAGTCCGTCACAAGCTTCCGCCCCAATTGACACTGACACTGGCGGCACTCGCCCCCTTTTCGCATCCCGTCTAACAGGCTTTGGCTAGGCGCCATGTCTTTTTGAATCGGCGAGTCCAGTCTGAGCGATAGGACGTGTTAGCACGTTGTGCTGCCCGTTGGCCGACGGCCTATCGCTGGACAACGGGAGGACCACCCCAGGCCGGCTTGCAGTACCTCGCTCCCCTTAGCTCTGCGGCACCGTCCCCCAAGATTTGGCTTCATCAAACCCTGACCATAATCCAAGAATTGCTCCCCAGATTGGTGACACGACCCTCCCTCCCTCTCGCTTGGTGTGGAGTGACCTGACGCGTTGTGCAATGCATAGAGTTTTGTCTATTGTCTGCTACGGTACAATATTCCCCACCACGTCGCCTTGACTCTGCCGCTGGATGGCTGGCACCTGCATTCCGAGAGGCGGCTAGAAAGAGGCCAAGCGAAGCCGGCCTGCCTCCGTCTCTGGTGCCGGTCCCCGACGGTAGTGGGCTTTAGCAAGACGGTCCGGCAGAGTCAACATATGCTAGTCTCCATAGCGTTCCCGTTTCTAACTTCCCAACATGTGTGATGAGCTGTTTCGTGATAAGTATCCGTGAGACGCGCCTGTCACCCTCAGACGCAACTAATAAGCTCGACGTTGCTCAGCTTCCGGTCATCGTTGGACAACGTGCTGCTCTTGTACTACACCATGTACCTATCTACCGGACCGGTAGCCTGGAAGGGGTGGCTGCCGTCTTGACTTCTAACTGCTGCAGCTCAGCTTATCTCGCCGTAACCCCTCCATGGCGCGCGAGCCTCCGTCTGCGCGCCTGCCATCTCGTTTCACCAAACCGATGGATCGGGAATGGCTGTCGTCGTTCAAACTGTCACGGTCACCCATATGTTTCGTTTCCCCTATATGATCGACTGATCAGCTCACCACCACAACGATCACCGTGGCTACTGCCCAGACGCTCTCGTGACCAAAAATGGCAACGACGGCATTGCAATGGGAGCATCGCCGTCGTCATCGGTCGAAGGAAACCCAAAGGGTACGTCGCATGCCGTGGTCGCAGCCTCGTTTGAGCTTTCCAAGATCGATGGGGGTCCCGGTCCTAGTCCTGGACCCGGCAAGCTAGAGGAGCAGGGGGGGGGGAGGAGGGGAAGATAATTCACGCCCGCGCCGATACGAGGCACACAAGCGACTTGCAGTCGACACACGTGCAGTAGTTGGCAGCCGATGCCGTGCTGACTGTACAGATGGCGCTTGATGGCGTGTTGGTGTGCGTGCGTGTTGGGAGCCCGGGCGATGACTGGCTGCCAAATCCCACCACCGATATCATCCTCCTGCGAACACGACATCTCGTACCGACCACACGGATAATAGCGACCGGAAGATTGATTGCATTTGGCAAAAAATTCTTCGTTCTGGGCCCTCGATGAGGCTCATAACCCCAACTCTGCCAGGCATGGGTTTGAAGCGTGAAGGCATAAATCAGCGCAATATCGCTTCGAGAACACATTGGACACAGCCACAAACTTGCGAGCCACGTCATTTCTTAACCCCGATCACTGGACGGAACAATTACCTGGTGCCCGATACAGTGCGTGCTCAGTCGGAACACCCCCTATTTGAGACCAAGCCTTCAATACGGTCATCCAGCCATGTTATTCTCACTGTACTGTGTCCACGGGTGAACAAAAGAGGAAGCAAAGGACTCGCGGCCTGCTCCCCAAAGTCCCCCGAAATACAAAGCTGCAGCAGCCATACGGATGGCGGATCACGGCCGTGGCCGGGCCTCCTATCATGGGCGGCCTGCACCATTCGGCCAGCGATTTCACTACTGCAGACCACGGCCTGCCGGCCTGGAAGGAACAAATCCCCTGGTGGCCCTTGGGCCCAGGTCACTGCGTCTGCGACCCTGAAGGGCGACCAACGCGGCCTCGCGGGGTCCAGCACTAGGCCTAACCTTCTTTTTTTTCTCCGCGCGGGCAAAGGTGCAGTTCGTCAACAAGGTTTGATGAACAATTCCATCCAGCATAGCTAAACACGGGGACGACTGGCGGTTCCTGGATGTGGTGAGCTTAATCGTGTGCTTCTTTCAACGGCTGGTTCGGGAACCAGGACCACCGTCTCTCAGCATGGCAAGTAGGCAACCCTGCACGACCATTTGTTGTTCGTGAATCAGTGAATGGCACACTTTTTTTTTTTCTCCCGTCAATAGTCTGCGTTTCTTGTGGGTACCTGTCCCCGTGTTCGGCTACCGGGCGGCCGGGAGGATGGATATCTCGCAGCCCTACTGCATGGACAGTACAGTGCCGCAGCCGTACGTATACGCAGGTGCGGTATCAGTGCCCCTTGGAAAACGGCCATATTCCTGTGCCAATTTGGCCTCAGCCCACGCGGCGCATGTCACCGATCCAACTGTGCACGGTTGGCATTGCTTTTTATATCCTGACCAAATTTCAGAACAAGAACAAAAGAACAAGGGCAAAAAGAAAACCAAGTAACAAGCCTCCGAGGTTCCCCTGAGAATATCGAGAAAGTCAATGGTATCACCGAGGTGACTGTGGCTGCTTACATGGGCAAAACCTGGAATTTTGCGCGCCTCTGCACTTTATTCCCGGCGGACCTGATTGTGGACGGGACAGCTCTGGCTGCAGTGCGGTCTGGTTGTACAGCGAATCCCGACAGCTCACTCTCAGCAGGGTCATGCCACTCTTTCTCCTCGTCGTCAAGTGACTTGGCAACTGCAGAAGCGAGCCTGCAACAGAGGGCCAGATCTTCACGAGTCCCGCCTCCTTCGGTGCTCCAACCACCCTGCCGCCCAAGCGAAAGCCTCCACTTGCCGCGAGATCGTGGGTCCACCCACACGCTGTCCAGGACTCAGGCGGTGTCCCGGGCCTTGGCAATCGCGGGGGAAACGGAGATTTGGCCTCGTGTTGGTCGGGCGAGTCGGGGCGGATTCCATCTCCTTTGTGTTCATTTTTAGAGTTTGCCGGAGAATTCAAAAGGCTCCCACGTCGTTCCCGGTCGGCCAGCAAATGTCGCGATGTGACGGCCGGAGAGAGGGCTCGGTCAACCTCTCAGGGAAGTTCGGCAAAAAAAGACAAACGCTCGGCGTTTTTTTGGCAACCCCATGGCGATCGCTCTCGGTAAATCCTCGTGGTTGGTGATGAAATGTCAACATGAAACCTTGCAGTGGGGGGCACTTGCACCACCCAGGCCATCGCGATCCACTTCGAGCAGTCAGCTGCGCAGTGGGCACAAGCCAAGCTGGCCAAGTCAGTTTGTTGCTGGAGGCCGCCGGATTTCACTTCTAAGGACAGAGAGGGATTCCGCTGCCATGCAATATCATGATTCAAGGCATCTAGAGCTTCAAAGTTGGTAAAAAACGAATACGTATAAGCTTATCTGCATTAGGGAGTCGGGACAAGCAATTGTCAACTCCTGTGTTCTGGAATCTTTCAGGGCCAGGCCGGGGTTGAGTGCCAGGATGACAGCCCCCCTCACTTTCTGCCCCCCCCCGGGTCCAAGACTTGAAAGACAACCACGGTAGGGTTCGGGGAGTGACCCGCTGGTAGCCGTGCCCAGCCAGACGTCATCGTGAACCTCGAAGAGCTCCTGCATGTAGACTAGACCTCAGAGTCCCAATTCCTCGTGCCTCGCCCTCCCACCGAAGGCCCGCAAGCCATTGGCATCCCCAGCAGACAAACTTCGCCGCCATGCCTCCCCGCCCGAGAGCCATCCTCGCGCAGAGGCCGTTCCAGGCCCTCGCCGGCCGCAGGTGCTACTCCACCGCAAACGAGGCACCCCTGATCCGCGTCACCAACCTGCCCGCGCCCAACACGGGCCACATCCGGGTCCTCGAGCTGAACCGGCCGTCGGCGCGGAACGCCATATCCAGGGCCCTGCTGGCGTCCCTGCGCGGCGAGATAGACGACGTCCACTCGCAGTATGACGCGTCGACGGGGGAGGAGCTGGCCGCGAAGAGCTGGAACAGGAGGTTCGGGGGCGCGGCGGGCCAGGACGACAAGGGCCCCACGAGGGCCCTGATCCTTGCCAGCGCGGTGGACAGTTCCTTCTGCGCGGGCGCGGACCTGAAGGAGAGGAGGGGCTTCACGCCCGAGGAGTACGTGTTCCCACGAGGCTTGCCGTCTGGGTCCCCCAGGGGCGCAGCCTTACGAGGCTGGGAGAGCTCCACCAAGTCATGTGCTCGTGTGTAGCTGCTGTTAGCTGACAGACTTTTCCCAATCTTCTAGGACGGCCGCCTTCCTCGCCCTCCTCCGCTCGACGTTCACCAACATCTCTGCCCTTCCCATCCCGACCATCTCGGCCATCAGCTCCCTCGCCCTCGGCGGCGGGCTGGAGCTCGCTCTGTCCACCCACTTCCGCGTCCTGTCCTCAAATGCTGTGATCGGGCTGCCCGAGACGAGGCTAGGCATCATCCCCGGCGCAGGGGGCACGCACCGCCTCCCCTCGCTGATCGGAATCGGGCGCGCAAGAGATCTGATCCTCACCGGTAGGCGGGTGTCCGCGCCGGAGGCCTACTTCTTGGGCATCGCGGACCGGCTAGTCGAGGTCGTGCCGGAGAGCGAGGAGGACATGGAGAAGCTGAAGAACGGGGACAAGGCGACCGCGGACCAGATTCTCTCGTCGGCGAGGCGGGATGTGCTGAGTGAGGCTGTCAGGCTGGCCACGGAGATCAGCGAGGGCGGGCCGGTCGCGACGAGGGCGGCGTTGCAGGCCGTGCAGAGGCCGCACGAGGAGGTGGAGAACGCGATGTACGACAGGGTCGTCAAGACGGAGGATAGGGATGAGGCCCTGAAAGCATTTGCCGAGAAGAGGAAACCGCTGTTCAAGGGGAGGTGATGGTTTCCCGAGATAGAGTTGGACTCGACGCGGACAGGACACTGTGAGATGTGACCCCTTGCGAAGGACTCGGAGTCACGAGATATCCTGGGACTGCATGCCACAGTTTAGATGCGTCTGCGGACTGTACATATTGACTTGGGTTCTCGGCCTCAAGTCGGGGCCTGAGAAACGGCCTTGGTTGACAATCTGTGGCTCACTTCTAATACCGCAATCGGGGCTGTTAGATTCAATGATGCTGTAAAAGTCAAAGTCAAGCGCAGAATTCGGATCATCTTGAAGAGCAATCGTCTTGAATCTTAAGAAGTAGACTGGCGGTTCCTGGGTGAGAGCGGCTGCTTTGCTTTTGAGTGTCCTGTTTCTTCCGCTTCCAGCCTGCACCTATTTCATGGACCTCTCTCGTGAGACCTTAACGCTAAATAGTCTTAGCGAAAGAATACTGCTGTGTATTCCCCAGGAAGATATTCTGTATCGTCGGGTGGCTTCTATGACTTGGTTTATGCCACTCATGGGTATTATTTGATCTCGTCAACTAACTTGAATCCCCTAGAATTGATACCGGTCACTCTCACATTTCCTTTCTCTACTCTTCCTCATTGTTTTTGCACAAGCGCCTTGATATCCTTTGCGCAATGCCACCATTGTTTGTACTTTATTCAATGACTTTTGACACATAATTATAATCATCTGTGCTACCTACAATCCTATCACACGGGTGGTAATTTGATCTCAGTGTCTAAGCTTAAGTCTTGTACCTGAGGCTACCAACGCTATTGACTTTGGGAAGTCCCTAGGTACTCACAGGTCGCCCACCCATTAATTTCCAAAGAGGCAACCAACTGCTTTTTCTGGGTCCGTGGGAGGTCGTTGCCTACCAGGGACTCGTGATGATCACGTCGTCCAGAGCCGAGATTGTCGCATTACGATCGCCACCCAGTATCAGACTTCCTACCAGCAGATCGCTGCTTGGAATTTATGAAGTGAGACGAGCTTAGGGGCCTGTCCATCCATTTTGAACCTGCATCCTTCTTCGTTTGACCAGCCTCTCACAAGTTTCCAGACCGGAGCCATGGTCCACCAAAACCCTTCAAGGCCCTCCTGGCTGGCTGAGCTCGGCGAACCGCTCGTTTTATCGAAACTATGTGTCTTTTCTGTGAGCATGCCGACAAGCACAGTATTCTCATCCAGTAGCCCCACAGCTGATTCACATCACTGTCTCCACGGAGATCTTGTGGACGTGTTTGATCCGCGCGCGCTCCATGTGGTCCTGTCCCAGACCTGCATCGAATTTGGCGGGTGCCGCGAAAAGGAATGGTACGCCAGGCCGCCAGGGCCTTGATCTGGTCGTCATGTGCTCCGGAGGCGGGCATGGAGCAGAGACCGCCCTGCTCCTAGGACGTGCATGGGAACATGCCGTGGCGCCAGAACGGAGGGTAGGCCTGCCTTGATAGGATTGCACTCGGCACGAAAGGTCGGTCATGGCGTTTACCTACTCCTCCTTCACGGTCCAGTGGTTCCCGAATCTTGTTCTGGTCTCCCCGGAAACGTCAGAAAGAGGAACCACAACCTACGAGGGCCGCACGACAGACATCTCAACCATCTCGTGCTTCTGGCCCCTGTATTGACCAGAACCTCTTGTTACCACCGCAAAGCACCGTCCAGAATGCCGCAAAGCCCCGTGGTTGGCCGCGATGATGTGTTCCCCCATGCTCGACCCAGTCCTCTGTGCGGAACGGCATTGCTTATTTCCCACTATATAATAGCAATTTCGCCGTTCCCTTGCCATTGACGACTGCTGCCGGTGCCGTTTCCTCGGCCTCGGCCCTGGCCCTGGCTTGCTGCTTCTGAAAGAAGTGCATGGTACGCACGCGACGCCATCCTCGATGAGGACCTCGCGGAGGCCGACCTGCACCTTCTCAAGCAAGCTGTTCCTCTCTTGTCCTCCGGGAATTTGGCAGGATCGTTGTCCACGGTCAGCTGAAAGTTGACGTGGCTAAATCTCAGGTCAGTAGACTTTTCGAGACATCAGAGCAAGGAGCTCGGATGGTTCCAGTCCCACGTTCCGTAGCATTAGATGGTGCCTCTTCACTTCCTGCTTGTGCAGCCGGGTTCTCGGACTCTCCCCAAGCAAGCAGGTGTATGCTGAAGCTGGGAAAGGCATATCTTGCATAAAACCGTGATCGGTTAACATTAAATTTCTGTATATACCGTTAGTTGGGCCTACATGCGTCGAAGACGTGGTGCTTCGGTGGCTACGCTAGCCGGAGCAACTACCTTCAGCGCCGGAGTGCTTGCAGAAGAGGAGATTCGAGACCCTGATGGAATTCCTATAGCACCTGATGTGGTGCAGCATTCTGGACGATCTCCTACCTTTTCTGTCTGGTTTTGCGTTACGGATCGAGGTCCAACCACTTGCAGACGTCATGTTGGCGTGCTGTAGTGCAGTGGTTCTAGCCTCAAGCGTCATCGTGAGCATGACATCATTCCTCATCACTCCCTTGTGATATCTGCCTGTCCTCCCTTCTCTTCTTAACTTCATCCACCTACAGTTCTCAATTGTTCCTCTCATTGAAACTTTCCATCCAAGCAAATCTCTCAACTCTGCTACCCAATCTACACCCTACTACCTGGACAATTTCGACCTCGTCTTCAGCAGCTTCCGTCGAGCAGTACCACAAGCCACAACACGTCTCGCACAACAAACCAAAACCACCAGCCAAAATGTCTTTCCTCACCGAGATGACCGTCCGCCGAATGGCAACCATCTCCCGTACTGCCGCACGCTCTTCCAACTTTAGATCCACCGTGCCACGAGCAGCCTTCTCGACTACTGTCCAGCTGCAAAAGAACCCCGTAGATGCTGCCAAGGATGGTCTCAAGAAGGTAGATCGCGCAGTGTCTGACAAGCTCGTCGACGGTATTGAAATTGGCAGTAAGTAGATGTACCACACCGCTGGTTGTCGGAACAACATAGGGAGTGCGATAGCTGACCACAGGAACAGCTGCTGCCAAGGACAAGGTCAAGGAGGCCAGCGCCAACATCACCGGCGGCGACGTCAAGGGAAAGGCCGCCGAGCTGCGTGGTGAGGCCGCGGGCAAGGCACAGGAGCTGAAGGGTGACGCAAACCAGGCCGCAGGCCAAGCTAAGGGCAAGGCTGCTGAGCTGAAGGGCGAGGCCAAGAAGAAGGCGAACGAGCTATAACGTCCCCTCACCCGATCTGCCGCACACCCGATCTGCCGCACCGCCGCCCACCCAAATGCCACTTCTCTTACCCTTAATTGCCCGCCATAATAATCACTAATCCCTCTTCTATTAGTATTAAGGAATCATCTGATTAATTAGCTTCATCTATAGAGATCTCGCTAGCCTTAATTTAGGCTTTCTAAATAACCTTAATATCTGCAAAGACTATATTTAGGTCGATTTAAACCTTCTTCCTTATAACCTTCCTATTAGCCTTAATTTAAGCTTTTAATAATTAATTTTTCTTTAAAATTATTATTAAATTAATAACCTTTTAATTATATCCCTTAAGAATCTTCTTAAATAATAATTATTATATAAGGCTTAAGTATTTTTATTAAGTATAATAAGTTATTAAATCCCTTATTTTTTATAATCTCTTTAGGGTTATAAAAATAAGCTCCTTAAGTTAAAAAAAAAATTAAGGGGTATAAAATTAATTATTNAAAATTAATTATTAATATTATTTTTATTATTAAATTAATATAATTTATAATAATTTTAATAATTTTTAAATATATAAGTGCTTTTTAATACTTTAACCCTATTAATTAATTAAAAACTTAATACCCTTTAGCTAAAATATATATTTAACTTTATAAATACCTCCTTTTATACCTTATAATAATAATAAAGGAACCTTTTTTTTATTATTATTATTATTATTATATAAAATTTAAGTTAATAAAAATATTTCCTAAATATTATTTTAAATAGGTAAAATATAGCTATATTAAAAGGTTAAAATATATAAGAAATATATATAAATAAAAAGATTATATAAATTTAATATAAAAAGCATTTTTATATAAAGTTAATAATTATATATATATAATACCTATTTATTACTAATAAATATTAATTAAAAAAGTTTAAGGGGGTAATTTAAGAAATAAATATCCTTTTAAGCTACTTAATTATTATTCTCTTTTTTATCTATTTTTTTTTTAAGCTATAAATTACTACTTATTATAATTTTTAAAAATTATTAAAAATTATTATTATTATATATTTAATTTTTTAAATATAATAAGAAATAATAAAAATTTATTTATAATAAATATATATTTTATAAAGGAAATTTATACCTTTAAATTATAATTTTTTTAATAAATAGGATTATTATTTATATAGCTAAGTATAAGAGTATTCTTAAAGTATATTTTTATTAGCTCTCCCTTATTAATATTTTAATAATTATTTAATTTAATTACTTTAATTATAAATAACTTAAAAAGGTTAAATTAAAGCTTTATATTATTTTTTAAGGAAATATATAGTTTTTTAACTTTAATATATTAATTCTAATAGCTTTTAAATAAAAGGTAATAAGTAAGGAAGGAGGTAAATTATTGCTTTTTAAGAGGAGGGCTATTAGGGGAGGAAAAGGTTATTTAATTTATAAGGGCTATCGTTTTAAAGTAAATTAATATTAGCCTTAGAATACTTTAATTAAATATAAATAAAGCTAATTAATCCTTTTTAATATTAAAAAAAAACCTTTAAGGTTATATAATATTATAATAATTCTGAATGCTAAAGAGGCGATATTAAAGTATATATTTAGATATATATTATTCCTTCTTAATTGTTTAAATTAATATATTAATAATAATTATATTAATAGCTTCTTATATCTTAGCTTTTATATAGGGCTTTATAGCGATTAAGTTAATAATAGTATAAAGTTTAATAATTAAAGAAAAATTCCTTATAAAGATATTAAGGAGTATATATGGGGTGGGTAGGGATATGTTTATATATGTGATGTGAATATGGGGTGCGGCAGATTGGGTGTGCGGCAGATCGGGTGAGGGGACGTTAAGTGCTGGGCAAGGCGTCTGTGGGGACAGTAAACCAACACTTTACGACGACATGATGACAAGTTGGGCCCCCTCCACGCCGTAAGAGGGAGGCATCTTGATCCGCTGTACTTTTACTACTTTTTAAACGGCATTGCATTGCTCGGTGAAGGGTTTACCAACGGAATGAAAGCAAAAATTTACTCAACTTACAATTCGCCCCACCATTGCAAGACTGTACCTCTCATGGCCACGAGTGACATGTCCTCCAGTGAGAGATGCTTTTCCCCATTCTCTGACTGCTGATCTACACTTGGAGGGTTTTACCCCACCATCACCGCTTCACATGCAAGGACACCTCCACAGGGTTCACAACACGGCGCTAAGCTGCAGGCGAGCTGTAGGCAGATTGGCAGGGTAGCGGTGCAGCACGGCGGGAGTGCTCCCACTGGCGAGTGATAAATGATAACAGCATGCCACTGCATACACCATCTCAATGCATGCGTGGTGATGGCGCCGCCGCCGCCAGCCATCTGCATGGCGAGAACTCCTCGGACCTGCGCTGCAGGTCAGCTTACACCAGGAATTCGAGAGGGGTGTTCAGCAGTTGATGGAGTTCCATCGCCATGGTGTTGGTGTTGCTTCAATCTCGAGGGCATCCAGATCTCATCGTCTTTGGGCATGACAGTCTCTGACAACTACTGTCGTGACTAGATTCGACCCTAACGAGTCTACGACACTTCTTGTGCAGACACGCCTCGTGGTTGTCTCTCCCAATATGAAGTCGACGAGTACAACGCTATGCATCCTGGCCCAAGTTTTGTTCTTGGCCCCGGTTTGCTCGCTGGGAGATATCCGCCGTCCAATTGATACCACTTTCAGCTCCCTGGGCTCCAAGCTGTCCGAGGATGCCAACATATACTTCCCGGGCTCGGAGGGCTTCGTAAACGGCTCGGGCACTTGGGCAGCCAAGAAGCCCCAGCTGGACGCCTTGGTCAGGGTGGCGGCGGAGGAGGACGTTCAGATCACGGTATTTGAGAATGCCCCATCCATCATGGCTCAAGAGCACTGACTGTGCAAACAAGATACGGTTTGCCAACGCGTTCAACAGGCCGTTCCTTGCCATCACGGGCGGCCACGGCGAGACGTGGGACCTTGGCAACGTCAGGAACGGGATCGGCATCTCGATGCGTGGCATGGCGTATGTTCACGTCGCCGACGACGGTAGGAGCGCCACAATCGGCGGTGGGACCCAGTCGGGCGAAGTGATTGCGGCGCTATGGTCCATGGGAAAGCAGGCCGGTATGATACAACATTGTCATATTTCTGTCTCTGATCTATTTATCTGTACCCCAATATCAGCCGTATACTGATCGACGGGTGCGCTCTCCCAGTCGCCACAGCGTGCGACTGCGCCGGAATAATTTCTCCCATGCTTGGTGGGGGTCACGGTTGGCTTCAGGGGCAGCACGGCCTGCTGACTGACAACATCCTCTCGGCGCGCGTCGTACTCGCCGATGGGACCGCCGTGACTGCCTCCCCCTCGGTAAACAGTGACCTCTTCTGGGCGCTCCGAGGCGCCGGCCATAACTTCGGTATCGTGACCTCGGTGAAATACCGTATTTTCGACGTTGAGCCGGGACAGGGCCGGCTGTGGGCATATGAGGAATACGTCTTCAAGCAGGATAAGCTTGAGGCGTTGTTTGGGTGGGCGAATGGGCTGCTGCAAGGTGACACGGAGTCACCGCGGCCAGTCGAGCTGACACATTATGGGCACTTCGAGTTTCGCCCAGACATTGATCCTGAGAATGTGAGCGCGCTTACTCTATCCGTGTCGGCCGGGAAATGAGACCATAAACAGACCATACTGACTCATCTGAAACCCAAAAGCCAATTATCGTGTTCTGGCTTATATGGCAGGGTCGCGGGACTATTCCACCAGCGTATACAGATCGAGTTCGTGCCTTGCTTCCCGTAAGCATCAAAGCCGGCACCACAGACATCACGGGGATGAACACCGTAGCAGGCGCAGCCTATGGCACGGCAGCTTGCGCCAAGGGGTCAACCAGCGCGATGCTGTTCGGTGTTTCACTGAGAAGATGGAACCTTGAAGGCCTGCGGGCGACGTTGGACATCTACAACACCCTGCCGCCGGAGCTGCGCAACTCCTTCGTTCTTCTCGAGGCGTATTCGACGAGGGGAGTCGAGGCTGTGTCTGACGACGAGACTGCGTATCCGGACCGTTTCAACCAGATCCTGGCCAGCCCGGCAATGTATTACCAGGAGGGGAATGCCAGCCTGGACGATTTAGCGGCCGATTTTGGAGGGAGAATGAGGAATGCTTTGTTCAATGGCAGTGGGCAGCCTCTCCATGCATACGTGAATTACGCACACGGTGATGAAAGCCTTGGGGCGCTGTACGGTTATGAGGATTGGCGCCTGTGGAGGCTGAGCAGGCTCAAGGCTAAGTACGATCCTTTTGGAAAATTTGGGTACTATGCACCTATCAACCCCGGAATTCCAGGCAAGCTCGGAGAAGGACCCGGCCTTTAGAGATTGTCGAGGAACAGATAAGAGCCAGGAAATGCTGCCGTGGTGAAATCCGATGAAAAGACTTGAGCAGGCAATCAGGGCAGGTTGGCTCCGTCTGTCGATGATGAGACATCGACGTAACTCAAATACAGCTGGCTGCCTCCATGTGTCCATTCCGAGACATTTTGGATAACATCGTCCACGGTCTGCTTGGATATCAAATAAGAAGACAGGGTTTTCCTCGTGAAGGCTTCGTACTTGCGAGACTTTTTCCCACATTGGAAGGTAATTGGATTCATGATCTGTAGCCCAAGTGCTTGGCTTGTCTGCTTATGCGTCTCACCACAGTCCTGATGGACTTCAACGCCGAGAAGTAATAGAAGGATCAGACCGGGGTGCTCACTTAGAGAATTGCCCCGACTCCGTCGGCGAGTGTAGATGCCACGGCCTTTTATCTTATATCCCGGATCCCGGGTACCGCTGCCCGTCCGAGTCTAGATGCACGTGGTAAGTGAGCGTCTGTGTGGCCTTTGTTGACAGCGTTCGGATTAGCCCCCGTCGTAAGGGTGAGCCCAAGCCACAATGCGTAAGCAAGCCTAGACGCGACTCACTGAATCCTTCGTGCGAGAAAGAAGCTGTTCGGACTGGACCCACTTATCTCGTAAGGCCCCTGCAGAATCAAATTGTGCCACACTTTGACCTTCCTGGATCTAAGCTATTTTTTCTCCGGCGCCTTGTCCCTGGGGCAATCTCTAATCCATCGGACTGGGAGCCAATGGAAGAAAGTGCAGGTCTCTGAGCTAGGTCGAGGATGGATCAGATCCTTAGGATTACATCCCGGCTGGGGCTCGTTTCTGCCCGTCGCAGCGGAGGAACAAGTGTGCTTGTGGCTTGCTCAGCCTACCTGCCTATCAATTCCTACTCGTCAGCATCAGACGTTGGGCTTCAGCCGCAGAGTTACGAAAGTAGACATATAAATCTGCAAACACCCTCCGTTGGAAAATGCTGATGTGTTTGTACCACCTCTCGGCCAGTGCCTAAATCTTCAAATAACACGGCAGCAGACCCGCTTACAATCCTGCCATTCACCCGAAGGACTCTGCAAGACAATTCGATCTTTTCCCTGACAAATCATTCGAACACTGCGAGAATGTCTTCGTCTCAACCGATTTTCGCCAACTTGACGGAGCCTGAGATCGAAGAACTCAACAAACAGATACAAACGGGCTGCTACGCCTACACAGATCTTCTCGAGCCGAGTTATGGCTACATCCCATCTTTCGCTGGCGGCCTCGTGCTGAGCATCCTGTTTGCCATCCCATTCTTCTACCACACCTTCCGATCAATTCAACTGCGAAAAGCAACGTCTATCCTGCTCGCCTTGGGAGCTCTCAGTGAGTCTCCCCTTTCGATATTCTCCATTGAAACAATTCCGTTACTGATATTGCTGTTCTTCACAGCCGAATTAATAGGTTGGGCATCCAGGACCTGGGCTGCCAAGTGTCCATACAACCACGACGCCTTCCTATCTCAAATAGTCACTCTCATCATCGCCCCCGTATTCTTCAGCGCCGCGCTCTACGTCCTCCTCGGCAAACTCATCCACGACCTGGGCCGAGCCTCGTCCATCCTGTCCGCAAAGTGGTACACCATTATCTTCTGCACGTGCGACATCGTCTCCCTGATCATCCAGGCAGTCGGCGGCGCGATGGCCTCGATGGCCGATACAAACGAGGAGCAGGACCGCGGCACGAACATCATGGAGGCCGGAATAGGCTTCCAGCTCGCGACTATGACACTCTTCGGCGTGCTCCTGGGCGACTTTGCGTGGCGCATCTTGAGCCGGCGCTTCGGGCTCCGCAACGCCGTCACGCGCGGCCTCAAGCTAGTCCTCATCGCCATCTTCATCAGCTTCGTCATGATCTACATCCGTTCAATTTACCGTACCATCGAGCTCGCACAGGGCTGGAGGGGCCACCTGATCACGCACGAGGCCTACTTCATCGGGCTCGACGCCGCTATCATGGTCGTCGCCGTGGCTGTGTTCGTCCCGGTCGACCCCGCCGTCATCTTGTACTCGCGGAAGTACACCGCCGCGCCGGCTAAGCAGAGCCCGAGTGCTGACGTCTCGGATGCCGAGGTTGCGATGGCCGGGCCCCCGTACAATGCGCGTGCCAGCTATGGTCGGGCTGGGGAGCCGTACTAGACCGGGTGCCTTTTTGCTTTTTATGGGGTATAGAGTGGTAATTACAGGATTCTGGTTGCTTTCAGTGTTGCGATGGCGTTCGGTCGGTTCGTACAGCGGAATTGGTGAAAGTCTAGACATGCCACATGGGCAGGTGAATCATAACAGAGAATAGACAGCGGTCGGTTTGCTTTGAGCAGGTGTTTGAGGAGTTACATACAAGCTCGTATACAGAACAAGGAAATGAGATACCAGGGTTACACATGCGCTGCCCCAAGACTGGAGTCAATCCTTGTGACTTGATGGCGCAACGATTTGTCTTCGTTAATTGTCAGCCCACCAGGCGCTGGAATTTTCGCGTTTCATTGGAAGTAGTAACTGGTGCAAGATGACTTGAGAGATTGCCTTGCAAACCACCAATCTTGGCCGATGGCGAGGCCGCTGGCTGGGATGAGGTCAGGTTGGGGCATGGCTACCTTCAATCAAACGAACCACAAACATCCAATGACAAGCACTTCCCCAAGAACTGAGTAACTGCTGACCAAATTCAAGAGCCTCCTCACTTAATTAAAGTGACAGCATTTTTCTCGCCCCGCTCTTTACGCATGATCTGCCGCAGTGTTCCCAAAACAGCGTTAACCTGCATCACGGAGCTTAGACCATCTAACTCGTGATGCATGCAAATGATATCCGAAAGTGTCCTGAGTGGGCAATTCATCCATTTAAAATACTGAGACCGTTATTCCTCTGCTCTCATACGCTTGGGTCGCAATTATGTCGAGCCGGGGCGTTATGTGAGGGGATACCGATATGAACTCCAAACTAATGTGAGGCAGCGCGTTGGTGTTTTCTGGTTCTACACAAGCCTGCCAAGGCGCTGGCCAGCCATTAGGAAGAAAGGTATTAGACAACTTGTGTCTTAATTGAGTACTCCGCTTCTCGATCTGGTATTCTCGGCCTCTGTCGCATATAACACCCATGGATCTACATTTGCGAGGTTGGGGCGGGTGTGTACAGCGGAACAACTCTGGATAGAGTTTATCCGGAAATGATCCTGTAAACAGCTTTGAGATTGTTAAACCACCATGGGGGATAACATGATATAAGTCAACAGCTTTCTCAGTAGATAGTCTATGTCTTTCCCGGTGACCATCTGCTGCGTTCTCCAAGTGTGTACAGTACACTAGTACGATTTTCAGCAGGACCTCATTCGACAACATGATGCTTCCCACGACTGTATTGGTGGCGTTGGCCACAAGCTTGATGACACAGGTGGTCTCAGCGCACCCCGAAGAGTTGTTTGATAAGCGGGCGCACTTGGAGGAGATGACGAGACATCACGTCGTCGCCGAGGTGAACTCACGAGCTTTGCAAGCGTGCGCAGACCAGCCCAGGGTGAAGGCACGTAGGCAGGAAGCTATTGCTCGTCGAGTAGCCACCTTTGAGCGACTCCGCCAGGAACGAAATCTGGCTAATGGCAAGTCACCGATATTCCTGCTGGGAGGTCCAGACCGCTAACTGAGGCCTCACAGCGCCTTTCTTGCACCGCCGTACTGCCGCCGATTTTCGCAAATGGAGCGAAGTAGACCACAACAAGACTGGACTCGTGTCGTACAATCCTGGGACCCCGGCTGAAGATATCTTCGGCGCAAACGCATCTTGCGTGCTTGCCCCAGACAATGCGAACGGACCGTACTTTGTGTCACAAGAACTCAGTAAGCAGTATCCCACACTATCATATCTTTCCGACCACGAACAATGCCACGCCTGTATAGTGTTACTTGCTTGTCGTGGTATCCGACTGCGAGACTGCAGCATGCCGAGGAGTTGTCAAAGTTGGCCCGGCTTGCTTGACACGTCATAATGCACCGGAACTATCTTTGGAAAGCTTGTAGACTGACGCATCATCTTCTAGTTCGGCAAAATGTCAGTGAAGGCATTCCTGGAGTCCCCATGCACCTCGAGCTGCAATTCATCGACATCAACACTTGCGAGCCGGCAGACGTGCTCATCGACATCTGGGGCTGCAACACGACGGGTAAGTACAGCGGCGTGAGTGCCCGCGGGCAGGGAGGGCTTCACACCACCTGGCTCCGCGGCGTGCAGAAGACCGACAAGGACGGTGTTGTCCGGTTCGACACCAACTTCCCGGGACACTACGACTTCCGCGCTACGCACCAGCACATCGTCGCTCACGTTGGCTCCCAGGTGCTGCCGAATGGGACCTACAGCGGCGGCAAGGTGGCACACCTGTCGCAGCTGTTCTTCGACCAGGACCTGAGGGACGCCATTGAGGCGCTGCCGCCGTACAATACGAACCGGATCCGGGCGACGACAAACCTAGCCGATGGGTTCACTGGCTACTCGGCCTCATCGGCATACGACCCGTTCCTCAACTTTGCCGTGCTGGGCAGCGACCTGACGTCTGGACTGTTCGCGTGGCATGAGCTGGGGATTAACACGAGCTCGAACTGGGACACGTATGCTACGTATGCTTCGATTTGGGCGGAGGGCGGAGGTCGTGATAATCCTGCTTTCAATTTCTCGGTTGTCGGGACGCCTCCACCCAGTTCTGGTGGATTGTAGTGAGAAATGGGTGAGTTGGGGTCTCCTGAGGTCGAGTTGCTCGCCGGTTCCTAGGCATACGAAGTAATAGACCTGTCAATTCCTATGTGTCGTCGCCAGAACCCCGTGTTCGAATATTGAATGAGGTAGAGTGTGATCGCTTGGACCATGGAATTTTGTCCCGACCATGCCGTCGTTTTACACAGCGCAGAGTGAACGGGTACCCCGTCACCTGTACCCGTGGTAGGAAAAGGCGGGCGTTTGGGGGATGGGCGCGGTTGCAGGGGCCTCCTTATGTAATCGAGACGGGCAGGGAGCACGGGCCACAGTTGAAGCTCCCGTCGCGTCGAGCTTCAAGCTGGCGCGCTTCCAAAGTTTTCCCACTTCACCCAGGGAGCCAGCGAGCCAGCCAACCATACCAGCCTGGTTCATGCCTGCAGCGACCACACCGAGGGACTGTCTTGGTCTTTGTTATTGCCAAGTCGCAACCTCGACATGACCCTTTGACCCCATCCTCGTGATTGTGGAAGACCCTTCAGAGCTTGTTTCTGCGGGCGCCTCCCTCTGGCAACCATTCTTCCCTCTTTTCGTGTCCCCCGTCGCTACTCTCCCTGCCCAATCGCCAGCCATAATAACACAACGGATAACCCTCACGATGACGGCTCAGCTCAAGCCACGGGTGCGGCAGACTGCCCAAAATACACAGTACACGTAGGGAGACCCAGCTGTCCCTCGCGAGCGACACTCTTGGCTGACCGTCCATGTCCAGTTACTCCCTTAACCGACGAGTTCACGACGTCAAGACATACCCCGTCCTCTCCCCTCAAGGCTCCACGGTCCTTCTCTACGGCCACGAGAATGGAGTCACAGTATTGTGGCGCGGTGGTCGCCGACTGAAGCCTACCAAACCTGAATCCACGAAGCCGGCCGCCGGCAGCAAAACAAATGGTGCTGGTGCATCCGCCGACGATGGCGTCATGATCATCGACTCAGACGACGACGACACTTCTGCACCGGCTGCCTTCGTTGACAAGCCAGAGTTTGAGGATGAGAATGTCGAGGACACCACCGGATACCCAGAGGTCATCCAGTCCTTGGATCTCGCATTTGGCACAGACATCCTTCACATCGCCGTCCCGCCCATCGCGCCGCGCATCCCGGGAGAGCAGCCGAGCGAATCTGACATACTCGCCGAGACGATGGTATTTGCCGTGACGTCTGCGAAGGGTTCCATCTTCATGCTCACCCTGCCGTTGACACCGCCCTCGCATGAAAGCATAGCAAGGGAAGACCTACGATCCAACCTCCTGGCTGGCGCCGTGGGCCAGGGCAAGTGGGGCGAGACTCTAATCCAGCTTGGCGGCCAGAGCAAAAGCCCTGATGGGATTTCTATAACATTGCTGCCTCGACGGGCGAGCAGTTCTGATCGAAACAAATCACCTGCTCGTCTGGGTGGTTCCGCCGGGCGTGCCATCGTTGCTGTTCACGGCAAGGACGCCTCCGGCACGCTACGACTGTGGGACGTCCCTCTCAAAACTACCTCGGACAGCCCTGCCATCGAACCGTTCCAGACCGAATACCTGCCGAGTCCCCTTACAAGCATCGCCTTCAACCCTCTTCACTCAAGCCAACTCCTTGCCGTTGCATCTCCGCACGCGGTTCGCGTCTATGACTACTCCATCCCTTCAATCCCTCAAGATGACATCTCAGAAGGCCCTTGGCCATCTCATGGCTCGTGGCTGCTGTCTCTATACCCTCCTTTCGCTCGTGCAACTACTTCCCCCTGCTCGAGAAAGCCCGTCGGCGCTGAATGGATATCGCATGGCCGGGCGATCTTGGCTCTCCTGGCGGACGGGCAGTGGGGAATATGGGATGTTGAGGGGGCTGGGCCTCTTGGTAACGACGCAGGAGGGTCTATGTTCTCGAAACAGAATACAGGCGTACGCGGAGCTGCTCTGACGGCATTCTGTGCTTCAGGACATCTTGAGGGGACGAGTCCATTGCGCAACCCAGGCTCGCAGAAAACTTCGTTGGGGGCTAATGATTTCAACTCAGTCGGACGGCGAGACTCCCTTGTGTCGATGATGAATGGCGGGCCAGAACGACTTGCTGCCGTCAAGGGCGGAGTCGAAGTCGTACAACTGCCAAGTGCCCGAGGATCGGTACCCACGGAAGAGAGTGCCGTTCTTTGGATGGGTGGATCTGACAACATCGTTTGCGTCATTCCCGTCGTCGCCAAATTCTGGGACGCTCAAGTCCGCCGCAGCGCAGGTGGCGGTGTCAATCTCTTCAGTGGAGCGCAGCCCTCGCGCATGGTCCGCCTGGTAGAGCTCAATGCTGGGTTGCTAGGCGAGCGGTGCTGTGGTGTCGTTGCGACTCCAAAAACTCAGCGGCGACAGTCTTCCCACAACCTTGACGATCCAGATGCCACTACGGAGGAGAGCACTGGTCTCCCAGTTGAGGTGGTTGTGCGCGGCGAGAGCAGACTGGTCGTGGTTCACGACTTCCAAGACGTCGACACAGCACCACTTCGTTTCCCAGCCAAGAATCTGAAACGCCTCCTACCCGCAAACGAAGCAACAGAACCGGTTAATGCCATCATTGTACACCAAAACCCAGGCCGGAACGCGATGCGTCTTCAGAAGTTCGATCTCAGCATACGCAGCGGCCGCGATGGTGCTCAACCACCTTCAGCCGGCCTATTCGGCCGAAGTCTCAATCAATCCCAAGACGCTTTCGAGACAGAGCCAATCGATTACCAGCCTGAGCACACAGAAACCCCGTCTCGATCACGTAATATGGGTCTCGAATTCATGGATGAGCTGGATGCAGCTGCCGACGCCGGCTACGAGTTGGATGCTGAAGAGCGAGATATTGAGCAAGAAGTTATGGACCTCATGGAATTGGACCAACAATTAGAACAGATGGAAGATGAGAGGCTACGCGGGACGAAACGGGTGTTCTTCGAGGAGGGTTAGAAGCTCTACGAGAGGGCACACACCGATATCAACGCCCAGAAAACGCAGCAGCCGAAGCAGCGAGGAAGACCGAAGGAGAGACAAGACAGCCCGCCTAAGAGGGCCAGGACTGAAGTGCAGGACGGGCAGGAGCAACCGTCCCCGGCCTATTCTGCAGATGATCCTCACATGCGATCTTCCCCTCATGGATATCCTGCTGCCACCGAGAAGGAGGTATTCTTCGAGCGGTACACCGACTCGCCCGAGTTCTCGCGCGTCAAAAACCCCGTGGTACACATGCGTAATAGGACGAGGCTCGACGATGAAGATGCTAGCGATGTGATTGACCCGTCGTCGAAACTCGCCAACTACCAAAGTCCCATGGATCGTCTAAAGTGGGATCCCATGGATCTCCGGCGGCTTGCAGCTTTCGGGGCTCACAAACAGGCATATGCTAATACAGCTACCAAGAATCACGACGAGTCTAAGGCAGTAAAACCTGCTCACAGTGCTCGGCGTGATCTTTTGGTAGAAGATGACGAGAATACGGAGGATGAGGACGACGAGGAACCAGAGGATGACACGTTCGAGTTCTTGCTGAAATAAGATCAGCAGACGAATTTCGAAGGGACCTGAGCCCCGAGGCTGCTTTGTCGCAATTGTACAGATACGATACCCGTGCCCGCCGTTGAAGCGGACAAGAAATGAAAAGACTGTTGAACCCAAGGGCTCTGCCCCTCCCCCAAGATGTCTCAGTGCAGCTTCCCCATGTCTCACCACACATCCCCTTCTTGTCATCCGTCCGCACGGCAAGGTGGAGCACAAGGCGAGATCCTTCCTTGATCCAGCTCTGTATTCCGAGCGGTATATCAAACCAATACCTCAAAGCCGGGACGTGGCGTCCCCCGTCCCGGCATCGAGGTATCGACGCCCTTACCAGATGGCAGGTGGGGTGGGCTGGTGGCATTTCCGCGAATTTGACCATTTGCTCTCCCGGCCTTACTGACGTTCTTCTGTTTCACCGCGATTTTTCAAGGTCAGATGGGAGGGCGTGTTGAGGCTGGGTGGTGGGGCGTCGGCACATCTTTCCCTCCCTTTGGAATGCTCTTTGGCGCATTTTTCTCACGTGCAATGCTTCCCTTTGCCAAGCTTCAGCATTGTTTCTGCCATGATTGCCTTGTCAAACCTGCGATGTGATGAAACACCTGTGTATTGAAAAGCCCTCCCCCGTCACCAAACTGACTTCGTTTAGCTGTGAAAACGCGTTGCCGGACAATGCTGACGGAAGGATTCAGCGCGCCAAGCTAATCTCTCTGGCGCCCCCACTGCGTTATCATCGAGCTGTTCTGTACGAGCCCCCGTCATCTCCCAAGCATCAGTCCATTAGGGAGATAGGGCGTCAAGGCAACAGGGAAACGTGTCGATGGCGCCACCAGCCGTTGAGTCGGTTCAGTCTAGCTGTCTATGGCGAATTGGGCGGGCTGGTTTCTTCCCTGTGCTGAGGCTCGACCAGTCAAGCCCGGCCAAGCTCTCGGGCAGCACCATGATCGCCGGAGCCATTCCCAGAAGAGAAGCGAGATCTTGGTCCTACACGGGACTTCGGCACACCAGGTTGCAACCACAAACACAACAAGGACAGCGCCGCGAAGGCTGGACATGGCACCACGTCCAGAGGAGCAACTCTGCGATCGATCAGCATCATGTGCAAAGGGCGATAGGGCCTCGGGAGAACCACACTAAAGGGGCAGCAGACAAGCACTCCGGGCCTACGGGATGGCACGAAACCGTTGCCTCGCCCAGCTTCCAAGTCTCCAAGCCACAACGGCCCGCGAGCCAATCTTGAAGAACCGGGGCCCAGCCGGGCGGAACGGGAATTCATGGGCTCGTATGGACATCTCGCATCTGCGAGTTGCGCATCTTCAAGTTCTAGGAAAGCTATTACAATACGGCCTGTCTATTGCTAGCTGCTTTTGCGTGAATGCGTCTGAGGTACGAGTCGTCTGCACTGACCAAGCTATCAGAGTTATCAGTGATCTCTGTCAGTCCAGTTTCCTGGAACATCACGATCACGGCTAGTCCCAGAGAATCCCATCTTGTAGGAGGTGTTCGACGACATGGGATTCTTTGGCGCCGGATATGACGGCCAAAACGCCTGCCCCTTGCAGCGTGCAGCACCAGCTACATTCGGGTCTGATTGCCCTGGGAAGCCCGACATGATCTCGGGGATTGCCATCTTCTTTCCCTTACTGTCAACATGTTTCTCTTGCCTTGTTCTTTTTTCCTCCTGCCAAGCCAGCGCTTTCTCCCTCGTCGCGTCCCCTGCCACTCTGTGGCACAGCCCCATGACACAAAGCTATCATTTGCTATTCGCCGTCCACTCGCCGGTCCATACTGAGCGGTACTGTAGCACTTCAGACGATATTTTAGGTTCCACGCCTCGACCTGTCATTCCTAATAAGCTCGGCGTCTCTGACGGTCGAGGTCGCAGCTGCCGAAGCATATTTTGTTTATCGAAGACAGCCCTGCAGTAACGCGCGCCAAAAATCAGATCTGGATTGGATCTCTGCCATTCTTTTGATCAAAACTTATCGCGCACCTCGCCTCGACCGGACCCACCGGGCGCACCAGACTTTTGTTACTTGCTTTCCTGCCCATGCAACCTGGTGATCGACGATGGCCATTGGAAGGGAGGGCAACGTCAAATGGGTTGATGTGAGCATACCATCCCCTCGTCACTGTCCTTCAAGATAGAAATGCCGGATCCTGGATGGCCTCAGGTCGTCCTCGGTCCTGGGCCCGCTTGCTCAGGCATAGACGAAAATGAAGGCTTTCCCACAGGACTACTATCCCAACATCCACCTGGAGGGAGAGAACAAAGAGGGGGCGGGGGTCCGCTTTCATCTGCGATATCTACGCAGTCCGCCATGCCTCGATCTAGAACCAGATTTTGCTAAAACACCCATCTTGTAGGGCCTCCGCGGCATCGCCTCCGCCCTCGTAGTGCTGACCCACCTCGCCCGCGCGTGGGACGGCGAGCTATTCGGCGCGACGTCGCAGGAAGACGCGCCCCCGCGCCTCATGCAGCTGCCGTACCTCCGCATCCTGATTCAGGGCCGCATCGGCGTGACCATCTTCGCCTTCGTGACGGGCTACGTGTGCGCGCTCAAGCCCATCAGGCTCTGTCGTCAGGGAAACCAGGATGCGGCCTTCGTGTCTATTAGCAAGTCGGCGCTGCGACGAATCCCGAGGCTCGTGCTGCCCGCCGCCTGCGCGACGGCCGTGTCGTGGCTGCTGGCCGAGATGGGCCTGTACGCCGTGGCAAAGCACCAGGACAGCTGGTGGATCGACGTGCAGTCGCCCAACAGGATCGCGTACCTCGGCGAGGCGCTGGGGAACCTGGTGTACTGTATCATCACGACGTGGACCAGGGCGGGCAACGATTATGATAACAACCAGTGGACGCTTCTGCCCTTGCTCAAGGGGAGCATGTGGTTGTATTCATTCATGGTGGCCACTGCGTACGTGAAGCCGAGGTATCGGACCATGGCGAGTTTCGGGCTGTGGGTGTACTTCTACTGCGCGAGCGACTGTAAGTTTTTGGTGATCTTGCCTGCGGCATGGTTTGTCATCCCTTGTCCCTCATGAGCCAGGACTGACACTGTCTTGTTCATTTTTAGCCGCCTTTGGGATGCAATTCTTCTGGGGCGCCTTCATCGCCGACCTGCAAAATAATCCGTCCACAGCACAATTCATATCCGACCGCCCCCGCCTCAGCAAGATCCTCTCCGCCACCCTCGTCTTCATCGGCCTCACCTTCGCCTCCTTCCCCGAGGGCCATGCCGAGTGGATGACGTGGTCGCGGCTCATGCTGGACTTCATGCGGCCCATCCTGCCCGAGAACCCAGATTTCCCGCGCTTCGCGAGCGGCATCGGGCTCGAGTTCATCAGCCTGGGCGTCCTGCTCAGCCCGGCGCTGCAGAGGGTCCTGAGCGGGAGGTACCTGCTGTTCCTGGGGCGGATGAGCTTCGCGGTGTACCTGCTGCACGGCCCGCTCATGAAGACGACGCTGGTGTGGATGCTGTACGGCGTGCAGGTGCCGCCGGACCACGAGAATGACAAGGGCGAGATGGAGATGTCGCGCCTGGGGTACCCGGGAAACCTGGCCCTCGTCTTATGGCAGTTTGTCTGGCTGCCGATGCTGTATGGGATCGCGAACCTCTGGATGACCTATGTCGACCCCTGGTGCGAGAGGATGACGAACAGGCTGGTTGAGTACGTGACGCTGGACGCGTCGGAGAAGCCGTCGGTGTTGCCGGCGAGGTGATGTGATGGGGGCAGGCGCTGTGTCCGTGGTGCACAGGTGAATCTGGGCATCGACAGAGAACCTGGCTTCGGTGTTTGTATCACCATCGTGTAGGTAAATAGACGGCGCACAACTTAACTTTGAAATAGACATTCATCTGTTGATTTATCGGGAAGGTCCTGACTTTCCCATCTTCGGCCACCAGGTTGTCATTAATCTGAGACATGTGTTCCCGTGGTCTGCGCGAGACTACCTTTCATTCTCACTGACCTCTTGAGGCCTGGTTTATTGGATGCCATGGCTCCTCCTCGTCAGCACGTAGTGTTACCTCCTGCTATTCTTGGCCGAAGGGTTGTAAGCCACAGACGTCTCATGTCGCTCGCTGTTTTGACATGCACCGTTCATTATCACAAGCGGCTAAGCTTCTTAGGGTGCAGAGCAGGGTGTTCCCGGATGAATGTTTCACGACATACATATCATCAGCCGTGAACATGACTGGGCCCATCTGGGGGCCGTACAAATCTTTCTGAGAGGTGTCACTGCGCGGGCTGTGCGACTTCAGGAGGGACTCAAGGTATCACTCAAACGACATATGCTGGCCATATTATTGAGGAAGTAAATTTCGCGGAGGAAAAGTTGAAAATCTTTCACAGAACTCTAAGTGTCCTAAAATGGCAGATAGAGAGCATGCTCTTGTCGATGCTGGCACCAGGATTCAGAGCAGGATGTACATCAACAGGGCCCCCGATTATACCTCAAGCTGGACGAGGCTCGACCCATGTCCGCTGAACAATTCGGAAAATTCAATGCTATATCATGAGAATTCGAAACCATGCTTTAAACTCCATTCTCACGGTTACTTGATGACAAAGGCGATGGTAGACCTTCACCGGCGGACGAATGGGCAACCAAACCTCGGCGCTAGTCAAGTTTGTCGCGTCACGCTTAGCAAAGAAAGCCAACGTCTGCATCAAATCGCGTCCGACCCGAACCTTGATGATCTAAGGTGTTATACAGTTGAGCCGAGGTTTGGAAGATACAGAGTTTCTGCAGATGGGTTAATTCTTCTCTGCATGTGAGGTTGCAGGCAAAGGTTGCAAATGACTACCTAGGTACACAACAGCATGGAGACACTCCCGCACTCTTGACTCTGACTCGTAATTGCGCCGGTGATCAGGAGTCGATCGTGAAAAACGCTGCTGGGCCAAGAAAATGATCCGAGTTACATTACCCGGCCATAACCACCGAGCACTCTTGGTTCACTCGAACTTCGGCATCAGGAAATTACACCCCACTTTACCAAGGAGCCGACAAGGGTTTACGGAATTTACTCTGGCTGCCTCTTTGGTTCTGTTTAACAATCTGCATCTTTGCAGCAAGGCATGATCGCCTTTTCATCATCAATAAATAAATAAACTAAGAAGCCTTCCTGGCCAAGTAAGCGATAGAATATTTACAGGGGAAGCGACTGTAATCCTCGCCATAGTCCTGCTGTGTTTTCCCATGAGGAATGACAAATTGATGTGGAGTCAAGTCACACACATTTAGCATTCAAGTCCCTGGAGCCTTGGGGGGAAAGGCTGTGGTATTCTACCATTAGAAAGTAACGCCCCTCATCACGCTTCCATGCCTTTTCATATCACATGCCCTGAGATTCATGCAGACAGGCTTCCTTACAGCTGAAGGAAACCGAGGACCGAGCTCAGGATGCCACCGACGTCGGGAAGGCTGCCGCTTGAGATGGTGGCGCCGACCAGGTTTCCTCCGAGTGTTGTGACAACGCCGACAACGCTGGTGAGCGACTTCACGATGCCGGGAGCAGAAAGGTCGGTCACCAGCGTCGTCAAGTTGCCAAGTCCTCCCTTCAGGACGCCCTGGATGACCGTCGAAGATGCACCAGTGTACTTGCCGCCGGTGAAGCTGCCCACCACGGATCCGACCTCACCGAGGATGTCGCCAACAATGGGGATGGAGCTAGAGGCCGTAGCAGTTCCGTCGGTAGCCTTGCCGACGAGACCCTCGACGAGACCGACAATGTTCGTGAGGCTGCCGAGAGCACTGAGTGCCTGGTCGTTGCCCTCGAAGGTGCTGTTGAGGTTCGTGATACCGCCAGTGATCTCAGTGACAATGTTGAGGGCGCCACCGTTGCCGGCGTTGGTAAGGATGTTGGTGGCGACGGACTGGACTTCTCCAAGGACGCTGTCGACCGAGGCGGCGTCGAGAACAATACCAAGGTCGGAGAGGAGGGAGCCGACGACTGGAAGGTCCAGGAGTCCGCCGAGCAAGCCGGTCCTGCATTTATGGTTAGTTCTGTATGAGAAGTCCCGGGGATCTTTGTAAAACTCACAAGCTCGACAGTTGACGCTCCTGGACAGGGGCATCTGCCTTAGCCACTGGTGTGGCCAGAACAGGGACAGAAAAGGCGGCAAGCGCTGCGGAAGTGAAGGCCGTGAAACGCATCTTGATCAATAGTATCAATGTAAAGTGATAGAATAAGTTGGTGTTGAATGAATGAATGAGTGATTGATGCGTCTAAGGAATGACAGCTGCAAATGCAGAGATGGTGAGCAATGGAACGCAGAGTTGGTGTAGAGAGCTCTGGTCACTCGAAAAGGCTCCTGGGACTCCTATATACCTCAACACCACCCGTAGATTATGATATGCATTCCCAATAGCCCTCCTTCACGACACCTTCTCTCACCACCCCTTCATTGTTTCAGCCAGGGTATTAGAGATCTACCCTGAGCCTTCAGCATGGGCTTCCTCCACATCACATCATTTTCTCATTTTGCAATTCGGAAGGGATTCTGCAACGACGATCCACCTAGGCGCTTGATTTATGGTTTTGCTTATCATGCCAAGCCCTGTCACCCGGGATGAAAATATGGATCGCTCGGCACTTGACAGATGTGGATACTTGACACAATCGGTAGGCCTCCTGCCAGCTGCGCACGAGACGGGGCATCATCACTCACTAGAGAGTATTCCGTATGCCACCAATCAAGTATCGGCTGAAGCGTTATATGCATAGCACTCAAGTTCTTTGAGTTGCCCAAAGTTCCTTCGTAGAATCTTTGAGGCCCATCAATGTCCTCACCAGTAATCATTGAAATTGCAACTTACAGTTGACTGCAGATCGGAAGAGGGGAGGATAGACACCCCTCCTATTCCACTGAAGATTGTCCGAACATCGTCATGTCGTCTCGTCATAGCCCCTGTCTGTCTTCACCCACTATGGGCAGATCCGTCGTATCATTGGCCCGTTGCTTCAGGGTTCTGCAGGCGCACTCCTGTCGACACCAACAAGCTGAAGAAATTTCCCTGGCCCGATGTCACGGAAAAGCCGGGCCCTGGAAAAGCAGATCTCTAAATTCAATATGTGATTCCGCCCCCACTCTGGCATCTTGATGGACGTAATACCCACTTGATAACTCCATGTCAACCAACGAAGAGGTCGGGCCGCAACGCGTTTGCGTTGTGGGAGCGGGGATCAGCGGCCTGAGGGCGGCAGGCGTGCTCTCTTCCGAGGGATTCGAAGTCACCATTCTCGAGGCAAGGTCCCGCATCGGAGGACGTGTCCAACAGTCGAGTCGACTAGGATGTCCAGTCGATATTGGCGCCAGCTGGATTCATGGCACAGAAGGGAACCCATTTGTGGGACTGGCCAGGAAGTCGAGGACGGAAACGGTTGCCTGTGGCGCTTTGTCATCCATGTTTGATACGGAAGGCCGCTACATGGAACCTACGCTGGCGAAGAATCTGTACGAGGATGTATGGGCGATACTTGATGAGGCATCCGAGTACAGCAAGGTGCACTACCCTGACATCGCGCCAGACGCATCGTTGAAGACTTTCGTGGATGCGAAGTTGAAGCGACGCTGCTCAGATGAGCCGCTGCTCGCATCCGTAATCGAGATGTGGGGGGCATTTATGGGCGCGGATTATGAGACCCAAAGCCTAAAGAATCTATGGCTTGATGAAAGCATTGACGGAGGTAAGTGATGGCAGTCCACTGCACGTCTAAGGGCGCAGTCACTGATATGCATCGGAGACAACTTATTCGTCGCATCGACATTCAAGAAGATAGTGGATGATATGGCCGGAACCGTAACATCAAGAGCTGATTTGCGTCTTAATGCTGAGGTGGTTCGTATCGAGAATGTTGAGAGCCTCGGAAGCAGATCCTCAAAGCAACAAGTGCGGGTGACAACAAGAGACGGTCAAATGGAGGCTTTCGATCAAGTCGTCCTGACCACACCTCTCGGATGGCTGAAACGAAATCGCCGTGTCTTTTCCCCGGAGCTGCCGCCTCGACTGTCCCTGGCCATCGACGCGGTTGGTTACGGGAACCTCGAAAAGATATTCATCCGCTTCCCGAAGGCATTCTGGGATGACGTTGGCCGAGAGGCTGGGCAAGGCACATTTCCAATCGAGTCTCTATTTCTAAAGCCCAAATACGCACCAGAGACGAATCCACGTCAATGGCGGCAGGAGATCATCTCTTTTTCCGGTCTTCCGAAACCGCACGCACAACCTGTCATCATGTTCTTCACGTACGGCGAATGGGGATGCCACATTTCGAGCCTCATCAAGGGAAAAGACCAGGAGTCGCCTGACTTCTACGACATCCTGGACTCGCATTTTCGGCCCTATTACTCTCGTCTACCAAACTTCAACATGGAGTATCCTGATTGCAAGCCCACGAGGTTTCTAGCCACAGACTGGCAAAACGACGAGTTCTCTGGCTTCGGATCTTCCACTCGCTCTGGTCCAGCGTTACAAGCCAGAATGGGGGCGGCTTCGAAGGATCCTTGCACGAAGTGAGCATCCCATGGCCCAAGCACTCCCAGGAGGATCAACCGCAGCCATGATATCTTGATTGTTCAGAAGCGCAGCCTTCCTTTTTCTTAAATTGGTGATCGCTCCCGATGGAAGGATTTCTGATGTGCCATTTCCCAACTGTAGCCATTGCACTCTTGCCAGCATTTCCCAAATACTCGCAGCGCTGGAAAAGAAGTAGACACTCGCCGACAACAAGTTTGACAAGGAGCTCAATATGCCTGCAGATCAAGATCTCTGTATTGTTCACGGGTTGCAGCTGCCGTCCGACTCCTGTGATCGATGCAACTCCCTGAGAGTTGCTCGAGATATCAACCGTGATTCCATTCATCCGGACCCCAAGAAACCGATCAATCTATTCTGGTCGGACTGGCCGTTGTTTTATTATCAATTCCAGGGCAAATGCACGTAACGTCGTAGATATGCAGGCGTCCCGGAATTCAAATCTTGACGCCGATTGGGCCTGAAAGCGAATTATGTAGGTTTCTGAGTCTGGTGCTGCTTTTAACCGGCCGTCTATATTGGAGATGTCACGCCCGCTTTCCACAATGGGCCCTTGGAGAGGTGTGATTGAACTTGATCTGGGTGCCAAGGTACAACCGACGAGTGAAATCTGGTAGAGGAAACCAGGTTGGGCAGTCGAGAGGATAAACATATATTATTATCGGAGAGAGAGTCACCGTGCAATGTCGATCTCGACCACGAACTGCCGGCACTTTGAGCCTCGTGCCCGTGTGTCACGGCTGTGATAATGGTCGAGATACTATAACTGCTACTGGGGACAGCAAGCCCAACCAACAAAGTCTCCCACGTCCTCACAGCCGATCATTTGCAACCCTCTTTCATCTCGCCTGGTTCATCTCCTGCAATCTTCACGAGTACACGTTAGTCGCCCTCACAGCCAAATCGATACCGACACCACCGAAAATGAAGCCTTTCAGCCTTGCAGTCACCGCACTGCTGGCCGGCCAGCAGGCCGTAGCCCAGAACATGTTGCGGTTCGCCTGCTCACAGCTCGTCGTCGACCGCGTGGACCCGCTGGTGAACCCGGGCATGGTCTTCACCCCTCACCTGCACCAGATCGTTGGCGGCAATGCATTCAACGTGACCATGGACCCCAACAACGACCCGGCCACGCAGTCCTCCTGCACCAGCTGCAGCTTCGTCCAGGACAAGAGCAACTACTGGACGTCGGTTATGTTCTTCAAGGCGAAGAACGGGAGCTACCACCGTGTGCCTCAGACCGGCAACGGCGGACCTCAGGGCAAGCTGATCAACAACGGTGGTTTGGATGTCTACTATATTCCCAGCGGAAAGACAACAGCTTTCAAGAAGGTGGGTATCATGTCCGAGGCCATAAAGATTGACTGATTCGCTGAACAACTTCTGCAGGGTTTCCGTATGCTCGCTGGCAACGCGGCCAACACAAACCCGAGCAAGGTCAGCTCAGGTAACATCTGCCACCGATGCTGGACCTCGGCGAGCGAGGACCAATTTGTCGGTGGCGCGCCATGCTCTGGCTCCGATACCGTCGAGATCCCGTCGGGCTCAAACTGCCAGATGATCCGACAGACCATCATCTTCCCCGCGTAAGCTGCCTCCACTCCTTTCTTTCATGAGCTATGCATCCACCTTTCGAACGTTGCGAGCTGACATATAAACTTACTAGATGCTGGGATGGAAAGAACCTCGACAGCCCGAACCACCAAGACCACGTGGCTTATAGCGGCAATGGAGCTACCGGAGGTGGTTCCTGCCCGTCCACCCACCCGGTGAAGCTCCCGCAGATCATGTATGAGCTCATGTGGAACGTCACTATGTTCCAGAAGGACCGCAGCATCTGGCCAACGGACGGCTCCAACCCATTCACGTACAGTATGGGCATCGGGTATGTGATACACTTATTTCGAGAATATCGCCAGAAGTGTCTGGTTCGTACTCGAAAGACTGGCCGCTAATTAGTCACGTCTTATAGTGGCGCTGCTGCCCATGGAGACTACGTCTTCGGATGGGAGGGCAACACTCTGCAGAAGGCTATGGACAGCGGCTGCAACCTCAACCGGGACTGCCCTGCAGCTGGCATCACTGCCCAGTCTGCTGACAAGTACAACGCCTGCGTCAAGGCCCAGCAGGCCAAGGAGCCAGTTGATGGATGTAAGTTGACAACCGACCCGCCCCTTCGCTCGTCTTGAACCCCGAATCGTCGTGTTCGCATGCTAACGATGGTCATTTTAACAGGGCTGCCTGCTCTTCCTATGGGTGGCATGGTAGCTAAGTGAGCTTGCTCGATCTCTTGCCATGACATGCAAGGATTTGCGTCTTTTTGTCAATCCAGGCAGGTCTGCTGCGTGTTTGTAGGCCTGGCTGAGGTGGAAGTGTTTTCGCTTCTTGTTTCTATTGAATCAGTCCCTCGTTCAGACAACCCATTGTATTAGACGCTGGCATCCATCCTACCAATGGATATTTTATATAAAGTGGTCACCAGCCCACCAGCTGGATTAATTTGCTGTCCCTGCTATCTGCATTGCTCTGTCCAGCAGTAATACGTGGGCTGACGACTTGGTTTCGCCAATTTGAATCTACTAGTAAATGGCGGGTGTCCTTGTCCTTTTGTCATTAGAGAACTAGTATGTGATTGAAATGCCTAGTGATGGCATCATTATCACAAAAAAAAAAGGCAAAATCAATTACATGGAGGTACTTGTCAGGTTTCTAGGTTATAAATAGAGTAAATAAGTATATATAATATAGATATAATATAGAAGATAAGAATAAGTAGTATATTATAAGATAAAAAGCTATTAATTATTATCTTCTCTCTTTCTTTTTAATTCCTCTATCCTTACCTCTTTTTTTTAATCTTAAATAATTACCTTTCTTTATAATATAATTATTATATTATCTTTATATATATATCTTTTTTATTATCTTATTTTAATATTTTATCTTAAAGTATATTATTAAGATTATATCTTTAAATATATATTATATTAATATTATTTAATTATAATAAGGCTTAAATATAAAAAAGTTTATAGCTTATTTTTAAGTTATATAATAAAGATTTTTAATAAGCTACTTTTTTTTTTTAAATTTTTATTTTAAAAATTATATATTAATATTTCCTTATAATTATATAATGCTTATATAATATAGAATTAATATAAATAATATAAAGTAAGATATTTTCCTTTTCTTTATTATAAGATTATATAATAATTATTAAATAAAATTTAAAAAGATAAAATTATAATAATTATATTAAATAAATATAATATTTTATTATAATTTTATTAATAGCCTTATTTTATATTATATTAAAAGTTATTTTTATTATTCTTAAATAATTATTATTTTAAATAATATTATTATTATTAAGTTTATAATATATTTTTTTTATTTTATATTTAAGTCTTTATTATTTTTTCTTTTTTTTATATTTTCTTTTCTTTTTTTATTATATAACTTAATAATTAATTAGTTTTTTTTAAGATTTTTTAATA